>JAJJMC010025461.1:1895401-1958431 GCA_023531435.1 Papaver californicum | reverse complement strand
CTAACCAATGTTTTTTCTCCCTGATACACATCTCTATTACTTGCGTAGTACCTTAGTTTAATTTAGCTTAAATCATTACGATTAAAACCCCCTTTGCTACTTGCTTACGTGAATGAAAGTTAGCATAAATTGCTGCCTCCTTGTGGGAACGAACTTGTTCTTATCCCTATACTTCATTCTATTTTAGAGAGTAAGAACTCGATTATTTTGGTTGATTACGACACGACCAATACACTGGAGAATTATTTAACCCATTTTGGCTTAGATTTCGATGATGTTAGCACCATTGATCAAGTGAATGCTCTGTTAGACTCTACCCATGTGTTAGATAATAATAAATGGAAAGCTAAGTTCGAACCACTACCAGTTTCTAATTCTACCTTAATTCCTTCTTTAGAAGAGCCTCCTAAGTTGGACCTCAAACCATTGCTAGATACTCTGAAATATGTGTTTTTAGGCCCATCCGAGACTTTACCTGTAATTGTAGCATCCGACTTGGATAGTGATCAGGAAAGTAGGCTAGTGACTGTACTTAAAGACAACAAGGAAGCTTTAGGGTGGACCTTAGCGGACATTAAGGGTATAAGTCCTACTGTTTGTATGCATCAGATTCATTTAGAGGATGACACCAAACCTTCTAGGGAGATGCAACGTCGACTTAACCCTAACATGAAAGAAGTAGTTCGAACTGAGGTGCTTAAGTTGTTATATGCGGGTATTATTTACCCCATTTCAGACAGTAAGTGGGTCGGCCCCGTTCAGGTTGTTCCCAAGAAATCAGGTATCACTGTAGTCCACAATGAAAATAATGAGTTAATCCCAACCCGAGTGACCACGGGGTGGCGTGTTTGTATTGACTATAGAAAATTGAACAAGGTCACAAGGAAGGACCACTTTCCCCTTCCTTTCATCGACCAAATGCTAGAGGGATTATCTGGACATAGTCATTATTGCTTGTTAGATGGCTACTCTGGTTATAATCAGATTGTTATTGCCCCAGAAGACCAAAAGAAAACTACCTTTACTTGTCCCTTTGGTACCTTTGCGTATAGACGCGTGCCTTTCGGGTTGTATAATGCACCCGCTACTTTTCAGCGTCGCATGATGAGTATATTTTCTGACATGGTAGAATGGTTTTTAGAGGTCTTTATGGATGATTTTTCAGTATTTGGTTCATCGTTTGATGAGTGCTTGCATCATTTGACATTAGTGTTGACTAGATGTAAGGAAAAGAATTTAGTGCTTAATTGGGAGAAATGTCACTTTATGGTCCGATCAGGAATTATTTTAGGGCATATCGTATCTTCTAAGGGTATAGAGGTAGACAAAACCAAAGTTGACCTTATTAAGAATTTACAGGTTCCCAAAACCGTAAGAAATATTAGGTCATTCTTAGGGCATGCAAGTTTTTATCGTCGATTCATTAAGGATTTTAGCTTGATTTCTAGACCTCTTTGCAATTTGCTTGGAAAAGATGTTAAGTTTGTCTTTGATGATGCTTGTTTAGAGGCTTTTGAGAAGCTTAAGACTTTACTGACTACCTCCCCATAGTCCAGGCACCTAACTGGAACCTACCCTTTGAAATCATGTGTGATGCTTCAGATTATGCTATTGATGTCGTGTTAGGTCAACGAGAAAAAAAATTACCTCATGTGATTTACTATGCTAGCAAAACTCTGAATGATGCCCAAATGAACTACACCACCACAGAAAAGGAATTGTTAGCCATTGTTTTTTCCTTAGAAAAATTTAGATCCTATCTTTTAGGTTCTAAGGTCATAGTCTTCACTGATCATGCTGCTTTAAAGTATCTTCTGTCCAAGAAGGATACTAAACCTAGATTGATTAGATGGATCCTTTTGTTGCAAGAGTTTTCTCTAGAAATTAGAGACAAAAAGGGTGCTGAAAATGTAGTAACGAACCACTTGTCTAGGCTTGTCTTTGAATTCCCTGATGATTCCCCTCCTGTGAGGGATAGTTTCCCTGACGAACAACTCTTTCTTGTTTCCCAATTACCTTGGTATGCCAATATATTGAACTATCTTGTTACTGGTCGAATACCCCAACATTGGGGTAAACAAGATCGTTTTAGGTTTTTAGCCGAGGTTAAGAATTTCTTTTGGGATGATCCTTATCTGTTTAAGTATTGTCCTGACCAGATTATTGGAAATGTATACCTGAGAGTGACCAGTCCAGTATTATTTCCTTTTGCCATGATCATGCTTTTGGGGGTCATTTTAGTACTAAGAAAACCGCTGCTAAGATATTGCAGTGTGGATTCTATTGGCCTTCATTGTTTAAAGACACCCATCATTACTGTGTTACTTGTGAGCATTGCCAGAAGTTAGGAACCATTTCCCGTAGAAATATGATGCATTTGAACCCTATTCTAGTTATTGAGGTCTTTGATGTGTGGGCATTGACTTTATGGGTCCTTTTCCTAATTCTTTGTTTTATTTTTACATCCTTGTCGATGTAGACTATGTGTCTAAGTGGGTTGAGGCGGTTTTGTGTAGAACAAATGACCACAAGGTTGTGGTCCAGTTTTTGAATGATAACATATTTGCACGTTTTGGTACACCGTGGGCTATAATTAGTGATGGAGGGTCGCACTTTTGTAATCGACCATTTAGGCTTTTGATGAAAAAATATGGTATTACCCACAAAGTATCTACCCCATATCACCCACAGACTAGCGGTCAAGTAGAGGTTTCTAACAGGGAGATAAAACGTATTTTAGAGAAAACAGTTAATCATAATCGGAAAGAGTGGTCATTGAGGCTTACTGATGCCTTATGGGCTTACCGTACTGCGTTTAAGACCCCCATTGGAATGTCACCTTATCGTCTAGTTTTTGGCAAGGCATGTCACCTACCCGTCGAGATAGAGCATAGAGCATAGAGCATATTGGGATGTAAAGCAACTTAATTTTTCGCTTGACAAGGCGGAGTCACAGGAAGCTTCAGCTCAATGAGTTGGACAAGATTCATAAAGATGCATACGATAGTGCTAAGGAGTATAAGAACAAAATGAAACTTGTGCATGATAGAAATACTTTAAGAAAGTTATTTTCTCCGGGTCAAAAAGTTCTTCTGTATGATACTCGTTTGCATCTATTCCCCGGGAAGTTACGCTCTCGGTGGACGGGTCCTTTTATAGTTCGCACTGTTTTTCCTCATGGTGCTATTAAGATTGAGACACTGGATGGTAGTAGTTCTTCAAAGGTTAACGGTCAGAGATTGAAACCCTTTTTAGAGCCTTTTCCTGCAGGTGATGTTGAGGAGGTCCCTATGGAGGACCCTGCTTACCTTGATTGACCATCAAGGATGTTGTTGTACATTAGTAAGTTTTTGTAGGTTTTTGTTTTCTGTCTTATTCTCCAAAGAAGGATTGTTATGCTTCGCCCAGGTACTATCTTTCTGACTTACCTCTTTATTCCTCTAGTTATCTATATTTTTGGTATTGCACTTTAATTTGAAACATTGAGGACAATGTTAGGTTTAAGTTTGGGGGTAAGGGAGAAACTTTTAGTTGAAATAATAAAACTCCAAACTTTAGAAACTTGTGAACAATTCAGGGTGACACTAACCATTCTAGGTAGATGGAAACTTAGATTTTTTTTCTATAGGAATTAGTGTACCCAGCTAAATGGTATATTCATAAAAGGATGCCTAGTTCAGGTGTTAGAAATAACATGATAGTTGTCACCATATCTCGGAAATCTATCTTGACCATATCACCTTCTGTTTTTATTTTTTCAATTTTTGTTATCACCGCCAGGATGAAGTGTTTGAGATCAAGCCCCATTATTGTATTAGTTAGACCACTATTAAAAAAAATCGAGTTTTGACACTTTGATAGCAATATATGTATTCTCCCTGTCTCCGTCGCCTAAGAAAGCGTGGAACGCAGGATCTATGAGAACTATCATGTACGATGTTGATAATGAGCATGCGCTTGGATTCATTTGATCTAATCATGTTTTCAATATATTTAAAATATTTTCAATAAATTGACCGCTGGGACCCGTGTATATACCAGCTGAGTCGATATTAGTTTAAAGAATAAGACTAGTGGGAGTGTATCTCAATCTATTCATTCTGGCGGCAACCTTCAGACAGATATGGGAAACACCGTTCACTTTAGTCAACACGCGCAAACTTCATTTTGTCAATATCCATCTACTAAATCTTTTCATGTGATTGTACTTTGATAGATTCTGAGTATTATGGTTGAATGACTATTTAAGTAGAGCTTTGAATTCTTGTATGAATTTTAGTACGCTGAGTGAAAACTCGTGTACCGTAATTGGACTCATATAGGGTAATGATTCTTATAGGCGAAGAATTTAGTATGCCAACTAAATAGCCTGTTTAGTGTCTATCCTCAATCGTTCACAGGTAGCTAGGGTTAGGAGTATAGGTTTTTTGGGTACACCTCTTGTAAACCCTCACGAGACAAAACTCGTCCGATAGGGACACCTATGGGTTTAAAGGATTATTGCATACCCTAAGCGCAATCGCGATGCATGCGAAAGTGAGTTAGGGTTTTTTATACTAGATTTGCTCAAGGACTAGCAAATAATAAGTTTGGGGGTATTTGATAGACACATTTATGTGTCTAATTTTCTCTCAACTTTTATAGTGTTGGATCTCATTTTGTACTAATATTGTGTTTTTATGTATTTGTAGGTATTTTTGGAAAATAAACATTGTTGGAAAAATTTGCTCAAAAAATTACTAAAGGAACCCATAAAATTTATAAAGGCACACATGCCTTGGATTACGGGCACCCACCTATTTGAAATCCAAAAACTAGGCGGGAAACGATCTCTTCTTCCGAGAATCTCTGTGTTCGAGTATATGAAGATTTTATACGTGATTTTTGAGCTTTAAAACAGAAAATATATTGGTCTTATCAAGAGTGATCTGCACATAATCAAAAGATACACAAAATCAAGACAAATTAGTAAATCAGATCACATGAAGTTATGAAAAATACTCACCTCGTATTTTGCTGTTAATGAAGATTCGTTGAAGATTTGATGCTCTGAGGTGTTTAAATAGGATGTGTTTGAGTCATAAGGGAGAGTATTGGGAGATCTCAGAGTAGCCGGAGAGATCACCAAAAAAATTCCAGGAAGAAAAGTTTGCTGCTGGTGGGAAGAACAGGAAGAACAAAAGGCTCCAGAGAACCGTTATTATTCCCGTTGCGTATTCCTTTAAATTTCTGAAGCTGCTAGAGTCCGTTCTTTTCTTTCTGTGTTATTTTCTTTCTTCGGCCACACAGAGAACATCTTCTGTAACGCTTATAAGCGTATCTGTTCTCCTATGTTACGATTATTACATCATTGTAAACACTTTTTGAGCTATGGAATATATTTTTGAGGGTTTTTTCAATACAGTAAGGAGCTAAACCCCATCTCTGAGGCGACGGAGGAACCTAATTCTCCAAATATTATGTGGTAATGTTTATTTAATTAATTTATGCAATTCATTTATGATTAATTGCCTTGGTTAAAAATTGATTTAATGATTTTTGTTAAGCAATTGTGATTTCGTTAGATGGTACATGCTTTGGCCTAGGTTTTAGATGTTACATGCTTTTGTTATACAATTGTTCTTTCGAAAATCTATTTGTTGCTCTATTTTAGAATCAGATTAAACGTAGAATTGCATAATTATAATTATTGAATTTAATCATTTTAAAAATTGGAAATTAGTGGAATCCTAGCCTCAGTTTTTTCTCAACTTCGTTATCAATTTTATTTGAGTTTTGCTATTTTTAGTCTTAGAAATTAGATTTAAAAACAAATTTTCACAAGTTCGAAAATAAACCATATTTACCACAATCTACAACCATATCAACATGTACGATCGAAGGAAAAGTTTATCGTTTAGTTATTGATCTTGGAAGTTGCGAGAATATTGTTGATGAAGAGGTCGTGAAAGGATTCAAGCTGGAAACCAAGGCACATCCACATCCATACAAGCTTTCTTGGCTTAAGAAAGGGAATGAGGTAAAAGTAAACAAACGTTGCTTGATTTCTTTTCAATTGGTAAGAAATATAAAGATAAAATATGGTGTGATGTTACTAGTATGGATGCTTGTCACTTGTTGTTGGGTCGTCCATGGGAGTTTGACAGGAAAAGTAGTCATGACGGGTATAAGAATGCCTACATTTTTTTAAGGAACGACGTACGTATAATAATTGTACCCAATAAAGAGATTGCACCTACAACATCTACTGGAGAAGCTAACAATCTCTTTTCGTTTATGCAAATTGAATATGAGGTAGAAGATATAGGTGAATTGTATGTGTTGATTGGCAAAGAAAAACAACAAGATGAAAGTAGTATTCCCATTGAAGCTCAACCTTTAATTAAGGAATTTATGGATGTTTTTCCTAACGAGTTGTCGGACGAGCTACCACCCCTCCGGGATATATAACATCATATTGATCTCGAACCTGGATCAAGCTTGCCAAATAAAGTACATTACAGAATGAGTCCTAAGGAACATGAAGAACTTCGTCGTCAAGTGGAAGATTTGCTACAGAAAGGATTGATCTGACAGAGTCTAAGTTCTTGTGCACTACCATCCTTGTTGATTCCAAAGAAAGATAAAACGTGGAGAATGTTTGTTGACATTCGAGCCATCAACAAAAACACAGTCAAATACCGTTTTCCAATTCCCATATTGGATGACTTGTTAGATCAGTTGGTATCAGAGCAAAGTTTGATTCTAGGGTTAATAAGATGTTACTAAGACGAATATCCAAGCTTAATAAATTTTCACCAAGACGAGATCCGAGAAGATGTGAATATCTGATCAAATCAAAAAAGGAGATTCTGAAAGTGATAGAATATTATTTGAAGAAGTCATTAAAATCTCGATCTAAACCATACTCGCTTATAGAAGAAAATAATAGTGCAGATAACTATGTTGAAGGCTTGTTTTTCTTTCATGACAATGATGCAAAAAATCAAGTTATTGTTGAGAGATATACAACTCCGATTTTTGATAGATATCCCGATGATGAGGAGGATATGAAATTTTCTTCTCAAAAAGGCGAAGAACATCTTGTTTCCGACAAAGAAAAACAGTCCCAAGAAGTTTCACATGATTTAATAAAGTTTCATGGTGAGTCATCTAATCCTGATAAACTTATTGATTTAGAAATTTCTGATATTGATGGGTTTTCTTTGCCCGAGAGTAAGCTAGTTGTTGATTATTGTGATACACAAATGGTCTCTCATATCTACCCTAACAAGAGAGAATTTGTTAAATCAACTTATGAAGATCCGTTTTGGGCTTCCATCATACCTCATGTTTCTATACAGTGCATAAATTATTTTTTTACAACATCAATCCTTGTGTATGAAGATTGTCATCAACGAGTTACACATGCAGAACATGGTACCGCCAAGATTCGAGGACTAATCTTCTCCAACACTGGTAGAATAATGGAGGGAGATTTATGGAAAATAAATCTATTATTTTATTATTATTATTTATATTTTATTAATGTTATTTTTTATAGAAAAAATTAATTTTCGGATTTATTATTTAGGCTAATTTTCGAAGAGTCTAGAATTTTATTTTAAGAGTTCTAATAAGTTAGGAAAGTTGCCTAAAGGTAGTAGATACCCTGGGAAACAAGTTTATAGGTTTTTAATAAGTTTAAGGTTTGTTTAGTAGGAGTTATATATATAAGGAGCTCCAAAAACGAAAATTAGGGGAGTTTTTAATTAATTATAATTATTTTATTTTCATTAAACTTGTTGATTTTATTGATTTTAATTTTTTATTCATACTTGGGTTTACCCCGACGTCTGAATATTAATCTCATATCTACATTCGTTATTCGTAGTGAATTAACGAAGTCTAGATAACCTCGTAGATTTTAGGATATCTCTTTGAAGATCAACTAATTTCTATTGCTTTCTACCCATTCTACCTGTTACTTTTCAATAATTCTATTCCGATGCGATTCTACTCCGCTGCAAGAATTTATTATATTTTTAACGCTTCCAATCTGCATCATACAGGTTGGGTACGTAGGCATCCGCAATGCAATACATTGAGGTGCAGCGTCTTATCGCTCATATCTTCCAATTTGGAGATGATTACGACGCTTTGATAACTTATATCACCTGGCTCGGTAATGTTACGCCAGAGATGATTGTTGTCGCACTTGATGAGGTAGTTGCATTCCATTTGATGGATGTTCATACTTCCTATCAAGCCATACGGTATGAACGGAATATGTATGATTGTTGCACTCTTGGCAAAAGCAAGATCAGTGCATGCACCTAGCACTTAGTCGAAGCAGAGTAGTGGAAGCGAAAAATAGGCCTGAAATGGCTTAAGTGTAAGTCCAAGGCGTGAGTTAGGCATAGACAATGCTCGTAAGTATGTGATGCTTGCCAAAGGAATTCACCATTGTCTTTAATGGCCTTGTACCCTTTGCATAACAAGGGTGAGTTGGAACGGTATGGAAACTACATTTTGAATATCATGCTCGCAAAGCATGCTTGTAAAGGCAAATCAACATGCATATGCCTAGCAAGAAGTGAAGTTTTAAGGCCTGGTTACCGTTTTACGAGTGGCGCGTCGGGGAGTTCAGATCATTCCCACAGAGAGCTGTGTAATTGAGATGTTATTTAGATTAGCAAAACGATGATAAAAACAATAATAGGGGTGATTGGTTGCTTAAAGTAATTAAAATAATAATAATAAGACAATAAGAATAAAGAGATGATTAGGGAGTCGTTCGTCGTTACCAAACATTGAATGAATTAGTATACTTATCTATCTTTCGTTAGAAACATGCATCACCAACCGTATAATAGTAGCTAAATCAGTGTTATCCCCAAAACTCCTTTTATCACTGGATACGGAAGTTCGCGACTATCAGATTTTATTCAACTAAGCCACCAAGTAGTAGATCACTCAAGATGTAACCCAATCGAATGCTTTAAGATTTATGAATTTAGGTTGATCCCAGTGGTTAAACTCTTAGATCAAGATCCACTTGTTGGTGTTGTCTTCACTCGCAATTTCTCCAGAGAATCCCTCTGCAAGGTCTTACGATTTCTACTTGTGTACGAGTTGATGGACGAATACTTATCCCATAAATAAATACTAGCATTAAACTGATCAATAGATTAATCCAATTGTACACTTGAACAATCTAGAAACCAATCATAAACCCTAGGTTTAGTGAAAACAAACGATAATGATTAAAACTCCAAATAAACTTGTATTACTAATAAAGCTTCACGCTTAAAACATTGAATCATCTGTAATCAATAAAATCTAGCTACGCATGATACAAGAAAGAAAAAAAAATAGCATGGTTTCCCCCAAAAGGGCAAACCCTAGAATTTGGAATAAATCTCTCTTCTCTCTTTTGTTGTAAAACCTAGGTCTAAGAATGTGTGTAGAATTATATGTAAAAGTATTAGAATTGTCTCTTATATAGGTGTCCAAGTTGTAGAAGCGCCCCTGCTCGAATCCCGGTCGAAATAGGTTTCCCGAAATACATCAAACTCCTAAAAATAAGACACGCCAAGCTTTGCTTGTGAGAAAAAGACTTTAGCCCAGCCAAATGGCTAATGGGCTCACGCCCAATCCTAGCCCATTACTTTACGTTAACTTTCACTTCAGTTCCTCGATGGGTCATTCCCATCGAGAAAATTAATTTCTTCTGAATGTTAATATCTTCCGGCCAATTTGTCGATCTTTTTATTCTCAGTTTCTCGATGCCTATAACCCATCGAGATTATTTTTTACTTCTGAGTTTTGGTAAAACTCGAGCCTATTTTATCTCAACCACTTCCCTGTTTCTCTCTAGATCATCCTTATTGCTGGTATAAAACTCTAACCAACCACTTCCAGCTATCTTAATCTACTCGATCATCACAGCATCTCAGTTTCACTTGAGTTTTCATCTAACTGGAAGCAACACAGAGTCGATCTCAAAGGCCAGCAACCACCAGTTAACCACAATTATTTCCATGAACTACTCTTCCCTAGATCCTTCCAAACCATCGTTGTTGCAACTCATTACATCCTAAAGCTCCGTTCTCACAGATCCTCACCATCTCCATCAAAGCTACAATTCTTCTCAGATATATCTATCGAACCCATTAAACCAACATCCACCATCAACTCTTAATCACCACTGTAATGGTTACTACCAAAACTCGAGTTCTTCCCTGCCATGAATCTCTTCACTGCTTGAGAGTTTTGTAAATAGTGGTAAATAAAGGTTTTAAACTCTCGAACTTGTAAAGATTGATTTTATATTTAATAAACTAAATTTAATCTAAAAATATACACAAAATATGACAATAATATTCACAAATACTGAGGTTATGGATTTCACCATTAACCAATTAAAGTGATTTAATCTAATCAATATTCATGCAATTCTTTACATTTAAAGTGATTCTAATATGTTGCAAAGGTAGATTCTCAAAATAACAATTGTATAACAAAAGCATGGAACATCAAAAACCTAGGCCAAGCATACCATCTAACGAAATCACAACTGTTTAATAAAAATCATTAAACCAATTTTTAATCAAAGCAAATAATCATAAAAGAAATTACAAAAATCAATGAAAATAGAAATATACCACTTTTCTTGGAACAATGGATTCCTCCATCACCTCAGCAAAGGGGTTTAGCTCCTCATGTTGAAAACACTCTCAAAATACTCATTCATTGCTCAAAAAGGTGTTTACAAATGGTGAAAAGGAGTAAAAATAATGAAAACATCGAGTTTGCAACGTTTATAAACGTTACAGACTCACTGTTACAGAAGGAAAAGTGTTTCACTGAAAATAAATGTTGCAATTGAAGATAAATGTTACAAAGTTAAAAGCTTTAGCAACAGAATCTTCAACCTTTTGACCACGGAAACTTCAACCTTTTCGTAACGTTTCTTCAACTTCTTCATCATGATCATGAGCAGATTTTTTTCTGGATTTTTATTTCTTCGTTTCTGGTCTCTCCAGCCCCCCCACAACTCTTCTAAATTCTGTTATTTATAGTGCAACAACCAACAACTCATTGAATCCTCTCCAAATCTTCATTTTAATGTTCAAAGTCTCAAATATTTTTCTTCCTTCATTTTCTTCACGTGAATAAAATTTTTTTATTTGATACGATTCTTCTTTGATTTCACGTATTTAATCCATGTACAAACTTTCCTTTTTAAGACAAAAATATAATCATGTATTTAATCCCTTGAAAATCTCCAAAATATGCTTACTTATTCTTCACATATTCACGGAAAAGAGAGAAAATATTTTCCCGCCTATTTTTTTAATTTGAAATAAGTGGGTGACCGTAATCCAAGGCATGGGTGCCTTTATAACTTTTTGAGCCAATTTTTCTCAAATGTTTATTTCTCCAAAAATACCTACAAACACAATAAAACACAATATAAGTACACAAATGAGTTCTAATAATATACAAACTGAGATCAAATAAGACACAAAAACGTGTCTATCAAATACCTACAAACTTATTATTTGCTAGTCCTCGGGCAAATCTAATCTAGAAAATGAAAATCCTAACTCGCTTTCGTAGGCATCGCGATTGCACTTAGTGTGTGAAATAAGCCTTTAAACCCCTAGGTGTCCCTATTGGACGAGTTTTGTCTTGTGAGGGTTTATAAGAGATATACCCACATAACCTTTACTTAAGTCGAATAGAAACAGGATAAGCTCTATGAAGCTTTGATAACCCTGCCTCTTTGGCAACTTTTCCTTGGGTTACAAGGCGGCTCTAATCAACTTAAAATAATCTTCCTGAACTTTAAGTTAGGCTAACAAAGTAACCAATACAGTCCTTTTGAATGAGTTTCCAATAAGCTTGTTACCCTATCGGTCTTCTTTCTAGTCAAATTTTAAGGATTAGGTTCGCGTTAGGTAACGTGTTCCTAAGGCGGGCAAGAAGGAAACAGTGATGAAATCCGAGTCCTTAATTTATATGGCCAATCCTTGCCCTTTACTAGAAAATAAATCCGTATTCAATTTCTCAGCATATATGCACACGAAGGAATACAGTAAACCCACTTGCAGGGGATTCGTGGGTTGATCGAGTCTTACCTTCCGTACCAGACGGGCGATGAACCGTTGAAGTCGACTCGGGCCACCAACTCCTGTGTCAGTGTAAGAACCCGAGGGGCCGAGACAATATCGTAATTGTCGTCCTTCCCTGTTGCAGTTTATATTTAGATACCCTTCCGTAGGTTTTATAAATAATAATAAAGTTTAAAAGTTCAAAGTCCAAAGTCCAATGTCCAAAAATAAGAAAAAATATAAAACACCTAAAATAATTACAAAAATAATAAGAATTTCCTAATACAATTTTTTAAAAAGAAAAATAAAAAACCTAAAAAAAATTAACTAAAAAAAGTCTTGTCTTGTTTTTCCGTTCTTTTCGATTTGTCTTTGACTCCAAGTCTTTAATCAATCAATAAAATCTTTGGCTCAAATTTCTTTTTTTGATCCAAAACTTGTAATACAAAGAAAAATACTCAAAAACGTAAAATAGAACAAATAAAAATCTAACTAAACTAACTAACCTAATTAAAACTATAAACTAATTTAAAAACAAGTTCGCGTCGACGGTGCCAAAAACTGATAGTTTTGTAAATAGTGATAAATAAAGGTTTCAAACTCTCGAACTTGTGAAGATTGATTTTATATTTAATAAAATAATTTTAAACTAAAAATATACACAAAATATGAGAATAATATTCACAAATACTGAGGTTATGGATCTCATCATTAACTAATTAAAGTGATTCAATCTAATCAATATTCATGCAATTCTTTACATTTAAAGTGATTCTAATATATTGCAAAAGTAGATTCTCAAAATAACAATTGTATAACAAAAGCATGGAACAACAAAAACCTAGTTCAAGCATGTACCATCTAACAAAATCACAACTGTTTAATAAAAATCTTAAATCAATTTTTAATCAAAGCAAATAATCATAAAAGAAATTGTAAAAAGCAATTAAAATAGAAATATACCACTTTTCTTGGAACAATGGATTCCTCCATCACCTCAGCAAAGGGGTTTAGCTCCTCATGTTGAAAACACTCTCAAAATACTCATTCATTACTCAAAAAGTTTTTACAAATGGTGAAAAAGAGTGAAAATAATGAAAAACAGCGAGTTTGCAACGTTTATAAACGTTACAGACTCACTGTTACAGAAGGAAAAGTGTTTCACTGAAAAATAAATGTTGCAAATGAAGTATATGTTACAAAGTTAAAAGTTTTAGCAACAGACTCTTCAACCTTTTCGTAATGTTTTCATCATCTTCTTCATCATGATCATGAGTAAATTTTTTTCTGGATTTTTATTTCTTCGTTTCTGGCCTCTCCAACCCCCTCTCTTCTAACTTCTTCTAGTTATAGTGCAACAACTCATTGAATCCTCTCCAAATATTCATTTCAATGTTCAAAATCTCGAATATTTTTCTTCCTTCATTTTCTTCCCGTGAATAAGAAAATTTTATTTGATACGATTCTTCTTTTATTTCACGTATTTAATCCATGTACAAACTCTCCTTTTTAAGACAAAAATATAATCATGTATTTAATCCCTTGAAAATCTCCAAAATACGCTTACTTATGCTTCACATATTCAAGGAAAAAAGAGAAAATACTTTCCCGCCTAGTTTTCAATTTGAAATAAGTGGGTGCCCGTAATCCAAGGCATGGGTGTCTTTATCAATTATGGGGGTGCCTTTAGTATTTTTATGGGTGCCTTTATAACTTCTGAGCCAATTTTTCCCAAATACTTATTTTTCTAAAAATACCTACAAACACAATAAAGTCACAATATAAGTACATAAATGAGTTCTAACAATACACAAACTGAGATCAAATAAGACAGGAAAATGTGTTTATCACTGCTACAACCATCACGAAATCAACAACAACAACGTCTCTTCTTTCCATTTAAACTCGACAGTGTCACCACCAGTACAGTTTCATATCATCTTCGAAACCTATAGCCATCAGATACGCCTCTAACTGCCATTACTGCTAACCTTCATCAATTACGTCAATGATTACCGTCAGTTTATTCTCTTCCACTCTCGATCAACACCAAGAACTCGATCGCGCCAGCACTTCGAGCTTCTTTTACCAAAACACATTCATCCCTTTACTTCACTTTACTGCCATTACTTCGCCCAAAGGCACCCAAATCTCAATCGACATTATCAACAGAACTACCATTATTGGCAGTAACCCATTCTTTCTTTCCTTGATGTTCTTCTCAAACTCAGCCAAACTCTCTTTGTTCACTATCTCGAGCCAACAATTAACCCTTCTTCTCTCACTGCCTAATCTTCATACTCTATACAAACTCCATTAACAACATCAACATAACTCGATGCTTTTAAGAAACCTAATTCACGATTTAATATTTGGGAGAAGATGAGGTGGCCCCTAGTAAAAGAGTTGGTGCTATTAGTATCATTTGAATATTGGAAGCCCTTAGTGAAAACTCAGGCACCTTTAGTAATTCTCAATTAAACAACCGACAAGCATAATTCCTTTTTTCCCCAATAACTTCTTCATACGAAGTCGGAATGACTCCGTTCTTTCGTCATTAGCTTCGTTTCTTTGTTCTATGGGTGATGATGACAAGAAATCTTGGATATGAACAAGTTTCACCTGGTATTTGGCCCTTCTTCACTTGTAACACTTCTTTTTATGCACAATCTAAAACTTTGTAGCTCATTTTTGGATGATTCACCTAATAAAAGACAGAAATTACAAAACAAACGTAATATACAATAATTCACAAGAAATCTAGCAAATATTAGCATGAAATTGATATTCAAAACATGTAAAATATGCACTTATCAAATTCCCCACACTTAGCTTTTGTTAGTCCTCGAGCAAACTAAATTAAACTAATCATAAACTAAACTAAAATACAACTCCCTTTTGTTGAGGATATGGTTACACTTAGCATGTGTGACAAGCGTTTAAACCCCTAGGTGTCCCTAGTGGACGAGTTATAGTCTCTTGAGGGTTTACAAGAGGTATACCCATAAAAGCAACTCCAACTTCAAATATTCCATAACACATGCATCCAAACAGATATGAAGACATAAAGTTTCTGCACAATTATAATAAGAAGTTAGAAATTCCAAAGAATATTATTCTCATGCTTAGCCCTTGAGTTAGGAGAAAACTACCATATGAAAGAATTCAGGTTCGAGAGCGACCGAAAAAGTATTCTGCCTCTTCAATAAGGTTTTATGAATTTGACATTCAAAATCCGCACTTTAGGATTCTCACATGTGTGCAGGCTGGACTGAAGATAGAAATCCTATACACGTTGAATGGTGGGAAGGAAAAGGAACCTTTCGAATTATATGAAGATGTTATCCCATAGAAACGTGGGACGAAAAAGAACCCTCTTTTTTTTCTGATGGCCTCTAAGAAAGGAAATCAACCACTATGTAAGGATGGGAACGCTTACTTACCTTCTCATTCGGTCTACAATCAACGCCACTCACACAACATCCAATAGAAAAGTCTTCAAATCTTCGGTCTTCAACTGTTGCTGATGAACTCTGGAACTTCGTAAATTCTCGACAATTGTAACTTTTTTCCTCAATTCCTTGTTGTTTGAAACTTTTTTATAAATTTCTTCTTCCCCACGACCTTATTATTGAACGAATACAAACAGAAACAAACAATAAACAATATGTTTTTTTTCTCTCTTTTTTTTCAATTTTTTATATATATATTATTATTATTTTTTATTTTGTCTATTTTTTTTCACAATTTATGTTTTGTTTATAAGAGAAATAAAATAAATACAAACTGAAAAATAAATAAAATGAACAATAAAATTTTTATGCCCGTGGGATAAGGACTTTACCACTTGATTCTTCACAACTTGTATTGTCTCGATATCATGAACTTCACTAATTCTCATCTTTTGATTTCTTTTGCTCTTGTATATAAGTCTTCGACAAGTATATATAATTTTTCTCATTGTATTGTTGTTTTACTTGAATACGAAATTTCTCTTTCTTGTATTGTTGCTTGTAAACCTTGAACTTTTCAACTTTCCTTTAGATTTTCGATGCCCCGCTTATTGATGATAATGTGTTTCTATGGACCTATTGTTGTTGAGAGAGAGAATGGTGCCAACTGCAAACAAGAATACAAGATAGAGTTAGTAATTCTGATGACACCCTCATGATTGATAGAAATAGCACTCAAGATATCAAAAAATAGTGATGAAATTGGTGCGAGGTTGGATAGCTCATCATTCTACCCGGAATTTGCACAGATGAAACACTCTAAAGGAACATTTGAAGGATTTGCCTTATCAATGCTAACTATAAAGA
The DNA here is from genome assembly GCA_023531435.1 of Papaver californicum. Taxonomy (NCBI): domain Eukaryota; kingdom Viridiplantae; phylum Streptophyta; class Magnoliopsida; order Ranunculales; family Papaveraceae; genus Papaver; species Papaver californicum. The sequence goes on along the minus strand of JAJJMC010025461.1, from coordinate 1,942,014 downwards.
GGATTTTCCTAGCTATGATAACCAGAAAGCGGAATTGCCTTAGTTATGCTAACGAGAAAAAGGATTTTCCTTACCTATGCTAACCAGAAAGCGGATTTTCCTTAGCTATGCTAACCAGAAAGCGGATTTGCCTAGAGTGCAGTTAATGGATGTCCTCTCCCCTTCTTTTATATTCTTTTAGAAATGCGATTAAAACATATATAGGGAGGGGGTGTTGGTTGGAAAACAATGATGCTTAGATATGCTAACTAGAAAGTGGAAATTGCCTTTAAATATGCTAACCAGAAAGCGGAATTTCCTAGCTATGCTAACCAGAAAGCAGATTTTCCTAGATATGCTAACCAGAAAGCGGATCTTCCTTAGCTATGCTAACGATAAAGAGGATTTTCCTAACTATGCTAACCAGAAAGCGGATTTGCCTAGCTATGCTAACGAGATAACGGATTTGCCTTAGTTATGCTAACCAGTAATCGGATTTTCCTTAGCTATGCTAACCAGAAAGTGGATTTGCCTAGAGTGCATTTGATGGATGTCTTCTCCCCTTCTTTTATATTTTATTAAAATGCGAGTAAAACATATATATGGAGGAGGTGTTTGTTGGAAAACAATGATGCTTAGCTATTCTAACTAGAAAGCGGATTTTCCTAGCTATGCTAACGAGAAAGCGGATTTGCCTAGATATGCTAATGAGAAAGCGGATTTACCTTAGCCATGCTAACGAGAAAGTTACAATTTGGGATAACAATACTTATCCATGCTAGACATGCTTAGTCATGCTTAACCAAGATAGTTATGTTTAGCTTTGATGCTTGGCCGATGAAGCTTGAATGATACGAAATCCGTGTTGCTTACTCGAGAATACCTATTTGCATACTAAGTGGCATTAGTATGCATAGTTTAGTATATACCTTACGACAGTTCCTTGACCTATACGGACTAGGCTTTGTTTGGCCTCTCGCCTTGCCACATAAGTTGGAAACTGTTGGATACAGATTATATATGCCTATACAAATACTTGTGAAACGATTATACATTAGCATCGATATTGGCTTTGCCTTAATAGGCTTAAGTTGCTTGTCTCATTCGATTTGACCCTACGAATGAACTAGAGTCATGCTTGATCCCTTCAAGGTACGGTTTGCGTACGTAGGCATCCGCAATGCAATACATTGAGGTGCAGCATCTTGTCGCTCATATCATCCAATTTAGAGATAATTGCGACGCGTTGATAACTCATATCATCTGGCTCGGTAATGCTGTGCAAGAGATGATTGTTTCCGCACTTGATGAGGTAGTTGCATTTCATTTGATGGATGTTCATACTTCCTATCAAGCCATACGGTATGAACGGAATATGTCTCGCTTTTGCACTCTTACCAAAAGCAAGATCAATGCATACACCCAGTGCTTAGCCGAAGCAGAGTAGAGGAAGAGAAAAATAGGCCTGGAATGGCCTAGGTATTAGTCCAAGGCGTGAGTTAGGCCTGGACAATGCTCGTAAGTATGTGATGCTTACCAAAGGCGTTCACCATTGTCTTTAATGGCCTTGTACCCTTTGCAAAACAAAGGTGAGTTGGAACGGTATGGAAACTATATTTTGATTATCATGCTCGCAAAGCATGCTTGGAAAGGAAAATCAACCTCCATATGCCTAACGAGAAGTGAAGCTTTAAGTCCCGGTTACCGTCTTTACAAGTGGCGCATTGGGGAGTTCTGGCCTTCCTGACGCATAGCGTCGGAGGCAAAATTTTCCGGTCCGTCAAACTGATGGCCCTCATCAATTTCACATATGCCTTTATAAAGAAGCACTTGGACTCCATATAGCACATCTTTATGGAACAGTAGACCTCCCCTAGTAATTATTTGAATTCCTTTGTAAATCTGGATGCCCCCTACTAATTCTTTGTTTTGATGTATTAGAGACTTGTGTGTTCGCTAGCTTTGCGCCCATCCACAATCCAATGCTTCCAAGTGAGACATAAGCCTCTATTTCACTTTTTCACTTCATGTGACTCCAAATTACCTATAAAACTCAAAACAAACGTAAAATACACAAAATACAAGAGAATAGTTAATAAAAGTGTAAGAAAATGATATTCAAATAATGTATTTTATGCACTTATCAGTAATCTCTCTAGAAATTCAAGAAATACCAACACCACCACCATTTCTATCTACCTTCTTCTCTCTCATTTTCTTTTTCCCTTTATACCCTATAAAATCAAATCCAGCAATTACGAAATCACACCAATCTTTATTGAGAAAATTAAACTAATACCGATTAGATTTCAAAAATAACTTAAAAATCATAAATTAAATTGTCAGACATAAAAATGGAACAATCTACAGTTTTCGAGAGAAGAAAACAAATATTCTCTTAAAATACGGAGATTCTTTACCCGTATGAGATTTTAGTATCTAGGGTTTGTAAAATGATCTTATCGTTATCGAGGTTGTCGTTCAAGAAGAAGAAGAGGAGAGAGGAGAAAACTCGAAACAATTGGTTCAGTTTTGATTTAATTTTAATGGTATTCAGAGTTAACACGAGTTAGGGTTTAAAAGTGAACAATTGATAACAAGGTGGGAATGATTCTCTTGTAGGATTAGAACAATGGAGTAGAAGACGAAGCATTGGAGTTTAGGTTTAGGCTTTTACGAGCACATGAAAGGATAGAAAACTACATGTTTAAGTTATGGTGATTTCTGTTCGAAGGCAATGGCAGTAGAAGAAGAAATAGAAATGGGGAGCAGGGGAGGCTTACTTTATCTTTCAATCAAAAACTTGGGTCATATTTTGATTCAACAGGCATTTCCTTCCTAATATAGCTACGACAAGGTATTGCAAAATCCCAAAGTCCCCACGACTTACTATGCCGTGACTAAAATGCTATAGATATGTTCATAACATATAAATATGGACCTATTATAAGCGTGTAGCAAATATTCTACAGGCCGTGGCAAATGAGAGATCTACTACCACACCTTTGGATAAGCCGTAGCAATACGTCATCAATAGCCACGACTTATTTGAACCCGTGGCAAGAAGCTCGTGGCTAAAAATCAACATTTTTGTAGTGACAATTAGTTGTAATATCCATACACTTTTCTGAGACAAGTAGGTTAAAGAAGATTCTCACCTGCTCTGCCATGTCAATAATTATCTTACGTTTAACTTTATTGGTCTTCTTCAAGTTTGGCCGATGAGCTGCATCATTCTTGGAAGGAACATCATGCACTACTGATAAGTGCATAATTTACATATTCTAAGTATCACTTTCATATACTTATTTGTTAGATTTTGTGTGAATTACTTTGTATTAGTATTACCTTTGTATTTCATGTCTTATATTAGGTTACATATCTGAAAGAAGTAGAAATTGAGCATTACAAAGGAAGAATTGCCAAATACACATTGGAACTCAGTTAAATACAAGATTTCTTCTCTCTGTCTTGTAGATAATTGAATTATGAAGTCAACGACAAAAGAATGAGGTCATTCTGACTTCGTATGAAGAAGTTATGAGCAAAACGAGAACTAAGGGTAAAACAGTCATTTCAAAGGTAACTACTATTGGCACTTTGTCGTACACTAAGGGGCATCTGAAGTTCAAATATTTATATAGGCGCCTATGTTTCTACTAAGAGCTGCCAAGTTTTAAATTGTTATAACAGCGCCGGCAGCTTTTATGGGGCAAACACCATCTTATTCTCCAACTCGACAGTTTCTTCTCCGACTCACCATCATCTTCTCCGTCTCGACAGCATATTTCCGACTCAAATGGGAATCAATGCCACCACCTTCTTTGAGTTAAAATAGAGCCAAATCTTTACAACATGTTACATGTTAGGTCTAATAATAGTTTAAAGTTTGAATTTAAAAGGAGATGTAGATAATGGTAGTTGACGGTGATTGATGGAATTGATTGATGCCATTGAAGATGTTTGATAGCTCGAGTCTGTGGCTTCTGCTGGTGGTATTTGATTTTTGACAGTAAATTGATGATGGAAGCCAAGAATAAGGTGTGATGCTGATGGTCACGAGTTAATGATGGTTGCTCGAGATTGGCAGTTGATCACGTGGCTGCTGTGTTCATGAATATGAAGAGCTCGAGCACATCAGGGAGGAGATAATTCGGTGTTCTTCTCTGTATGAGAAAGGAACAGAATGAAAAACAGGGAAGTGAAGCTCGATGTTGGGTTGGATGTGATTGGGTGAGTCTGTGATGATGGTAAAGAAACCAGGGTGAATATCTCGCTGTGAGAAATTAGAGGAGTTATCGATATTGGTCGCTGTGAGTTGGTGCTGCTATTTGGTTTGAATTTGATAAAGTTTCGAAAAGCCTGTGATGGAGTTAGTCGATGGCAGTTGAGAGTTTGTGAAGTCAGGGAAAGAATAGAGTTCGGGTGGAAATTGAATAGGAAGACTGGATGTTCAATGCAGAAAAGATAGGAAGGAGGCGTGTGATATATCTGAGGAAAGAGTTTAAAAATAATTATGATGAAATTAAAATATAGTAAATAAAATAAGAGATTAACAACATTATATAACGTGGTTCGACAACGGAATATCTACATTCATGGGTAATAAAAGATTTGGATGTTTTTATTGATGATTGTATTATAAAAAGGATAAAATGCTATATGTATCAAGCAAAATTCATCAAAGAATGATTGAATTACGAATATAATTAATCGACACAAATCCATACCTAAACTTTTTCTTCTGATCCTTTTCCTTCTCCAAAATTTTCCGTCCCCTCTTTCTTTTTTGGAGCTTGATATTTATAGTAAATATCATGGATCTCCCTCTTCTTTCTTTCCACCTATTAGTTCTTATCCAGACTTTGGAACGAAACTTATCCCGTATTCTTATTTGTATTTCCCGCAAGACTTGGCATGCATACTTCTTATTTCCCTTAGTTTCCCACTTGGTGACCCGCACCTCTTCTGCGGATTTGTATTCAAGTTATTGCTTTTGGATTTGGATGAATGATGCAGTCTTATTAGAATTATGGCATGTCCGACATGTGGCCATTGAAAGTGATATTATTATTTTCATAATTTGGCATGTCCAATACGTGGTTATTGAAAGTGACTTGTCATGTTTAGCTTCTTTTGTTCCGCAACCTGTACAACTGAGACGTGTCCATCATGCATCAATGTTTGTCAGTTCTATTCATTGTGTCATGCTTTCCCACAACTTGTGTGTCTGTCATGCAACGAAGGTGTTTATTTCGTATAGTGTGTTATGCTTTCCCGCAACTTGCGTGTCGGTCATGCAACGAAGGTGTTTGTTTCATTACTTATCTAAAGAGTTTTGTTTCAGTGTTTCTCGTTTCATCATAATCTGATATTCTTTCCATAGTATTTGAACACGTGGTATTAAGGATTTAATACCCTCACATAAACTGGGTTTTATAATACGGAAGTTTAGTTAGTCGGTGGTAAGTAATTGCTCAGCGAAGTCCTGTCCAAGAAAAATTCTAATTGAGGCGGTCATGGCCTCTCTATAAAAAGTCTATAAAAAAGAAGTTGTGGGTATTCTTTAACAAAAAACCCTAATACAAACGTAGGCAGGAAAAGAAAGAGGCAGAGAAGGAATACGGAAGCAGTGGATTAAATACGGAAAAGCTAGGGCTATGCTGGAGCTTGGAATTAACCTTCCCACTTCTTCGATTTAATTTATCTAATTCTTTTTTATTTATTTTTGTATAGATTTTAGTAAAACTATGTGTATCTAAGTTTTTCTATTGGTTAGAGATGTAGTCCGAAGTCTGAGACATGTTTATTATTAAAATTATTCATTTTTAATTTTCATAATCCTTTTAATATCGTTCATGTTCTACTATTAATAACGCCAAGTATGATTGAGTATTTGTTTGTCTAAGTCGTGAATTAAATAACCATATATTCATAATTATATCTAAACTAGGGTTTGAGATCCGGAATTGTCGAAAGACCCTTGTTACGAGTAGCATAACATAATTTCTAACGACGGGATGTTGCCATGCGATTATTTGTAGAAACTTGACCTAGGTTAATTCTGTGTGGCTCTTGCGCCGGATTGCTTAGAATAACCTCAATTCATAAAGAACATTGCTTTCATTGGATTAAACTTGAGTGGATCTTGCGCCAAGTTATGTAGTGAAAAGGATTCAAAAAGTGACTCTTGTGCTTTGATGATAAAAGGAGTTTTGCTGGAGTAGACCTACGATAGGATGCTTTAAGGTTATTGATATTGAGAATAAATTGAAAATTGAGTTTGATTGATAACATGTCTGATGACGGAAGATGAATTCTTTAAGCAATACTCTCATCATATTATTTACAACTTTAATTGCTTTTGTTAATTTAATTTAGTTCAAATTATAAACCAAACCCCCCTATTAACATAAGTAATCAAAAATAGTTAACAACCCATATATCTCCCTTAGGAACGAACTTGTTCTTACTACTATACTCTAATCCATATTTATGAAGTAAGAACTTGAATTAATTTTGCTTGGTTGACAACCGACCAACTACCAATCGAGGGAGATCCTGATATGAACTTCCTAAAATAATCTCTCTCCGCATCCAGAACTCTACATACATAGCCGATACTCTCGTATTTCTATCATAACGAAGAAAAATGGAGGATCTTTCATTCGGCGTTATAGGTATCCAAATTTTCCTTCAATTCTTCGACAGAAGGTGCCTCAATACAACTATGAAGAACCTATTGGTCAAAACCCATCTGACGAGCTGCCCAATCAATGTTATACTATTGCACTGATTAATTACCTGGACTAACAGCAATAATATAGCCTGGAATATAGTTATTCATGAATATAGCCTGACCAACAGAGGAGTTATTAGTCTTTCCTCTCTAACCAGACCGGAGGAACATATCAGCAGCTTCATAGAGGGTGGTTGGCTGAATAATATTATCGTGCTTTGAGACCCAAGGCATGAAATTTACCTTGCTTTCATCATCAATCAAGTCAACAAGGTTAACGGAGGTAAACTTCTTCCCTTTCCAGCAATATATTCTTGCATGATCAATATCTTTATCCGGATACGAAGGCGCAATACGAGGAGCGTACTGTGGAAAATGCCCACATAACCATGTTTGAAGAAACACGATGTGAATATAAGAATCAGTCTTCATGAAACCATTAAAATTCCTCATATCACGAGATATAGAATCTAAATGTGAGTATGAAGATCCAAGGAATAAGCTACGAAGAAGAAGAACATCACCATCAATGAGTGCCACAGAAAGAGGAACGACTGAAGTCTTTAATTTACCACCAGTGAAGTCTTCAAACATATCTCTAGACAACTAGAGTGTCAGAAACGTGGTTATACTCAAGTAATGGTTATTATCAAGACCATTAGTACCTTCTTTACCATTCCACCAATAATCGATTCATCTTAGTTAATTCTTGCTAGCATGACCTGAGCTTTGGTGAAGTTCTTATATCTTCTTTGTCAAGATTACAATTGCTCGTTTCTTATTAACATATTGTTCAATAGAGTTTTAGGGTGAAAACAAATGTATTATAAAATAGTACTTTATGTAGGTTCAAGAGATTAAAATCGAACAGGACGAGCCTAAACCAAGAAATGGCAGTTCACGCCTGCTTCGGCCACAAAAGTGAAGATGATAGGTTGTTCTTAAGGGAGGGAAGCAAAGAAGAATGAGAAAAAATTGTGTGACAAGAAAATGATGGTGTGCAGTTGAAGACTGAATGTAGGACTATAAACTGGATTATCTCTGGGATAGATCTCTGTTATGTTCTTAAAATACTCTTCATTCCTTGTTTCGAATAGATGAAGCCATCTATTTTATAGTCTTATGATAAACACACTGATTTCTCTTAAGTTGTGGAGGTTGTGAAGAGATGGAGGAAGTGATGATCGTGGAGATTGTAGTGGAATCATGTCCTGCAAATCAGGAGGATTGTATGACCATTACTCCTCATCCTCTCAATTGCTCTTAACCGTCCCACTATTTATTACCTTCTTGTCGTGGATGTGTTGCACATTGCACGTTTTGGTAGACCATCAGACCAATACTTCAATGAGAATCCCCCCATATGATATATTTGATATCTCGTAGAAAAGTATAGAATTCATGGACTAATACTGTGACAGACCGGGAAATTCCTCCCTCCCGACGCTATACGCCGCGAAGGCCTGAGCTCCCTGACGCGCCACTCGAATGACAGTAAATGGGCCTTAAAACTTCACTTCTCGTTGGGAAAATGCAGGTCGATTTTCCCTTCCAAGCATGCTTTACAAGCATGGTACACTATTCCAAACTTACCCTTGTTCTGCAAGGGTGCAAGGCCATAAAAGCCAATGATGATGCCTTCAGCGTGCATCAAATACTTACGAGCATTGTTCAGGCCTAAGTCACGCCTTGGAGTAGCACATAGGCCATTTTTGACCTTTTTTTATTTTGTTTCCTTAATTCTGTTTTGACTATGCACTGGGTGCATGCACCGATCTTGCTCTTGCCAAGAGTGCATAAACCAGGCATATGTCATTCTCGTTGTATAGCTTGATAGGAAGTATGAACATCCAATAAATGGAATACAACTGTCTCATCAAGTGTGGCAACACAGGAACTGTCGAGCCAGATGATATGAGTTACCAAAGTCTCACAATCACCTCAAAATTAAATGATATGAGCGACAAGGTGATGCACCTCAATACATAGCATTGCGGCTGCCTACGTACCAATCCGTAGCTTGACGGGATCAAGCATGACCGTAGCCATCCAAAGGATCATTTCGAAAGAAACAAGCAACTTAAGCCTATTAAGGCAAAACCTATCTAAGCTCCATAGACTACGCATCAAAGCTAAACAACCTATCTTGGTTAAACACGGCTAAGCATTTATTACAAACAAAGTCAAAATGCCCCTATTTATTGTGAACTTCACGCTCCAAACTGTATGTCTACGAAGCCTATTTACTTTATAACCTAAATAATTTACAATATAATAAAACTTTCGACCACTTCTTTAATTAAATAAGTAGTCGATTGAATTTTGGGTAAAAAGGATTTGCTTTGAATCTCCGATTCTCCAACATCAAATTTGGTTAAACGTTTTATTTTAACAAAACTCCTTGGCAACCATGCTCTTGGGGAATACACCCTCCAACTTGGGAGGTATGGCTCTAGTAAACGTATTCTTCGAATTGTATAATTTACCACAAAACGGAACAGGTACAACTGTACAAGACTTGTTGGCTTGGTAAAACACAATTAGGAAAAGGCCGAAAATTTTAAAAATTATTGTACTCCTCGCTACAAGAGACATTTCACGGGCCTATGTTCCCTCGTTTGCTTTCAATTATTTTATTTTTAATCATAGAAGTGGAGCATCTTTCAGCTTGCCGCAGCTTGGTAGCTCTATTATATTTAATTTTGACTCCAAGGAATGGATCAGATTATCTTCATCTTTCCATCATTGATCAGCTATGGAATCCTTGTAAGAATACATAATTCAAGTTGACAGGACCTAGTGACCTACCAAGTTGGTAGCAATGGATTATTCATTCTTATGTTCTTTGCAGAATCGAATGCGATTCCTTGTGATGACTCCACTGCAAAGTAGGACTTGAGTATATATGATGCAGCAGGGCCGGTACTGAAGGGTATTCCTTGTGATGACTCCACTGCAAAGTAGGACTTGAGTATATATGATGCAGCAGGGCCGGTGCTGAAGGGTATGCAGAACAAACCCTATTCTGATGCAACAAGGGATGGGGTAACAAAATATATATTTTATATTTAGGGTTTTTTATATAATAAATAATTATCGAGGATTTATATACAATGTACATAAAAAATAAGGGTAGAAGTTTGAGATTAATTAGTTTTTAATAAGATAAAATAATGGTCTCTAGAACTATACATAGGTACATACATTAGTCTAGGATTTACACAATTACAGAGGTTCGATAAGATTCAAGCATTCATGCGGCAATGGGATTAATTATGACTTCAATAGTTTTCTACTTTCTTATTATACTCTCTCCGTCCTAATTTGCTTGCATCTTTTGTTTGTATTCTTCAGTTTTTTTAACTATTATTGTTATCTGATTATTACTGAATCAAATTTTCTGTGAAATATAAATTTTTGATTTATGTTAAATTTTATATGGTTGATTGATTTTAGGGAATCAAAGTTTTAATTTATTAGTAATTGAATTGAATTTGTTTACGTATTACATACATAGTCCAATTTCCAGCCTAGAAAAAATATATAATATATTGTATTTATTTATAGTATACATGATGTTTTGATGGATTTTTTTAATCTAGGTTATAAATATATATTTTTCTTACATTTAGTTAGTCTTTTGTGCAGTATAAAATTACTAAACAATATGTAAAATAATAATTATCGTTAAAAAAAAATCCTAAAACATCAAGCGACCGTCGGCCGCCTAGTCAGATCAAATACCAACCTGTACACAAAAAATTATCCTCAGTATACTGAAGTTCTAGTTTCTCTCACTTAGAAAAAAAACTCATTCTGAATCTCTTAAAAAATATGATAAAAATGTGTTACATAGTGGTAAATGATATGAATGTATGTGATTAAATTTGCGCTCAATTTTTTCTTTATCGGGGAAAAAAGAAAATTATTCGCTTCGGGATAAAAAGTTCTCAGAAACGGCCATGGATGCAGATAGCTTTGGTTGTGTGGCACCAGCATGGGATTCCTTTATCCAAATAAAATATTGCAGAAAACTTTGTAGCAATAAATTAACGAAACAATATTTCCTCCTGGGAAGATTATAAAATTTATAGACATATATGTATGGTTAAAATATCTATTTTAAATGCTAACTACTAAATTGGCTTTTCTTTTATCGATGATGGTTGGGATTTATCACCATTTTTGAAAATAATATTTGTGCATGTTGAAGCTCAACTGGTGTGCCAAAAGCTTTGAAATTTTGATAAATATCTAACACTCAATTTATCGACACGAAGTTTTAGCACAGGAAAAAGTTAAAAGCGAGAGAAGGCGATTTTCTGGCGATGTTAACCTAAGTCAAGGTTTTTTCTTTTTGGTTCTCTGAGGTTGTTTCGCAGATCTATAGTTTTAGGTTGTTTTTTCTTCTAATAATCAGTGTTCCTTCTCTCGTTCTTCTTCTCCATTTTAATTTTTTCTGGTTCTGGATCTATGTCATTTTAGGGTTCTGGTTCTAGTGGTACTCTTGGTAATGGATATTATGGTTTTTCTAAGGATTTTGGTGGTTTAGATTGTAGGATAGAGGATAATGGTGGTGGAAATGCTGGTTCTGATTCTTGGGCTTCGTTTTTTGCTAAGAAGCAGTTGGAGAATATGGCCCATGATGAATTGGATGTTCGTGAATCTTCTGCGGTTAATGGGAAAGGGTAATGGTTGTTGATGATGAGGAGTTTAATCCTGAGGTTAAGGGCTGTGAAGATTTGGTCATTGGTTGTTTTGTGGGTAATCGTCTTCCTTTCATGGAGGTTCAGAGAGCAGTAAAGAGGGTGTGGAAAGTTAAAGGGGATTTTCAAATGACTCTTCATGGTAATTATGTTTTTTTTTATTTTTATAATAATGAATATAGAACTACTACTTTAGAGCATGGTGTTTTCTATATTGCTAGTCAATTGTTTATAGTTAGAGCTTGGTATCCTCTTATGGAGAGGGAGATTGCAGAATTGAAGACATTACCGATTTGGATGAATTTTAGGAATGTGCCTATTGATATGTGGAACGCCAAGGGTTTGAGTGTGATTTCCAGTTTCATTGGTACACCCATTATGGCTGATAAGCAAACTATTTCTAGGCAAAGAATGAGTTATGCTTGGGTGTGTAGAGGTTCATGTGAATTGTGATTTTCCGAGTGAAGTTCCTTTGGTTGTGAAGGGGAAGCGTATTGGTATTCCAGTGGAGTATCCATGGAAGCCACCAGATGTGTTCGTTATGCAACATTTGGTCATTCTTTTGAGAAATATGGTAAACATCCTAAAGAATCAAGGGTGATGGTTCCTATTGAGAAGAGGAAGCAAATGGAAGGTGAAAAGGGTGTGTGGGTGAAAAAGTCCTCTAAAAGGTCTAGGGGTCAGGATGAGGTAGAGGATGATGCTGGGGAATCTGGAGTGGTTATGGAGGGGATGAAATCTAATTGTGCTTCTGTTGGAATCGGTGTTGAGAAGGTTATTCAGGTTCCTAAGGTGAATCTTGTTATTGGTGTAAGTTCTACTTTAGTGGAGGTTCCTATTCTTTCTAAAAATAATTTTGATATGTAATGGAGTGAGGTATCATTTTAATCATAAAACTCCAAATCGGGTGGTTTCTAAAGGGCTAAAGGTAGCTGACAATAAGAAGGCTGGGAAAGGTGGTAAGAATATCCTTTTCTATATTCCTGATGTTTAAAGTTGGTTGTTGGAATATGAGGGGTCTTAATGATCCCTTAAAACATATAGAGGTTATGAATTTTATTTGTAGTAATAATTTATCTCTTGTGGGGTTGCTTGAGACTCATGTTCAGTCTGAGCATGGTGATAGAATTCAAAGAAGGATTAGTCTTTCTTGGAAGTTTGTGGATAATTATTCGCATAATAATAATGGTAGGATTTGGGTGGGATGGGATCCTGAAATTTTAAAGGTCTCCCTTATTTATAGTTCTAACCAAGCTATTTTTATAGAGGTTATTCTGCCTAAGAATAAGAGTTGTGTTTTTTCTTTTGTATATGGGGATAATGATGGGATGGTTAGGAGATACTTATGGACTGATTTAGTTGGTTTTTCAGCTTTTAAAGAGGATTTGGATGGTCCTAGGAGATTTTAATTCTATTTTAGAACCTTGTGATAAACTTAGTAGATCTGTTGTTAATGTTTCTCAGTATTCTGACTTTTGGGACTGTACTCAGGCTACTCAATTGTTTGAACTTTCGTATACTGGTTGTTTCTATACTTGGAGTAATCAACAAGTGGGTGATAATAGAGTGGAGGAGAAAATAGATAGATTTATGGTAAATATGGAGTGGGTTTCTCATTATCAGGATTCTGTGGCGGAGTTTCTCAATCCTGGTATATTTGATCATAGTCCTTCTTTGGTTACTTGTTTTAAAGGGAGAGCTCATGGTCCTCCTCCTTTTAGATTTTATAATTTTTGAGCTGATGATGCTGATTTTTTGAATATTGTGGATGAGGTTTGGAAAGTTCCAGTTAAGGGTAATCTTATGATGGTTCTTGTTACTAAGATGAAGAAAGTTAAGTTAATAGAATGGAGGAAAGCCAAGTTCTTTAAGTTGTCTGAGCAAACTGTGGAGGCTAAGAAAGTTATGAAGCATTTAAAAGTTCAATTGCAGAAGAGACCTTTATGTGTTTCTACTGCTAGGGAAGAGAAAGATGCGGTTAGGGCTTTTGATCAGCTTGCTAGATATGATGAATCTCTTGCTAAGAAGCAGTCTAAAGTGAAGTGGATTGAGGCTGGTGATTCTAATGTGCGTTCTTTTTTATAATTCTATTAAGGAAAGAAGATCCAGGAATAACATTTTTGTTTTGCAGGCTAATTCTGGTGAGAAGTTGGAGGATGATAAAGTTATTGCTAAAGAATGTGTTGTTTTTATGAGCAATTGTTTAATAATGTTGTTGATTCTCCTGAGTTTGAGGGGTTTATTGATTCTTTTTAGTTTGATAAGTTGTTAGATGATAGGGATGGAAGTAAGTTGGTTTCTACCGTTACTAGAGATGAGGTTGTGTTTGCCCTGTCAACTATTTATTCTTCTAAGTCTCCTGGACCTAATGGGTTTTCTAGTTATTTCTTTAAGGTAGCTTGGAGTATTGTTGGAGATGATTTTGTTGCTGCTATATTGAATTTCTTTAATAAGGGGAAGCTTTTAAAAGAGGTAAATAGTACTTTTATCCCTCTTGTTGTTAAAATTGATAATCCTAGTTATGTTAGTGATTTTAGCCAATTTCTTATTGTAATGTGATTTATAAATGAATAACCAAGATTTAGGCCATTAGGATGAAAGGGGCTTTGAGAGGTCTGATTAGTTCCAATCAATCAGCTTTTATATCTGGTAGATCAATTCAGGATAATATAATGATGTCTCATGAGTTGGTTAGGAATTATCATAGACAAAAGGTACCCCTAGGTGTGCTTTAAAAATTGATTTGAGGAAGGCATATGATTCTGTGAGTTGGGAGGTTGTTTCTGTGGCTCTTAAGAAGTTTGGATTTCCTGCTTAGTTTATTCATTGGGTAATGTTGTGTATCTCTTCTGCAAGATTTTGTATTTTGGTTAATAGTTCTTTGTATGGGTTTTTTGGAGCCAAGAGGAGTCTAAGACAAGGTTGCCCCCTTTCTCCTTATCTGTTTGTGATTGTTATGGAAATGTTTTGTGTTATTTTGAATTTACAAGTGGTGCAAGGGAAGTATGGGTTCCATCCTAAATGAAAATCTACAAGGTTCTGCTTTGTTGATGATGTGCTTGTCTTCTTCAAAGGGAATCTAGAGGTTGTTGTGGTGATTCATGATTCTTTGAAGATGTTTAGTGTTTGTTCTGGGATGGAGGTGAGTGTTCAGAAATCCCCTTTGTTTCATTCTTGTGTGCATAGGGATGTTTTAGATTCTATCTTGAGATGTTTTGGTTGCGCTGAAGGTTCTCTCCCTGTTAGGTATTTGATGGTTCCCCTGATCTCTACTAGACTTTCCTATTTAGACTGTCTGCCTCTGATTGCTAAAGTAACTAAGAGAATTAAATCTTGGAAAACTAGATTTTTAGCTTATCCTGGTAGGTTGTCGTTGGTTAAAGTTGTTTTGTATGGTATGGTGTACTTCTGGTTCTCTTGTTTTGTGCTTCTTAAAAGGGTTTATAAAGAGATTAATTTTATTTTTAAGAGATTCTTATAGGCTGATACTGATCTTGGTAAAAGGCATAATCCAATTAGATGGATGAATATTTGTAATCCTTAAGCTGAATGGGTTCTTGGTGTGAAGAATCTGGAGCTAACTAACGTTTCAGCTAATCTGAGGAATATTTGGGATTTAGTCTATGCGAAAGAAACTGTTTGGAATCAGTGGTGAAGATTAATATGATTAAGCATAGATAATTTTAGAGTATGGAGGTTCCTCAGGATTGTTCTTGGAGTTGGAGAAATATATTAGCCTGTAGCGATATGGCCAAGCCTTTATGGGTACCATTTTGGGGGATGGTAAGGATACTAGTTTCTTGCTAGGTTTTTGGCATCCAAGAGGCAGGTTATGTGATTGGATGCCTATTGATGTTATTAATTATTTTCTTCATCAGGGTAAACATAATGTTTCTGACTTCCTTCAGGATGATAAGTGGAATTTGCATGTATCTATTTGTGGTTTTAATCTTCTAAAGCAAGTGAAAGAGGTGGAGGTGGACTCTAAAGAGGAGGATAAGATGATATGGAAGGTTAATAAGTTTGGGGACTTCTTTATGAAGGATACTTACTGTGTTATTTCTCAGCAGGATAGTAAAATTGATTGGGTTAATCTTGTTTGGTTTAAGGGCTCTATACCTAGACATTGTTTTATAGGTTGGCTGGCTATGCACATGAGATTGAAGACTAGAAGTAGACTCTTGCAGTGGGGTGTTATTAGTGATGCTAATTGCTTGCTTCGTGAAGGAGCTATTGAGGATGAAAATCATCTGTTTGGGAGTTGTGCTGTCTCTTATACTATCTGGGACGGTTTAATCTATAAAATAGTTTATACCAGAAGTAGCTATCTGGATTGGCAGAAGGAGTTAGAGTGTTGTATGATAAATTTTCTGGGTAAAGGGGTTGTTAATACTATTAGGAAACTAGCTTTAAATAGTTATGTTTATCATATCTGGAAGGAGAAGAATAAGAGGTTGCATACTTCTGAAGCTAATTTTATAGATATTGTTAGTCTCCTTATTGTTGCTGATGTGAGGGTGAAAGTGGAGGTTAGTAATTTTAAGGATGTGGATTCTTTGAATGTTAAATCTTTTCTGGAAAGATGGAGTGTAAATTACAGGCTAAGTCAAAGGAAGATTACTCCCTGTAGATGGATCATCCAGCTGATGATGAAGTGTTGATAAATATTGATGGGTCTAGAAGGGATGAGTCAGCTGAGTATGGTCCTATTTTGAGGAACATGGAGGGTTTGTCTGGGGTGGATGATGTATGGGGTTGAGGTCCTGATACTGTTTTAAACTTGGAGCTTAAAGGGGAAGAACTTGATTTAAAATTAGTTTGAAGAGGAAAAATTCTAAGATCCATATTGGTACTGATTTCATGGTTGTCTATAATTTGTTTAATAGTAAGGATCCTAGACCAAATTGGGGGAGTATGTATATTTAGAGACGTGTTTGTCAGATGAGAAGATACTTCGGGAGAGTGAAAGTGAGCCATATTTATAACGAAACTAATAGTGCAACGGATTTCCTTGCAGCCTTGCACCCGTCTGAGAATTGTGTGGAGATTGACCCAGGTGATTTATGTCATGAGTTGAAGAAGATTGTTGAGGGGGATAGGAACTTTACTGTTTATTTTCGTGTTAGTTAATCTTCTTTTTGTTTTGTTTTGGTTGGGGTCTCCTTAACCCAGCGGAATATTTCAAAAAAAAAATATCGACACAGTGTGATTGGATTATGCACTCCTTGCATACAATTCTGAATTCTTTATTGCTTGTGTAAGCAAGATCACAATTTTATCAATAAACTTTGTTTCACGTCGATGATCCTTGGGAATGGATAATCAATGGTACAAAATTAATACTTTCTCCGTGCCGTTTTAAATGAAATGGAAGATTTTTTTTTTCAAGTTCCAAATTAGATTAAAAAATTCATATTTTTACCAAGTTTTTATTTATTTGTGTAAAACCCCTTATCCTAGAACTACATGGTCTCTAGTATTAGGCTTAGGTTAGTTATCTATTGGCTAGTAACTCCCACAAACCATGAGGTTCGTGAGATAGATTATGAATATTGGTGTAGTTAGGAATTTGTGGGAAAGTCCGAGTAAAATTAAGAAAGTTGACCAAGTGTATATATTAGAAGATTAGAGTTATTTTTCTTCATGTATGAACTCACAAAGAAAATAGCCTCCTAAAGTATTCTTCCTCTATTTTTAGATGTCGCAAGAGAGATTTTGAAGAAGTAGGAAGACAGATTTGTGAAGCATAATTGAAGTTCATAAGGAAACCTTCGCAGCGTCGAAACAAGTAGGTTCTCTAACTTTTATATTCTTTATGGATTAGTTTAAAAAGAGAAAGAGAAAGATTTAAGGCATAGTATGCATCTTATTTGTTCTTGTTGATTAACTATGAATGTGGACTACCGTGATAGAATTTTTATGTATACAATAGGCGTTATAATGTTTTGATTCGCATGCATACTCATTACTTGAGATCAATCAAGTAGGACAATCAATCAGGTGAAAGGTCTTAGGGGTTAGATAATATCTTTAGTGCTTAATAGGTATAAATACATACTTAAAAAATGGCTAAGTTTTGCTAAGTTCTATGGACTCCATGAAATTGATTGGTGTTCAGTTGGGTTTTGAATGATTACTTATAGTTGAGATTTTTAGTTCATACAGGAAAATGTAATTTTACTGGTTAGTTTCATATTTACTGTAGACTGGATGTATGCTCATATATAGGCTTTTGATTGTCAAGAACTAAAATGCTTTTAGTTAATTAGTGCCACTGAATCTTGTGTCTCAAGTGTTAACTTAAATCCTTATGTTACAGTTATAAACTTGAAGATACATATAAGACTTCTGGTCTAACTTAGTTAACTATGAACTATACATTATGATAGGTTGTTTGTTAAAGTAAGTTTAGGCTGCCATGAAAATCCTTAAGTATACAGGTGGAAACAAAATAGAAAAGATAAATCTTCCCAGACTAATTTTGTCATACTGTTTCGCTTCTTAATACGTAAGTAAAAGGAAGATGTGACTGCTGACTTTTAGAGATGAGGTCCGAGGGCATGTCCCCTATCTGGATGAGATAGTTTTGTGAAACTAATGGTATATACTAATTGACTGTAATCAGAATGTATTTTTGATGGTCCTTTATACTTCTTAGTTCTGCTTACTGTAATTGACCGTGGCTTATAAGCATTTGATGGCGATGTACACTTCATACTCTGGTTGTGTGAGATTGTGAAGGGATGAATTAATTCTTGTTGGGGCTTTGTATATTTCACGTGAGTATATGTATATACCTGATATAGGTGATGTTATACAGTGGATGTTCAGTAGCCAACAGGTTAACGCTAGTTAGAAAAGATATTATTGGTGTGTGTATATCTGTTTGAGACTTGTAGTTGACTCGACTCCCAGAGGTTGTTGGGCGATGACCGAGGGGTCGCCAAGAAGATATAGATCTATTATCTTGAATGAGGTCGACAACACTTAATTTCCTATGCACTGTAAGGAATTAAGTGGACTACGCAAGAGTCGATATGTGTTGTCGTACAGTTAGAGAATGAAACTATAGAGAGGGGAAGTCGATTAGTTTCGTGGGTGGGAAACCTGTTTTCCGTTTCTTTTATATACAACTGTTTGGTGTGCCTTTGTGTTTTCCTGGATTCTGTAAAGTTATATATTTCTGTTTAGGTCGTCGACCTTGCTACTTTCAAAAAGATACTCTTATAAACTTTTTTTAACTTTACGAATTCATTTCATGAACCTTGGTTTTCTAATTTATTCGTAAAGGACATAAGGGTGCGAGAACCTACTTTAAGTTGGCGTCTGACCCAACTTACTATTATTTTTTCAGGGAACGGTGGCCGCGGAGCAATTTAACTAGTAGAACAACATTTTATTCCGGAAAACTACATCATCTTTGTCTTCAAGGTGCTTAAACAACCAAACGTTTATAGTCTGTCTTTAAGTCCAGACTTCTTTATTTTAAGTAAGACTATTATCATTTAACTTAAATAATCCGACCTACGTGTCGAAGATAGACTATTGTTTTAAAGACTTTGTTTTTACCAGATTTCTTTTATAACTCTCGTTTTTTTATAAGATCCTTTGTTTTTTAAAAACCTATTATTTTCAAGAGTCCCACACGATAGCCGGATCTCCATTTGTTGGCTTGAAGGTTTGAGTGTGTAAAGTATTCCATGAGTATGTCACACTTCTATTTTAGGGCGTCCGACCTGGAATTATGAGGTGGGGCGTTACAATTTGTCCCTGTATTAAAATCAAACACTAGAAATAAAGAATAAAAAATTATGAAATTTAAATATTTTAAAAATTAATTTTAAGGGATATATTTAAAAAAAAAATTAGTCTTTTATTATTTTTAATGTATATGAAAATATATAAACTTTCGACTAAACTTGGACATAATGAGTACGAAAAATTATCAAGACTATTTATTATTCTATTCTAGTTCCACAAAACTTGGCTCGTGGATATATGGTTTATGCTACCCGAATATGCCATTGCCACGACATATACGAAGAATATGATGCATCACTAGATGTGCCGAGCACACGCATCTTTCATTTGACGTTTTCTTTTTGCAACAAGGATCAAGTTCACCCCATGATACGCACATGTTTTGTGATAATCTCTTAAGTTAAACATCAACAACACCTTCAAAATATTCCTTGAAAGATGCACGAGCGATAATCTCTTAAGTTAAACATCAACAACACCTTCAAAATATTCCTTGAAAGATGCACGAGCGATAATCTCTTAAGTTAAACATCAACAACACCTTCAAAATATTCCTTGAAAGATGCACGAGCGCTACCAGGGTTACTAAGTACAAGTTTTCTAATTAATATGAAACAAAAAAAAAATCTTCACAGATTTAGTAATTCTCTGTAAAATTTGATAATCTCTTGTGACAGTTTTGGAAAGATGAAAATAAAAGCGACCGTTATAAATCATATGACTTAAATTAGTTTTCCACGGTGATTTAGTTACCAGTAAATATTTGACAATTGAGTTGGTAAGACACCTACTTCGATTTGGTTTAATGTCCAATAACCTTTAAAACTTGGTTCTAAAAGACATCAAAAAGTTATAGTTGGATGAAATGGACACTAAAACTAATAGACACTAATACCTCTCACCTTGTTTTTTATCCATTTCTCTCTTCGGTTTATATTTTTTATCTCCAATTTATAATTAATCATGAAAAAAAAGCATAACTTCCAAAATATAAGTCAGATTTTAATAAAACTTATATTTTTGAAAAGGATTGAGTAGATCTAAAAAAAAAACAAGATCCATTGTTGATAGTATATTCGAAAGCTTTTTTAAAAAAATAAAATTGTTAGGATGAAACTGGTTTCATTCTAGTTTAAATTAAGATAGAAAAAATTATTCGAAAAATATATAGGATGAAACTGGATGCATCATGAATTAAACTAAGAAAAATAAATATTTTAAAGATTGTTAGGATGAAACTGGTATCATCATGTTTTAAATTTAGTTAAGTTTATTTTCATCCATGTTTCACTAGTTTCATACTGTTTTGAATTTGATTGAATTTATTTTCATCCATTTTAAAATAGTATGAAACTGGTTTCATCCTGTTTTAGGTTTGGTTGAATTTGTTTGTATCCATGTTTAAACGAGGATGAAACTGTTTTCATCCAGGTTTAATTTGTGATGTACATGGTTTTATCCATGTACATCATGGATGAAACTGGTTTCATCCATGTTTAAACTATGATGAATTTCATCAAGATTTAATTTATAGTATATTTGTTTTCATCCATATTTAAACTAGGATAAAACTGATTTCATCCAAGCTTAATCTAGAATGTACATTGTTTCATCCATATTTATACTAGGATAAAACCAGTTTCATCTAGGGTTAATATGTGATAAATGGTCATTATGAATGAAATATGATTTAAATTGGTGTAGGAAGCGAAAAAAAAAAAAAAAAGGTGATGACGATAAGCACATAAATGAGATATTTTAAATCATTCGTAGGAAACACAAGCAAGACACCCAATAAAGCGAGTTAAAGTGGTGTTTGCGAAAAAAAAACAACCAATGTTACTCAGGACATCCAGAAAGAGAGACCTTAATTATGTTGGTAGAACCACCTGTTTGGCTTGTTTCATTTCACGGCTACAAAAACAACCAATTGACTCCAAATATTTTGATATATTAATCGAACCAGCAAGCAAGACCACCACTTGTAAGACTTGTCTGTTTGACTATCTTAACATTTCAAGTTCATCCGAACCTTACCTTCCATTTATACATGTATTGGTATGTCCATTACTTTATGATTTAAATTTCAGGCAATGTGCATAAAAGATATTGAGTGAAGACATAATACATGATCCAATCAAAACATATGCAGTAATTTAAAACACACACTTTTGGTATAAGTGGATGCTTAGAACAGTTGAAGATTAAAATACCCATATGCATGATGAACTCTATGTGTAAAGTTAAAACGCACTAATATCTTCTTTTTTTTAAGCATTCACTAATATCTTAATTCCTAACTAAGCGATAACAACAAAACTACTTTGTTGTTGATGGTTAAAAAAAAATACAATACTAAAGATTTACAAAGAGAAAAGATATGAACTTTTACTTCTTCCTCTCTTAGGACTTTTGTTGAGCAAGTCGTAGGTGTTTTCCAATCTCATGTTCTGTGTTAACCAATGAAACCCTTATTAATCTCTCTTACAAGACAATAAAAATACATGGTAGAAAGTTAGTTCCTTCAACTATATTTTTATCTCTTTAGTTTTAATCTCTTTAGTTTTTATCCAAGCCTAATTACTGTCTTTGATCAAAGCTTCGTATAATATGCGCATGTTTTTTTTTAAATTCTTTCTCACCTTTGTCATGAAGTTGGGAACAGAGAGAACGATCGCTTAAGGCTATTTTAATCAAATAAATTAGAATTATTAATAAGAATTTGGATGGAATATCCAATAAAGGATACATAACTTGGTATAAAAAACCTAGGTGACCAAACTTCACATTCAAAAACTCCTCACATATTATCTTTTATAAACAAAAACCATTTTAATTAAAAATGAAATTAAAACCCCATTTTCCTTTAATATTGATTAAATTTAATTTTTATCATTTTTTTAAATGTCATCCTTACCTTTTTTTTTCTCTTCTTTCTGATATTTTCTTTCTTCTTCTTCTTTTTCTTCTTCTTCTTCTTCTTCTCCTCCTCCCCACCACCATCACCAGCAGCAACAATACCTCCTCTGCCACCATCACCAGCAGCAACAGTAGCTCCTCCGCCACAACAACACATTCATCTCCTTCACCAACACCTCTCTCTATTTTCATTTTGCTTTTATGTTCACCAATAATAAATTTTTTATCACCCATACCTACCACTAACAGCACCTCCGTCTCCTCCACCAAAACCACCAGTACCTCCTTCTTTTTCTATGTCCATATCCACCACCAACAACACCTCCTCCTTCCCAATCGCTTCATCCTCGTTATTTTTTCTCCTCCACCACCAACAACATCTCTTCCTCCTCCTTCTATCCTCTACAAACATCATCAACACCTCCAGATCATCATAGTCGAAAATCATCATCAAAAAATAATGATACATCATCGTTGTCGAAATTAGGGTTTTTTGTTGGTGAAACGTCAGAAAAATGATGAAACCAAATTTGGTTTCATCAAATTTTACAAAAACTAAAATAACGTTGAAACCAGTGTTTGTGTTGGTAGAATGTCTGAAAAATGATGATTTTTTTTTTTGTTTCATCATTTTTTTTCATCTGGAATAAAATAAATGATGAAACCTTTTTTGGTTTCATCATATTTTAGAAAAACTAAACAACGCTGAAACCAATTTTGTGTTGGTGAAAACAGTAAGTTTTATAGAAACCAAATTTGGTTTCATCTAATTTGTGCCTACTTTTTACCGTGAAACCAAAGTTTAATGGTGAAACAATACGTTTATGTTGAAACCAAATTTGGTTTCAACTAAATTTTTCCTAGTGTTTTCAAATTTGATGCATTTGGTTTCTTCGTTGAAGTTGTGTTGGTGAATTTCATCTGATTTGTGCCTTTTTTGGTTTAATCAAATTTTAGAAAAACTAAACAACGTTGAAACCAATTTTTGTGTTGGTGAAAATAGTAAGTTTTATAGAAACCGAAATTGGTTTCATCTGATTTATTCCTACTTTTTACCGTGAAACCAAAGTTTAATGGTGAAACAATACGTTTATGTTGAAACCAAATTTGGTTTCAACTAAATTTTTTCTATTTTTTTCAATTTCATGCATTTGGCTTCTTCGTTGAAGTTGTGTTTGTGAATTTCATCTAATTTGTGCCTTTTTTGGTTTAATCAAATTTTAGAAAAACTAACCAACGCTGAAACCAATTCTTGTGTTGGTGAAAAAGTAAGTTTTATAGAAACCAAATTTGCTTTCATCTGATTTATTCCTACTTTTTACCGTGAAACCAAAGTTTAATGGTGAAACAATACGTTTATGTTGAAACCAAATTTGGTTTCAACTAAATTTTTCCTAGTTTTTTCAATTTGGTGCATTTTGTTTCTTCGTTGAAGTTGTGTTGGTGAAATACAAATTTTATGTTGAAACCAAATTTGGTTTCATCATTTTTAGTTCAACTGCTGCCGAATCTTGCTCCATCCCAAGGCGTAAATGTTTGGTCTGAAGCTACATCCTCGGAATCTGTTGAAATGTTACTGAAATCGGTAGGGCAGGATGAAATGATTATAGAACAAACTAATATTATTATTGAGGGATCAGTATTCAGAGACGGATTGGGCGATTTAACAACTCAAATCGGTAGGCCATGGATTTGGATCTGTTTTATTAAGTTTTTTGTTCATCTTTTCTTTCTTTCATTTTCTCTTGTTTTTTCACCATTTTTAATGATGTTCGGAGATTTTTATTTCGATTTTTTGTTAGGTTTAGACTGTTAGAGATTAGAATAGAAAGATCTGAGATAATAGAAGAAGGAGGATCTGGGAAACTTAGTATATCTACTGATGATGATGAACAACCGTTCGAGAATCAGAAATTCAGTTTTATGATTCTGTTTTTTAATTTACTGGTGGTGATGGAGATGATGATGACGATGACGATCGGAAGGAGGAAGAAGAGGTGTTGTAAATGAAGGGTGGTTTAGACAGTTGGATTCTAATGAGTTTTTTGTGACAAATTTGTTTTGTTGGGTTTTATGTTGTTGGATAGTGATACCTTTGGGCTTATAACCCACGGCCGGTCAAGGATATTAGAAAAGTATCTTTTGGATATATGGGTATTTAAACAATATCAAAATGTTATCCATTTTGTACACCCAGGAATTCAAATCCTAGGTTATTCATCCAATTATTTGATTAAAATTTGGGGTTTGGTATTTATAATTTTTTTTATAAAAAAGGTATAAAAATAAAATAAAATAAAAGATATATAGTTTGGTTAAACATGCACATCCTAGTACGATGGCTTGAATTAGTTGGAACCCTAGTTTGGATGTGCCAAAAGTGAAACTACATTTGGACAACGCATAATAACCCTACGAATGATGTGATGTTTGCCACACTAATCACAATTATTTCAGCCCTTTTTTTCCTTTTCTTTTTTTTTGCACTGCAACCACTAGTATTTCTTGCCAAAACTTTGCTATTATGTGTTATGTACAATTTTGGATAACTAGTGCTAAGCATTTGTCGATTATTTCAAACTCATTGATTATTTGAGATATCTTCCTCTAATCAAGTATCTAAATGGATGTTGGCATGGAATATCCAAAATTGACAACCATTAGGGATCCGCATAACATAGTGATAGTTGCCATCAAATATTAACTTTTTTTTATTGCCAAGATCGGTATTAATGATGAAGCTGTTCTCACAAGTCACAAGCTGCGGCTTTTATTACACTTTTGGTGTTCTTGGTGGGAAGAAGGAACATTTTATCAAGTTAAATTTTGTGTGTTCCTTTTGACTTAAAAAACATGGTCGAAGGAGGATAAATCAAGTGAAAGTTAAACTTAGAGTTTGAAATTTTGATGGAAAATAGGTAGGTTTTGGAATCAAAACCATTTGGTTCAGGAACCCAGAAAATTAATAATCATGGCCAGTTGGCCATTCTATTTTTTTTAATACTATAAAATGGATAGCGATTTTTTTTTTTATATTTCTTTTTATCCTAAGAGCAACTGCAGCGGTTGGACCAGACCATCGATTAAAGACCAAATCTGTTTGGTCGTTTAAAAAAAAAACGCAACGAAAACATGACTAAATATGATATTACGTTGTTGTAAATAAGCGTTAATTATCAAACGCTATATTAAAGTGACGTATATTACACAGACGTTTAACTAGACAAACGTTATGTTTTTGACGTTCATTTAGATTAGCGTTTTAAACATACGCTCCTGTAATGAAGCGTTATGTACTCAAACGTCAAACGTTACTGTACTGAAGCGTTTTGATATAAAACATAGAAAAACGTCCTAGTAAAGTAGCGTCAAAACTCAAACGCTCTTCTAAAACAGCATTTCAAAAAAAAAAAACGCCCACATATAACAACGTTTGAAAGCCTAAACGTTGGTGTAGAGGACCGTTAATTTTGAAAACGCTGTTTTAATACAACGTTTCAAAAACGCTGTTCTTAATAAACGTTTAATACAACGTTTCAGAAACGTCGTTTTAATACAACGTTTCAAAACAACGTTTCAAAAACGCTCTTTTAATACAACGTTTCAATTCAGAAACGCTCTTTTAATACAACGTTTCGAAAACGTTGTTCTTTAGAAACGTTTTGATAAACGTCTTTCAGAAATGACGTTTGTGTTTATAAACGTCCTCGTACAATGGCGTTTTGGGAAAACGCTGTCTTACATGAGCGTCAGACTATATCTGTTTTGGACCATTTTCTTGACTAAACATGATCGGATACTGTTCAATTTTTGGACCAAATACTACATTTAGTCGTCCGTTGCGTCTCACAAAATCGGACCAAAGACCATTTCTGGTGTTTACTCTTTGGTCTGATCGTCCACTGCAGTTGCTCTAAGTAATCAAAACCCATCCTATTTATAGTAACCTTCGTCTTCGTTAACGCGGACTTCCTTTTTCCTCACTGCAACCTCCGTAACTCATGGGGGATCTTAAATTTTAATCAAAATGATGGGTCCTCAAAATTGATTTCTCTTATCACAAAAGAAATTTTATTTATGTAGTGAAGTGAGAAATGAGGTGTGTGTTAGAATGATGTGGATGAAGATGTTAGATTCCATATCTCTATCACAAAGTCTTCGAAAACAAAGATTAGCTTTGGATAGTGAGGCCTGGAGAACTTACTCCTAGAATCTTCAGGACCTTGTTCATATGATCATTTGGGATTTTTCCAACAGTGAGAGAGGACGATGCTTGAGGTTCATAAGTAGAAGTGTGAACACCCAAAGCAGCCCTATCCGAAGGATCAAGATTGGTCGACCAGGAGGCATCCCACTTAACGATGGAGATTAGAAAATACTCCCTCTGTTTCAGGAAAAGAGTTATTTTTCCTATTTGCACAATTGTTAAGGTAAGATGAGAGAGAATAACTTTTATAATTTATTTACAGATTTACCCTAACAAAAAGTTTAATACTACTTATATCTTTATAATGAGAATAATAACATTTCTTAAAATAACATGGGTAGTTTTGAAAATTTATTATGTTAAAAAATGAAAGTAACTCTTTTGTTGGAACAAAAATTTAAAGAGAAAGTAACTCTTTTCATGAAACGGAGGGAGTATTAAATTTTATTTATCCAATCTAATAAATATACATAATTTAATTGATGTAGTTGGGATGGGATTTAGAAAAAATGTGGTTGAAAAGTAGGCATACCTTTAAGAAAGAACCTTTTTTTTCAGAATCTATCATTAAAACAGTATATATATCTAAAAGTCGTAATATAAGATTTTCAATTGAAAATAATAAGTTTTGAATTATTTTGAATTTTTACAATCTTATTTTTATTTCCAAATTTAATAGAAAAGAAAACTAATGATTTTTATGGTCAATTATTTACGGAAGACGGTTATGATAAGGTGATATTTAGATCCGAATTTTTAGGATCTTAATCGGATGTGTTATATACCTAGGATTGAATCCTTCATTGTAACCATGGATATATAAACTGAAGTTAAAAAGTAACCAAAGAAAAACATTTTAGAAAATTTGCTTTCCGATTTTAGAAAAGAATTTGAGGTCAAATTCTAATTCAGAAGTGTGAGAAACATGTTAATTGCCTCTTAGCCGAATTGAGAAAAAAAATCATACTGATTGAACGAAAAAACATCGGATGTACTAGCATCACCTTTTTTGTCAGTTGGTCATACAACACCTGCTTCATTTAGTTTATATGTTACTCAGGTTTTATATGAATCTATATATCGGAATTGGCAATAGGTAAGTTGGATTCCATATGATGTCTTACCGAGAATCCATTGGTTTCTATATATTTTTCTTTGTACATGATTTAATATTCAATAAATTGGTTGAATAATCCTCGGAAAGTTTTTTATAGGCTTAAAAGACAAGTTAAAAAAATATTTTTATAATATTCAGAAATCTTTTAAATACTTTTCTAATACACTTTATTGGATATTTCACCCCTTTTTTTTCTTCTAGCTGAATCAATTTTTATATAATTGTCTAAATCACCCATATCAATACAAAAGTGGTTGATTCTTTTTTCAATCAAAGAAACAAAAACGTTTTAAAACTTTTGGGGGGTTTCCTCTTTATCTAAGCGCTCATCAATCCACCATACACCACCACCACTCTTTATCTAACCTAATATTTCTTACCATTATTTCAATGATATTATCCTCTAATCCAAATCTCGTATTTTTTTCTTTAATTTTGTCTGAACTTGTAAGGTTTTTAGTGGTGGAGGAGATGGTGGCTAGTTATGTGGTTTGTTTGGTGGAGTTTTCATTGTTG
This sequence comes from Papaver californicum, assembly GCA_023531435.1. Taxonomy (NCBI): domain Eukaryota; kingdom Viridiplantae; phylum Streptophyta; class Magnoliopsida; order Ranunculales; family Papaveraceae; genus Papaver; species Papaver californicum. The sequence continues at coordinate 1,914,070 of JAJJMC010025461.1, read as the reverse complement.
TTGGTGGTACTATTTGTTGTGGTGGTGATATATTGTTATAGGTGGTCATGGTACTGTAGAAGGACATTGATGAACCTAGGTTAATAGTGGTATTGAAGGATGTGTGTGTAAAGCTAGATGAACCTGGATTAAATTGAATGAGTCTGATTCATCTTCTTTTAAACCAAGATGAATCCAGATTCATATAATATATTTTTAATTTTGTTTTGTTCCTCCTAGCTATTGCTTCTTCCTCTTCGATTCTTCTTTGGTGCTGGTGGTGGTGTGATGATTTAATGGTGGTAGTGGTGGTGGACCTGGTGGTGAAGGGTATATAACAGGTGATAACCAAGTTGAATCTAAACTTATCCAAGAAAACACAAGATGCAACAAGGTTCATTCAGTTTAAACTTGGATGAATCTGCTTTCATCCAAGAATAACACAAGATGCAACCAGTTTCATTTATTTTATACTTGGATGAATAACACAAGATGCGACAAGTTTCATTCAGTTTGTATTGGGATAAATCTGGCATTTTTATTAAAAAAAATGTATGTGTGTTGTTCTTCTTATTTCTTCTTCTTCTTCTTCTCTTGTTCTGGTGGAGGTTTTGACAATAATGGTAGAGATGGTGGATTTATTGCAGCAAATAGGTAGTGTTAATGATGAACGATATATTGTAGGTCATAACTAGGATGAACTCAGATTCGTCCAAGAATAACACAAGATGCACCCAAGTGCATCCAGCTTTACTTGGATAAATCACTCAAAGAAATTAGAGCAAATCTGTTTGGTAAAATGAAATTATATGTGAATATTAGTTGTGGTGACATATTGACAATGATAGAATTAATGTTGATGGTGGTGGGGCTAGAAACTTATATGGAGTTGGTTATGGTAGTGGTGGTAACAACGAGGGAAGTTATTGAAGGTGGTGGTGGTAGTATTAACATTGAGGGAAGTTGGTGATGGTGGTTACCATGAGCGGAGTTAGTGAAGGTGATAGTACCTACAAGAGGAGTTAATAATGGTGATAGTGGTGGTGACTGAGATAATAGTTGTTATAGGTGTAGATGGTGAAATTTTGACAAAGGAGAAAATTGTAAATTTATCAGTCCCGGATCAGAACTATCAAATTTACGTATTTATATTTGTCCTGTATCAGTAATATGAAGCCTGGATGTCTATCACACTTTTGAACTGAGAATGCAGATTTTAGTAATAGTTATAAGCATTCTACGTTGATCTTATAGCCTTTCTATAAAATATGTATACGTATACAGTACCAGATCTTCTCCTTGCTAAACTTTTGATATTTTCAATTTGAGCTTATTCCAATCACGATAATAATCCGGATGAATTCTTTGGCTTCAAGTATCAATAGCCGCAATTTAGCCAAAATCCGGAAGTTTACACAAAAGAGGAGAGTGCACAAAACGCCTAGCGTTCCCTCGAGAACTTGGCGTCATCTCTTGCTTGGTCGTAGCTATGTTTGTCGTAGCCATACTTTTCATAACCATGCTTGGTCGTAACCATGCTTTCCGTAGCTATGCTTGGTCGTAACCTTACTTAGCCGTAGTCATGCTTGGTCATAACCTTGTCTAGTCGTAGCCATGTTAGGTCGTAAACTTTCTTAGTCCTTGATGACACACCAACCCTTGCTTGGTTCTCGAGAAGCATGGCTCCAACCTTGCTTAGTCCTCAAGTACACGCCAACCCTTGTTTGGTCCTTGGGAAGCATGATACCAATCCTTGCTCGGTCTTTGAGAACCTTTGAATAATCTTTTGGACACTTCCAAGCTTGTACCATTCCCAAGCCTACGCAGTTCTAGTCTTACCGCTTCCAAGTTTGTGTTATTTTCAAGTCTTGTCGCTTCCAAGCTTATGTCACTCCCAAGCCTGTGCACATACAGGCTTGCCACTTCCAAGTTTATGCCATTTCTAAGTCTTGCCACTTTCAAGATTGCGCACTTTAAAGCTTAGACTTAGTAACTTTACTAGACTTAACACTAGTAGTTAGATTACTCGATTAACTAACTGAAAGAGTCATTCATATGACCCAACCATCAAATCTATGAGACATCAAACATATCACAGGGGGATACTCATTAGGGTATTGGTCTAGCGGTTTCTATCCTGTGAGGTGTAGATGAATACCCACGATGAGAACGAATTAAGTGGAATGTTTACTAGAGAATGGATTAATGAACATTACGATTACATGATTTTCCCAACAATAATGGGCATTACATTTCGAGAATTTTCCCAGCAATAATGGGTACGTTTTCAACCACCTTCTCCATCTCATTATCTCTCCACCTCTTCCACTTCTTACGAGATCAAGAGTTCAACACTATAAATATAGTTCTTCATCTAGTTCTACGACAAAACAGAATGACACATAACAAAAATACAAGTTAGAGACGGCAAGTTTATCAAGATTCATCAGGCTATCATAAACAATTTCATATTCTCTACTTGAACTCAGTTATAGAGATTCGAGTTCTCCAACTATAACTCGCTAAGCTTTGATCTCATCATTTTTTGCTTCCCTCCCTAAGATCAACCCTTTTCCACCTATGTAATCGAAGCAAGGCTTGAACGACCATTTTCTCGGTTTAGGCTAGCCTTGTACGAATTTGATCTCTCGTATTCTTATGATTTACCCTTTTATCTGTTTCTCTACTAAAACATTTTGACGACCACAGTGGGAGTAATCTCCCGGTTAAAAAAAATCATACTCTTAAAAATAAAATAAAAAATTGTTGAGATTAAATTGGGTTCATAAACTTTTTATTTTCATTATGTCAATACCAGGGTTACCACTCCGGTTACTCCTGTTATTAGCCCGGTTACTTCCAGTATCACATCTGTTACACTTGGTGTTGCTCCGACCAACACTAATTCTCTCCCCGGTCAAATTCCTTTAGGAGACAAGAAACTCTAACCATAAATACAATCGATATGGTAAATACTCAAAAGGAAGTGTTTACCCTCTTCAAGATTCTGATAAAGCACCCGTCACCAGAGAAGTCGTGTTAGCGTCACCAGATAGACCAAGCCAGAGACGCTCTAAGACTACCAGTGATGTTGACACCTCCTAAATCCATATCCAAGATGATCATGAATCTCCTACACATGCAAGATCTGAAAAGGGTAAGAGCATGCAAAATGAAGTAGTTACTCTTGGGGACTTGGAGATACTCTTACAAACTCGAGGTAAGGAGGGTACAATCTCACTATTGAACTCTCCATGACAAATGAAGTAGTTAACGTAAATACCTAATAACCATGGTTATTAGACTCTTACGAGTCACCTCAACAAATCTAATATCGAGTCAAGCCTTGACTCGTATCTGACCATGAATCGAAAATTCATTTTGACTCGTATTGAGTCACTTAATGAATCGCACGAGTCAAGCACCGAATCATGAACTCTCCCATAAATCTTCTTAATTGATCATAAAAAACCCCATTCACAAAGAGTCGAACCCAAGACTTCATGGATACTAACCATCACTTGATCCACTGAATTATGTGTTCAGTTATGTATTGTATCATATATATTTGATATATACCATAATTTTATAACAAAATCATCCAACCGTACTACGTATTAATAATAAAAATATTTTGTTCGTATTAAATTACTACTCATTAATTAAATTTTAAATACATAATATGTATCTATTTTTTATATTGTAAAATACAAAATTGACCAATAATCCATAATTCACGATTCAACATACGATTCGATACTCAAATATAGAAAACCAGTCACTTCACGATTCACGTTTTAACAACCTTGCTAATAACCTTAAGATTTGAATTACTACTAGAGTTTGTATGTTAATATACGACAAAGCAATAATATTAAAATACAGATAGATCAATGATGAAGGATCGGAACATATTAGAGAGATCATAGTAATAACACTACAAAGAGGCCATGCACTCTTATAAAAACCCTATTAATTAAAGAAAAAACAACAACAACAATTGAATCAATTGTATTAAAAAAAATCATACGTATATGAGTTTATAAACCCTAGAACAGTTTTCTTGTTTTATTTTCACAACCGCTTTTAAAGGAGATTTTTTTTATTTATACTAGTGTTAAAAATTCTTTTTTTTTTATGTGGCCCCCTCAAACTTGTGGCCTCAAGCAAAACTTTGTTTGCTTTAGCTAGAAGGTTGGCCCCTACTTCTTCTATAGGTGTGTTCATTTCACGTGTGGATAATAATTGTTTTTGGCTTGTTGTATATCTTGACGAACTCGGTAAACATTGTCGGTAACAGGTATCTTATACTAATTACACATGAAACAAATTTACTTTTTAAAAACTTAAAAATAATATTTGAATAATATAGTGTACACAGAACAAGTCCATCTTAAAAAAAAAATAGAAAATAGTAAGAAAACAATAAAAGGGGAAGGATTGATAGGATTCGTTGGTGTAAATAGTAAATGGAAAAAAAAAAGTAAACTGGTTGGTTAATGCGATAATGACCTTAGGGCAACTGCAGCGGTGGCTAGACCAAAGAGCAAAGACCAGGAATGCTCTTTGGTCCGATTTTGTGAGTACGCAACGGACGACTAAATGTGGTATTTGGTCCAGAAATTGAACAGTATCCGATCAGGTTTAGTCGAGTAAACTGGACCAAAACAGATATAGTCTGACGTTAATGTAATACAGCGTTCTCCCAAAACGCCACTGCACGAGGCCGTTTATAAACAGAAACGTTATTACTGAAAGACGTCTATCAAAACGTTTATTTACAACAGCTTTTAAATTACGCTGTATTAAAACAGCGTAATTTAAACAAACGGCAAGCTAGAAGAGCGTGTGGGATGAACGTTCCTCTGCCAGAGCGTTAATTGCCAAAACGTTTGAGCAGAAGAACGTTAATTGACAAAACGTCGGAGCAGAAGAACGTTGACACATTAAAGCTGCTCTAAGAAAGCGTTTATATTTGAAATGTTTGAGAATAACAACGTTTTGGTTGAACACGGTCTCCTAGTGTGGCGTTATGTTGAAACGCTTGACTTTTGACTTAGCTTGACTTTTTTTGTAACGCTCGCTCACACTAACGTGACCTTTCTTCACGCTCGTCTACACTAACGTTACCTAAAGTTAACTAAAGTTAACGTTGTTACACAACAACGTTTAAATGGTAACGCTCCTCTACACCAACGATTTTTTTTAGAACGTTGTTTTATGTTAACGTTTTTTTTTAATGCTGTTTTAGTCGAGCGTTTTAGTTTTGACGCTTCAGTGCAGTAACGTTTAGATATACGCTTTACTAAAGTGACGTTTTAGTACGTAACGCTTCATTACAGGAGCGTCATTCAAAAACGCTAATCTAGATGAACGTCAAAAACATAACGTTTGTCTAGTTAAACGTCTGTGTAATATACGTTATTGTAGTATAGCGTTTGATAATTAACGCTTATTTACACCAGCGTGTTATCATATTTAGTCAGGTTTTCGTTGCGTTTTTTTTTTTAAACGACCAAACAGATTTGGTCTTTGATCGATGGTCTGGTCCAACCGCTGCAGTTGCTCTTAGACTCCACATTTCCCACTCCACAAGTGTATCTGATAACAAAAAAAAATTTAAGTGTACGACCCCAATGACCCACCGCACATTTCCAATGGATCACTAATCACCATCTCCTTTACCAAAAGAATACGAAAAAGAAACCCTGGTTCACCAATATTTAGGTCATATAACGGAAAAATCATAAGCAAATATGCAACTTAATCATCCTGGCTAGTTTTGGGTATATACGAATTATTTTGATCATACCACTATAACTTAAAATAGGATCATTCTAAAAATAAATCAAAATTCCTTTATCCAACTATTTATGTTAATGACTAATATGCTTAATCAGTATTAATTAATCGTGTTAGGGGAGAATTAATTGTTTTATTTTTGAAATTAATTGTTGTTAATGAATAATCAGAACATAAAAAAATTGAGAAATTTTGAATTTTTTTGTAAGGCTTCAACCAAGAATTGGTGGATGTTCATGCCCTTGTAAGCCAATTCAAGGTTGATGTTCTTCATTGACGAAGAACATGAGGAATCAGCGTATACGGGTGCTCATTTGATTTTAAAAATTCACACTTTAGAATCGGTATATATTGACATTCATATCGACCGATTGTAAAAAAACACACTTAAAAACGATAGTTTTTTTCCATAAATTTCTGCCCAGGATCGGTGGATAAGACTCCCCACGTATGTCGATTCTAAAAAACTCAAATTCAAAAGTTTTTCTGGAATTTTTTTTGCCCACAATCGGTGGATGTTCATGCACTTATCCACTGATTTTAAACTTGGCATTTTTTGACCGTTTTGCTCATAACTTCTTCTTCCGATGTCGGAATGACCTCATTCTTTTTTGCGTTGAACTCGTATTTTCATTCTCTACAAGATAGAGCTAAGAATTTCCTTATTTGGAAAAGTTCCATTTGATGTTTTACTTCCATCCATCTTTGCATGTAGTACTACAAGACATTCAAGGAAGTAAGATATCAAATGGAACTTATCCAAATCAAGGAATTCTTAGTTCTATCTTGTATATAGTAAAAATACAAGTTCAACGCAAAAAGAATTTTGAGGTCATTCCGACGTCGGACGAAGAAGTTATGAGCAAAACTGTCAAAAAATGATACTTTTGTATTATTATTACATCGTTGTTTAGTGTATTATTATTACTTTTGTAGTTTATGTGTTTTATTAGGTTACATCTCTGAAAGAAGTGAAATTGAGCTCTACAAGGAAGAATTTTGAAAAAAAATAGTGTATCTCATTCAAATCCACTATTTCTACCCTTCATCTTGTAGAGAATTGAATAATGAAGTCAACGGCGAAAGAACGAAGTCATTCCAACTTCGTACGAAAAAGTTACAAGCAAAACAAAAACTAAGGGTAGAATAGTCATTTTGAGAGCAACCACCATCAGACACTTCGTCGTACGCTAAGGGTCAGATGAGTTTCAAATACCATTGAGGGCACCAGCCATTCTATTGGGGGCATCACCTTATTTTCTCCCAATTACACATCGTGATATTAGGGTTCTTCTCGCATCTGTGATTTGATTGCTCGGTCAGGGCAATGATGGTTTAATGATATTGACAGTGATCGAGTGAAGAGGAGTTGTTGGCAGTGACAGAGAAAATCATGACAGTGATGATGAGCCATTGATTGCTAGCATAGAAATAGGAAGTGAGGATCTCGAGTTAATTATACAATGGCGATGGTGATTGTAATTAATGGAAGCTCGAGCCTGTGATTGATGGGCTGCTATCGAGCAAGTCTGTGGGTGTTGGTTGCAGAGTTGAAGGTGACGTTGTTGATGGGAGTTAATGGTAGAGAAACTGAATAGTTCTAATGGTAACTGCTAGTGGTTTTGACAGAAAACAAGACATAGAAGGAAGAAGATGGAGTCACAGTTGAGAGGACGAATTCACTGCAGTGAAGAGAACTCGATCATGACAGAGACGTTGAATGGCTGTGATGATTGATTGAGGGTTGAAGCGATATTAAGATGAACCTGTTGGTGATAGATTCGAGTCTCAGATGGAGAAGTTTGATGTTAATATTTGATGAATTTATGACCGTGATTGACGTTGTTGGTTAATGGCAGAAATTGGCGGAGAGGATTTGAAGTGTTGTTCGAGTTCAAGTTGATAATATGGTTCGAATGTACCTGGCAGAGAATAGCGGTTTGAGAAATACAAAGGGGTGACTTTAGACAGCGAGAATAGAGGGAGTGATTGATCGATATTCTGTGTGTGTTTGGGACACAATTTGAGGTTAAGAACAACACAGAACTATGGCTGCACAGGAACCGACCGGAACCGAAGGATCGAATCGGAACCGACAGGACCGTACTTGAAACGGACCGAACCGAGGATACAGGGTATAGGTTTTATCTACGAACCGACCTGTACCGGACCGAAGGAACCGAATAATATTAACCGTTGATCATATTTTATAGTTTCAATCTCATATGTCCGTTTCTAAGTTCGGTTACTCACTCGATCTTCTACTTCGTCTGTTTCGTGATTTCGTCTGTGTACTGTGAAAGAAAAAGAAGACATTTCTTCTGTTCTTCATTACCAAGTTCAGCCCTATCGACACCACCTCCACCGCCACTATCCCGTCACAGCAACCACCATCAACACCACCTTCTTCTTCTTCTTCTTCTTCTTCAACAATTCTCGATTTCAAACATCATCAGGTGATGCTAGGGTTTACGATTTTGATTTGATTCATTTTTTGTTTTTATTTTTAAATTGTTTTTTTTTTGTTTGAGGGTTTTTTCTATTTTTCTATTTGGGGTTATTTTGTATGATTGCGTCTACTAATTTTACTAGTGATGGTGTCTCTCATGTTATTTTTAACAATCTCGTGAAGCATGTGTGTGAATTGTGAATTTGTGATGATTTATAATGTTCCCATTCATTTTGCTGATATGTTCTTGTAAATGTAAATTTATGCTTTTGTTTGTTCCTCATCAAGTCATTTTGCTGATATGTTCTGTAACTGGTGATGCTCATGGCTTTATTTTTCACGCCTGTTCATTTTGCTGATTTTGCTGAAAAGTTCATTATATTGTTATGTTGGCAAGACCTGGTGATGCTCTTCGCTTTCTTTTTCACGCCTGTTCATTTTCTTAGCTTTGGTTCACTTTAAATTTTCCAGCCAATTTAGCTACCATTATTTCTATGTGTGATTTAGAAAACTAATACAGATGCTGAACATTGGGTATTCTCAAACTCGAGTTATAAATAAGCTGTAAGGAGTTATGGGGTTGGTTTTGTTGCTGAGATATGGTTGGGTTTAAGACAATTTGCTGCCAGAAAAAAAAATCAGCAAGAGTTGGATTTGTTTTAGATCCATGTTTCAAATGATTAGATAGAATTCAATAGGATTTAGAGTCTTGGTGGTATCTGGATAGATTGGTTGTTGTTAAATCTGAATTCTGGGTGTTAAGTGCTTATTTATACCGAGATTGAATATGTCTTTCTGATGGTTAAAGTGTAGATATTAGTGGTGATGTTGTTTGTATGAATATCTAGGTGGAATAATTAGAAAAGTGGGTTTTCTCCTTTAATGCATGTCATCTGCTGAATGTAGTTTTCAGTATTCTTTCTATCGATCAAGCTTGGTGTTTTATAGAATGAGACACTTGCAGTAAATGTTTTAGAATGCAACATGCAGTAAATGTTTTAGAATGCAATATATTATGTTTTCTTCGCCTTGTATACATTACCTTTCCATTTTGATCTATAATTAAGTTATATTAAGTCGTGGCATTTCTTTGGATTTGGATTGAACTATCGTCACCACATTCATTAGACTAAGTAACATAAGAACGTTCTATTTCATTTTTGAAGATGTACATGCATGAAATCTTGTGGTGTGAGTTTTATAATTAAGCTAGCTGACGTTATGAGTTAGGTCTTGAATCCATATATATTGTGTACTAAATCAATTAGTGGAACTTATCTTGTTGGCCACCTTATACGTATGATGCTGGTTGGGTGTTAGTAAGATTCTGGAATACTTCCAAGTGCTAACAAAGATCCAATAATAGTTTATTTGAAACATTCAGTGAATTTATAATACTTGTGAATTTATGAAATTTCAATTGTCTTCTTTTGAACCCTCCCGCAATTGAGTTATTGCAACCTGCTTGCTAATTAATGTCACATTGTTCTCTTATATGTGAGGACAATATGGACATAATCGTTTGGTTTGTTTTTTATGTTTATCTGTGTATGTCTTCCATTTTTGATGTTTCACTTTAAACTTATAATCTACTATTTGGATTTTTTTATGCATTGTGACTCATAGCATACACTCCCATACACTCCATGTATCAAAAAATACATGTACAAGATTATATAATGAGGTTTGTGTTTTATTGTATATTTTATGCATTGTGACTCATATCAGTATTTGGTATTTGATTTCAGATGGATGCATCAAATTCAAGTCAAGCTACAACTCTGGAAGCTCAAGTTGGATCCTCTAATCAAATTTCAGAACCTACATTTACACCTAAAGATCCACAGCGTCCACCTACTCAAAATGAAGATACAACAAATGTTGTTGGTGAAGGCAAGAAAAAGTCCAAACTCATATCTAATATATGGAACGATTTTACAAGGTTAAATCCAGAAAAAGCAGAATGTAATCATTGTAAGCGCAAACTAGCAGCCAATACAGAGAGAAATGGTACTTCTGGTTTGAGGAAGCATTTGAAGCGATGCCCAAAGAATCCTAATAAGAAGAAGGTGGATGGACATGCAACTCTGATGTTTCCACCCCCAAGACCAGGTGAGGATGGTAAATTAGTTTCTTATTATTATAGCTATGATAAGTTACAAAGAGCTCTAGTTGAGTTTATAATTAAGGATGAGATGCCGTTTAGAATGGTCGAAGGTGCAGGGTTTAAGGAATTCATGCTTGTGGCGGAGCTTAGATTCAAGGTTCCAAGTCGTATGACCATCTACAGAGATCTTTTAGAAATCTATATAGAAAAGAAGAAAAGTTTGAAAGATTACTTTAAGGCATCAAAAATGAGGGTATCCTTGACAACTGACACATGGACGTCACGAAACAATTTTAATTATATGTGTGTGACAGTTCATTTTATTGATCAGAAATGGAAATTGTAAAAGAGAATATTCATGTTCTGTCAAGTTAAAGGTCATACAGGTACTGCAATTGGTAAATTATTGGAGAAGTGTTTGATGGATTTGGGGCTTGAGGATGTGTTTGGCGTGACCCTTGATAATGCTAGTGCTAATAAAAAGGCAATTTATTATTTGAAGAAAAGTGTGATTGGTTGGACAGGACCAACCGTTAGAGCCGAATATTTGCATATAAGATTCTTTAAATCATAATTATGCAATTTCTCAACATTTCTGTCAGGTGTCATTTCTAATATTTCATAATTGTGTCATTTCTTATCAGGTCAGGTGTGCATCTCATGTTCTTTCTCTTGATATAAGAGATGCAGTACGGGCCTATAATCAGTTGATTACCATGATCAGGTCAATTTTTAAGTATGTGCTTAGTTCTCCTGTTAGGTTGGCTAAATTTAGGCACTGTGCTACTCTAGAAAAGATTGATTGTAAGAAAGGTTTGAGCTTAGATGTGAAAACTAGATGGAATATCACTTATTTGATGTTAGATGCTGCAGAAAAGTATGAAAAAGCTTTTAAAAGGTTAGAAAAGTATGATAAATACTACAGAAAGAAGTACATCTTCCAACAAGTAAAGTCAGATTTTTTACCTAATGATTATGATATGGGTATTGAATCTATTGATGATATTGAAGAATGTTCCTCTAGTTCTGAATCTGGTTCCGAATCTGAGGTTAAGGTTGAGCTTGAGGATGAGGACATGCAAGTTGAGGTTGTGAAGAAGACAAAGAAGAAGAAAAAGGGAAAGGCGCGCCAACATGCTCCCTATGAAGAGGATTGGGAATATGCCAGAAGTCTTGTGAAGTGCTTAAAGGTATTCTTCGATGTTGTTGTTAAATTTTGTGCAACTACACAACCTACAACTCATACTTTCTTATGGGAATTAGTAGTAATCCATAAACAATTAGTAGTAATCCATGAACAATTAGCTGAGTTTAAAGATAATGTAACATCAAATCCTTTTATTACACGTATGGCTGGTATGACATTTTCTAAGTACAATAAGTATTGAGGGGACTTTGAAAAGATGAATTTTGCATTATTTTTTGCTCAATTGTTGGATCCAAGAAAGAAAGAAAGGGGATTGGAGTACCATCTTGAATATTTGTATGAGAAGGATACTTCGGTTGCTTATGTTATGAGAAAGGTGAAAGCAGATTTTATGTTACTCTTTGAAGAATATAAGTCTATGCATTCAATCTGTGAGGAGGGGTCAAGTAACATCAGTAGTGTTTTTTGTGTAGCTGATAGTACAGTTTCTATGCAAGAACAAAGTCTTCTGTCTAGGATTAAATCAGGGAAGAAAAGGCATAAAAAGAACCCATCTAGTGTTGAGACTACAACAGAGTTAGACAGGTATTTGATGGATCTGTCTGATAGTGAAGGTGAGGAAGTTGATTCCAAATTTGACATATTGGTTTGGTGGTAGAACAATAGTAGCATGTACAAGATATTCTCATATATGGCAAAGGATATATTAGCCATGCCTGTGACTTCAGTTGCCTCTGAATCACCATTTAGCACCGGAAAGCGAGTGCTTAGTCCATGGAGAAGCTCCTTATCTACCAGGACAGTTGAGGCATTGCTTTGTACACAAAGTTGGTTACTAAAACCTATTGCTCTTGATATTTTATATGATTATGTACCAGATGATAACTCTAGCGTTGAGGAAGGTAATGTGATTTTTTTTTATTAGTCATCAATTCAATCTTTAACATAATATTCATTTCTTGATGGATGTTGCAAAGTTATTGGGTCCTATGTCAGCGCCAGAATCTTTTGATCCTTGAAGTTCATTAGAATCATTTTATTGAAAGCTTTACTTTCTTGCATCTCATTATGAAACCCCCAGTAAAACCCTTACATTCTAACTCTATGTTGGTTATCCTTCTTTTTTGTGTGCGTGTTTGTCTGCTGGAAAACCTTTCGGAAACCTGTATCTTGATTAATTTGGTTACGGTGCCTTTGCTACCATTTGTTATAAACCCCCAGTATTACATTCTGTAACTTCCTTTTGCAAGTGCAATAGAAAGCCATGTGCTTGTTGATTGTTAACCCATCCATTCCTTTTGAATCATATCATTTTGTTCTTTTGTTTTTTCTTTTATCCCATTTGTTCAATTACAAGAATTTTGTGTGTGATTGTAACCTGCTTGCTAACAGAATAGAAATTTCAACCCTACTGTATACATTTTAACTGTATGCTTTTGAACCCTACTGTATACATTTCAACTGTATGCTTTGTGTGATTGTAACCTGCTTACATTTCAACTGTATGCTTTTGAACCATATTGTATACATTTCAACTGTATGCTTTGTGTTTAGCTAGCAGAATAAAAATCCTCCCGCAACTGAGTTATTGCAACCTGCTTATATGTGACAGAACATTGGATGGATTATATATTGTTTGGAATTATGAATAGAGTTTTTGGTACCGAGAAGTTAGGGAGAAGCGTATGGCTCGAGTTTTAGAAGTTGGTTTCAGATTTAGGAAGGTGTTCGGATTTTGGAAGCTGGTATCATGCTGGATTGGACCTTGGTTCACTCGGTCCAAATTTGAGTTTTCTATCATCTATAAATACATAGAGTATTCAGAGAAGCTGAGGACTATTTGGAAGAGGCTGAATACTTTGACGCTGAAGAAACTTTGGGAGGCGGAAATCTTTTGGAGAAGTTTGGGAGAAGCAGTGAACACACGGGAGTCTACGAAGGGTTTAGTTGTTTTATTTTTAATTCAATTAGTTTATTAAATTCTCTTAATCAATTTTAATGGCTTTTAAGAAAGCCATGTCTAGCTAAATTTCTTTGTTAGGGTGAAAGGATGAACTTGTAGTATTAATTTTCTTGTGTTTCAAAACTAGAGTTTTCAACTATAAAAGTTTATTATCGATGTTTTGTCTCTCTTTCAATGTTTTACTTTCTCAATGATTTTTCATGTTCTATGTCATGCACAGTCCATCGTTTGATTAGTAGAAGAACTCGTTGACCCTTTCGCGATGATCGTTTTATGAATATTCTTTGACTATTTATGCCACGTATACCTAGTACTTCGAAATTCTACCTTAGGTTGAGAACAAACAATTCTTTTTGAAAATTCTTTTCTTCGATTCTTAAACGAAATATCTTCCGTGTATTAGTAGCTAAATTTGCTATTTTACACGAGTAAAATCGATACCCTTTGTGATGAACACAAGTAAACCCTAATCTACAACGGATTCCCGAAACTTTAACGCTTGTCTATTATTGATTTCAATCTTCATTAAATAGTTTTAATTCATTCGTTAGTTTAGTTCTTTATTTTAAAAAATATAAAAAAATATCTTTATTAATTTTCCTTGACTCGATAGTTTCTTGAATTAATTAGCATAAGTAATACACACTCCTCATGGGAACGAACCATATTTGCTATTGTCTACATCTTTCAACATTGTGTGCTTGCGGTATAACAAAGTCGGTTTTCCGACGCATCAATCGTCGAAAAAATTATCATCTCATTTATTTTATGAGTTATGATGCATTTTTTTCACTATAGTTATTTTAGGGTTTATGAACCAACATAATATTGGATCATAGTTTATTAATTGATTCGTCAATCGTCAAGTAAATTTTATGTCCAGTAGTTCCATAATAATGAAAAAGAAATCATAATCGTCTTGATAGATGTAGACAATATACACATATTGTATATCATTGCTCAACCACGTTTAATCTTGTATGATTTACCTATTGCTCCTATTGCTTCGTTTTTGTTTGTATTTTGTTTATCATTCATTTATATGTTGATCCAAAGTTCTTGTGGGCTAATTCAAAACGGATTTTGCCAACAAACAAAAACAAGTAGAAATATCAGACTACCAACTGTATAAGGGGATTCAAACTTTTAGGTAATTTATGTCAATCTAACATTACATCATACTCTTTAAAAGCTAAAAATCAAGCAAACAACAAATATATAGCTCTATCTGACATGACAACTGAACTACCAGTTTTCCTATTAAAGACACGTATATTTCTTTCTTATCAAATGCTCCACATGACAACCGCAGATATCAAATTCCAAATAATAGTCGTTGCTTCATCATGCTGGAAAAAAATTGCCAAACTTGAATTGCAGTATGAATGTCAATTCACATAGTAAAAAAACAGCAAAGTTTACCTTGAAAGCCAAACCAAATCTGCTTGACAACAGAGCAATGAATTAGTAAATAAGTGCTAGATTTAGGCTCATTACAAAATAAACAGTCTTCATGTTATAATATCACCTGATTTCTTAACATTTTTTTGATCTATTAAACTGTGGCGAAGGGAGATTGGAACAAGCGGATACGATCGTTCCCACTTGCCAATTAGGATATAAATCATTTTTCCCCTACATGGTGAGTTTTCTTTTATCCCCACTTATCATTGATCTCTCCCAGCAATTTTAGATATATATTTTCAAATGGAATCAACGATGTAGATTTCATCCCCTAAAACTTTATACTGTTATTTATGTACTAAAAAAATCTCACAGTAAAAATGTTTTAAAAAATTCAAGACAACAAAAAAACAATGATACTCACATTGTTATAACAGAATGATAGAACAATTTGGTGTTTGTTTGAACTTGTAACCACATATTTCTGTAGATCGATAAATAACAGTAATAAAAAAAACATTATTACCTTGCATTTTAATGAGCTACATTTTGATCAAGCTATGTTAGTCGAGTGTCTCTAAGCTTTAAAACTAGGAGATAATAAATTTTTCTCTAAGATATTTTTTTTTCTAACTTAATTTATTTGTCTAAATATGACTTATGAAATCCGATTTAAAATTTATAAAATAATATGCATAGTTTTTTCGAAACAAATCGGATATGTTCCTAAGATTTAAGTATGAAATTGTATTAAATAACTCTAAATAAGATATACGATTCTAATCAGACCATGAACCAAACGTTAGAATAAAATAAAATTAAGAATCATAAAAACTCCTTTCATATTATCCTTTATAAATAAAAACCATTTGAATTAAAAATGAAATAAATATTTCATTTTTTTAAATTTAGTTTTTACCACTTTTTAAAATGTCATCTTATCCTTTCTTTCTCTTCTTTCTCATTTCATTGAGTTCTCTCTCATTTCTTCTTCTTTTCTTCTCGCATTTCTTCTTCTTCTTCTTACTCCTCCTCCCCACCACCATCACCAATAGCAACAATAGCCCCCCCTCCACCATCACCAGCAGCAACAGTAGATCCTCCGCCACAACAACACCTTCGTCACCTTCACCAACACCTTTTTTTTTTTTTTTTACTTTTATGTTCACCAATAATAATTTTTGTCACCCATATCTGCCACTAACAACACCTCGTCTCCTCCAACGACACCACCAGTACCTCCTTCTCTTTCTATGTCTAGATTCGCCACCAACAACACCTCATCCTTCCCCATCGCTTCCTCTTCGTTATTTTTCTCCTCCACCACTACATGTCTAGATCCACCACCAACAACGCATCTTCTTCCTCCTTCTATCCTCTACAAACATCACCAACACCTCCAGATCATCATCGTCGAAAATCATCATCAAAAAATAATGATACATCATCATTGTCGAAATTAGGGGTTTTTGTTTGTGAAACGTCAGAAAAATGATGAAACCAAATTTGGTTTCATCAATTTTTTTTTCATCTGGAATAAGGTGGAACCAAATAAATGATTAAACTTTTTTTGGTTTTATCATTTTTTTTTTCATCTGGAATTAGGTGGAACCAAATAGATGATGAAACTTTTTTTGGTTTCTTCATTTTTTACATCTGGAATAAGTTGTGTTGGTGAAATGTCAATTTTATGTTGAAACCAAATTTGATGGTGGTGGTGGTTGGTGTTGGTTCTGGTTTTCGTTGTTGCTGGTGGTGCTCGTCGGTGGTGGACTTGGTGGTTGTTAGTGGTGCTCGTTGATATTGGTGGTGAAAGTGGTGTTGGTTGTTGGTGGTGGTTGGGTGGTGGTGGTGGGTGTTGGTTCTGGTTTTCGTTTCTGCTGGTGGTGCTCTTTGGTAATGGACTTGGTGGTTGTTAGTGGTGCTCGTTGATGGCGGTGATGGTTGGTGGTGGTGGTTGGTGCTGCTGTTAGTTGGTGGCTGGTAGTGGTGGTGTTGCTGGATGATGGTGGTTGTTGTTGGTTGGTTGTGGTGAGTTGGTGTTGGTAGTGTTGGTGGTGAGAGAGAATAAAGTTTAAAAATGGGGTTGATTTTTTTTTTATTGGGTTAAAATTAATGTAAAGGGTAGTTTAAGAGTGGGTTGATTTTTATTTTTATTGGGTTGAATTAATGTAAATGGTAGTTTAGACAAATTTATTTAAATGGAATTTTTGTTTTATTTTATTTTTAGTGGGTTTTTAGTGGTGAGAGGTATAAACTAGTGGGGTTATAACCCAGGGCCTGAATAAAAAAAGGATGAATGGGACCCGAGTAATTTCTGTCATTCTCACCTTTTTGACTATTCAAGGTCCAACAAAGTCGCAACAGGTCATCCTAAATCTTGACTTCCCAAATAACACGTACTACTCCAGAAGAAAAAGTAAGAAAGTGCGCGGTGTTATTGCTGCAAAAGTAAAAGAGGATTAGCATTTTCGGATTTTCCCACCATCAATTTCTGTAGCAGCAGCGACAGAAGTATATGACACTACATATTCCCCTCCTCTCTCTCTGGTTTCTCTCAGTTCTTCTTCACTTACCCCCTCTTATAAATAACTAAAAATCTCTCTCTTTCTTTCTCAATTATTTCCCCGAAATAAAAATGGAGGCTTATGCATTACACATGGCCATGGCGGCTTTAGTAGGTGCATCATTTGTTGCTGTTTCTGCTTATTATATGCACCGAAAAACCCTAAATCAATTACTTGAGTTTGCTAAATCAGTTGAAAAAGATAGAGAAAATGGTGATACTACTACTATTATCCCTGATGATGAAGAAGATGATAAGAATGTTGAGGAAGAA
Source organism: Papaver californicum (assembly GCA_023531435.1). Taxonomy (NCBI): domain Eukaryota; kingdom Viridiplantae; phylum Streptophyta; class Magnoliopsida; order Ranunculales; family Papaveraceae; genus Papaver; species Papaver californicum. The sequence continues at coordinate 1,896,380 of JAJJMC010025461.1, read as the reverse complement.
AAACGGTTTAATAATAAAAAGTATGTCGATAAAAGAAAGAATCGGCGGAAAGGAGGAGGAAATGGTTATTATCGTCGTGTTTCTAATTCTTTACCTGATGTTACTAAGATTAATGGTGGTGGAGATGAGAAGCTTATTAATGGTGGTGGTCGGTTAGATATGATTGATGATCGGATTCCGCCGGGTTTATCCAGATTACGGAAACTTCCTGAAGGTATGTTTGATTTACTAGTAGAGTTGTGAGTTTTCTAGTCTTTTAAATTTGTCAATTTAAGGATTTTGAATTAGTTGATTTCAGATTGATTTTTGTAGTCTTAATCTTTAATTTTTACGGTTTTGTTGCAATAGAACTTAGTTATGAGTAATTGTTTCGTTTTAGTTATTGAATCGATAGGTTTCAATTACAAATTGATGCCCTGAAGTTCGCTGCGTTTTTCATCTGCCGTAACACCTGAGTTCAAGATGTTTAAATTTAGGTTGATATTAGGATTCAAGTGGTATCAACTGAACACCAGCCAGATTTATGAGGAAATGACCTTGAGTATCTCTTCCAGGTCACCAGATATTTATCTTTCCATGTGGTGGAATTTATTATCCATCCATTGTGGTGTGCTTGAATCTGCCACTTCTTTGTCTGGATAGTTCTCTTATGGGAGTATAAGTTATGGCTTCTGTCTTTTAATATTTCTATTGTTTCAGGACAACCTCTTTTTAAGGTAAATTCAACAAAGTCAGTTCGACCAGCTTCTCCTAGGTCTCCCGTTGCTAGTGCTAGTGCATTTGAGAGCGTTGAGGGATCAGATGATGAGGATTTGACTGACAATTCTAAACTCAACTCTAACTATTTACTTGCTAATGGAGATGCTGTAAGTCTGTCCTGTAAATACTTGTCTCAAATTTGGCATTGCCTTCTTAAGTCACTGTTGTCATTCTCTCTCTCTCTCTCTCTCTCTCTCTCTCTCTCTCTCTCTCTCTCTCT
>JAJJMC010025461.1:1751125-1895391 GCA_023531435.1 Papaver californicum | reverse complement strand
TCTCTCTCTCTCTCTCTCTCTCTCTCTCTCTCTCTCTCTCTCTCTCTATGTATATGCACACCCACCCACACACAAACCAATTTCCGTATTGGACGGAGAGTCTGATGAATTATAAACATTTGATGAGGCAGGGGACAGAAAGCATTTTCCAAACTGTGCCTAATCACATCAATACCATTATGGAGCAAGATCCTATTCCTGCAGCCAGCATGATCCGTTCTCACAGTGTATCTGGTGATCTCCATGGTGTCCAGCCTGATCCAATAGCAGCCGACATTCTTAGAAAAGAGCCAGAGCATGAAAGTTTTGTGCGGTTGAAAATCACTCCAAACGGTAATAGAATGTTTTCATTATTATGTGGTATGACACTTTTTATTATTTCCCTCATATGTTAAAACTGAAAATATGTAACTGGATGGGCTTATGATTCCCATTCACGTAAAGAGTCTCATTTATGAGTCTTATGGTTATAGATATCTTTGTCATCCTAGTATATGATTCCGTCACAGTATGTTACACTCTTTTACTGGATAAGAGTTTGAGTTCATTGGTTGCTTCTCTTTTCATAGAAAGGAAAGTTAAAACATTTAAGCATATGATCTAATTGAAATTCATTTACATATTTGTGTGATGAGTTAGAAATGTTGGTTTGTTCTATGTAATTAGAGGTACCATCTCCCGACGAAGTGGAAGTGTACCAGGTTCTTCAACAATGCCTTGAAATGCGAGAACGTTATCTATTCAGGGAGGAAGTTGCTCCTTGGGAGAAAGAAGTTATCACCTATCCTAGTACCCCAAAGCCTAATCCTAATCCGTTTTCATATTCTCCAGAAGGGAAAACCGATGTGAGTTTATTACTCCTTATTTTCAACTAATCAGTCATTTGCTTCATCCTCTTTCGCTTCCTGCTAACTGATCACATTGGTTAAATGGCATTTCTGATCCACTTAAAATGTTTCATGGTAATTTCAGCATCATTTTCAAATGGAGGATGGTGTTGTTCATGTCTACGCTAATAAAGATTGTAAGTTGTTAACTGGTGTAGCTTTTGATTGGGCTGCTTAGTATTCAGTTGCGATTCGAGAGCACCTACCCGCTAAATAATTGTGTTTATGATGTGCTTGCTGCTATTTTGTTTCAGCAAAAGAGAAACTTTTTCCTGTAGCTGATGCGACAACTTTCTTTACTGATCTGCATCGCGTCCTTAGAATAATTGCTGCTGGGAATATTCGAACTTTATGTCATCACCGGCTGAATCTTCTAGAACAAGTACTGCATTAATTCTTATTTGATATGAATTTTCTGCAATCCGGATATTCTTGTGCATTAGGTAATGATCAAGCTTTTGACACTGTTCTTTGACTCCTTTTCAGAAATTCAATCTGCATTTGATGCTTAATGCGGATAGAGAATTCCTTGCTCAGAAAAGTGCTCCACATCGTGATTTTTACAATGTTAGGAAAGTTGATACCCATGTTCATCACTCAGCATGCATGAACCAGAAACACCTTTTGAGGTTTATAAAGTCAAAATTGAGGAAAGAACCAGACGAGGTAACTATTTGAGCTGTTCTTATATTCTAAGAAGAGCTTCCATACAACATGAGAATAATCTTGTCGCAAGAGGAACAGATTCACATTCTAATCTTGTGAGTTGTACTTTAATTTTGCTGAATGGCTGAACTTGTTGGGTATTGTTCTTTTCAGGTTGTTATATTCCGAGATGGAACATATCTGACATTGAAAGAAGTTTTTGAGAGTCTGGACTTGACTGGGTAAACTTGTTCTCCTGTTTTCCATTTTAAGTTAAAAATTGAGATCCGTAAGATGATCTTTGACTTGTTTTATCTGGACGGGAATATGATTTATGACTTGTTTTATTTGGACAGGTATGATCTCAATGTAGATCTGCTTGATGTTCATGCAGACAAAAGTACCTTTCATCGTTTTGATAAGTTCAATCTCAAGTATAATCCCTGTGGTCAAAGTAGACTGAGGGAAATTTTCCTTAAGCAAGATAATCTTATCCAAGGTATAAGATGTTCCTTTCTTTACATTGCTAGTTTCCAGAGAGAAATCAATTTACACTTAGTGTTCTCTGCAAACCCTTTTTGTTGCTGATTATATTCTTATACTTGTTTTCTCTCAGGTCGTTTCCTTGGTGAGCTGACAAAGCAAGTGTTTTCTGATCTGGGCGCTAGTAAATACCAGGTGCATCTTCTATACTGCTGTATAATCTTAGTATACTCAATCGGATGTAATTCAACGAGTTTTATCCAGATTTTGAAAGCTTAGTAGGATTGCATCTGTATTTGCTTGTTAGTTGTTTTAGATGTTTGGCTGCTGTGTGTCGGTGAAAACTGAAAAGCTAATGGAATATATAACTCAAGCTTATGGTATCACCATGTACATGTGAAATTACATAATACCTATTCATGTTGCTTTGCAGTTTTACTTTCTTCTTTGTGGACAGCTAATGATAAACAATATTGCAGATGGCTGAATACAGAATATCAATATATGGCCGAAAGCAGAGTGAGTGGGATCAACTTGCCAGTTGGATAGTCAATAATGATTTGTACAGTGAAAACGTTGTTTGGTTGATTCAGGTACTTTCTCGATTTGGACTGCACCAAATCTCCCTTAGATTCTTATGTTACTATGCTTTATTTCATGGTCGCCAGATCAATCTAGTAGACTGACCATAATATTGTCTTAGTTTACCATAAGCATCTATGAGTCCGTAGTTTGGATTAAAGTGTTTAAGTACAATACAGTGGCTATGCTGCACCAGTTAGATGAAGCGTATTGCTTTTCTTTAAGTTGTAGCTTTGGTATAATTTTGCAGTTTTGTAGTTAGAGGTACTTATACGATCGAATAATTTTCAAATTCTGGTTCTTCATTGCTGCCTTACTTAAAAGATTCTTGTTGTAGATAATATACCTTAGCAGCCCATGCACCGTTTCAGATAGAGCTTTGACTAAAATGTTAAACTGCAATTTCTTAATCTTAGCTACTGTTGATTTAGATGCTTTGGATGTAATCTAAAAATTCCTTCTCATTTTTCAGCTTCCACGGCTGTACAATATCTACAAAGAAATGGGAATTGTGAAATCATTCCAGAATATGCTTGATAACATTTTCCTCCCTCTATTTGAAGTTACGGTGGATCCAGATTCACACCCTCAGTTGCATGTTTTCCTGAAACAGGTTTGCTACTCTCCACTTTCTTTTTTGATTATTCAATTGTCTCCACATTTCTATTAAGATTAGCAACAACTCTAAGTGGTATAGAAGGTTTCTTGTTCACCCAACATTCTTCACGTCAAAGAATAATACATTTGTTTTTGTCATGAAGAAGCTATACAGCTTATACCCTACTGGCACGACAAGATAATGGGATTATTGAAGGGCACAAATAATCAGTGGGTCTTATTAATAATAAGGACTGTTTCTACGCGGATCATCAGTTGCTCTACTTCAATCCATTTTTATTTATTTTTTCATCTTTTTCTTTTTTCGTTGATCTTTTTGGTCAGTCCTACTCCTGCATTAAGTATGACAAGTTTGATGGAGCATAATAAACCATTTGGCAAGCTTTTAGTAATGCTTCTCTCAGTCACGTACTGTTTTATCTGTAGGGAACCATGAAATTGCGAGGCTCAACATTCAATATGAAAATGAGAATTCTTTCATCTTTTTGGTTTTCAGGTTGTTGGATTAGATCTGGTGGATGATGAAAGTAAGCCTGAAAGACGCCCAACAAAACACATGCCTACACCTGAAGAATGGACCAATGTTTTTAATCCGGCTTTCTCATACTACATCTATTACTGCTATGCGAACCTCTACACTTTGAATAAGGTGGTTTAGCTTACCCTCAAATAACCTCACTTTTATTGCTTACAATTGGTATATAACGTTCTGATTGCCTGTGATGGCTATTGCAACTATTGTGAAGTTGTTACTTTTTTCTGATTCGAGATACTTTACACATCAGTAGTAGATGTGATTCCTAACTTTGGTATTTATATTGTTAGCTGCGTGAGTCAAAGGGCATGACAACAATCAAATTCCGTCCACACTGCGGAGAGGTAAACTACAGTTCTCACCTCCTGCAATACTGTGATTGCGTTGCTGGTATCTGATGTCTATTATCTTTCAGGCAGGGGATATTGACCATCTTGCTGCAACCTTTATTACGTGCCATAATATTGCTCATGGAATCAACTTGAGAAAATCTCCTGTCCTTCAATACTTATATTACCTTGCACAGGTTAGCAGCAAACATAATTTCCTGTGTATGTTTTACATTTAAACTTTGAAGGCGTCTTGTATCAGTTCAGATAGTAAATTTTTGATGTGGGGATGTAGGTACAACCATGATTTGACATGTGGCATATAAGTTAGTCAAATTCAGACAATATTTATAACAGATTTCCTTTTAGAAAATTCAGAAATTTGGGCAGTATATACTCATTGCAAATATCGTATGATATTTGACCAACAACATGTCACATGTCAAATCAAGGTTGGACCCGATGCCCCATTGAGCAACGATCCAGGTCAAAAATTATTCTTTGGGTAACTTCAAATTCTGAATTCATATAGTTCACATACTTAGCTATTCAGATGTCTGTTTTGGGAATAGGTTGGATTGGCTATGTCTCCACTTAGCAACAACTCCTTATTTTTGGATTATCACCGGAATCCTTTTCCCACGTTTTTCCTTCGAGGCCTAAATGTTTCTCTTTCAACTGATGATCCTCTACAAATCCACTTAACAAAAGAACCATTGGTGGAAGAATACAGTATAGCAGCTTCAGTGAGTCCTCCTCCCTTTCTCTTTCTTTTTCAAATGCTTTCTAGAAGGCCTAAATATTTTTCTAGCTCCCTTTCTCTTTCTTCTTCAGTTTCCTCATATTCTTTTTTTTTGCAGGTGTGGAAGCTAAGTGCATGTGATCTGTGTGAAATTGCCCGCAACTCAGTTTACCAATCAGGGTTTTCACATGCTCTCAAGGTATATAAACCATCTGCTCTCTTAGATATATTCTAAATTTTATGAAGAGGTCCTAGTAGTGTCTTCGTACTTACCAGATAGTAATAATAATTATCTCAAATTTCTCACCATCTGCTCTGAGCTGTAAAATTTTCTCTAATCAGTCTCACTGGATTGGATTGTCATACTACTTAAGAGGCCCTGATGGCAATGATATTCACAAGACAAATGTGCCTCATATCCGTGTAGAATTCCGGGATACGGTTTGTGCTCTAAATTTCACTTTAGTTAGTCTTTGTATCTTTGGTTAGATTTGGAGTCTTTATGAGGAATAGATTTTTCGAATATCAACATTGGTGTGTACTAATGCTTCTGAGTTCATGGATCATTGACGGAATTTTCTGCGAAGATGAAAACGGAAGTGTTAATTAAATGTTATGCCATCATTGCATTGTAGATCTGGAGAGAAGAGATGCAACAGGTTTATCTGGGCAGAGCAAAGATCCCTGAAGAAGTTGAAAAGTAAAAGGAGCTAAATGTGATAGCTTAATTCTTTACTCAATCCCTTACCTGGAGAGGTCAGGTGCAGAGGAAGTGGGGAAAAGGGCCCGACTTATAAAAGGGTTATTCAGATTGAAGAGCTAGCAGCTGATGAAGCTGTGACAGACATTGCCCACTGAAGACTTGGAGAAAGAGCTGGCGCCGGACTCAAGCGACCAGTGTGTCACTTCTGGAACCCAACTTTTGGGGTCACAATTTTCTTAATCTTCCTTTTGATAAATCTTTATAAAGAGTTGTCAGCTCGCCAAGACAACCCAGTAGGTCATCTGAAAAAATTTACCACGCGGAACTCTTTTTACATTTTTTGAATTATGGTTATAAAAGAAAACAGTTTGCGAAACCCTTTTAATTTTATACTAATAAAATATGATTGAAATTGTAAGCCGTATCTGGTGACTGGTGTTAGATTTGATGACATAGTAACATTTATTTCCGATTACTTCTTGAGCTCAAACCCAGAAGATGAAAGTCAATATGTTTCCAACAAACGGAGGGTTGCAAAATTACCCAGAGGCACAATCACGACTTTTGTTTGTTAGGCTAGTTCTTATGCACCTCTCAAAACATTAAATTTGAGAGAAAACATCCACTATGCACCTAGCAAACCATCAAATTGTCCTCTCAAACGTTTTTGTTTGAGCAGATACACAACGCGTTAAAGTCTTGGTCAAGTGACAAAAACTTGATCGCTAGACAAAGTCTAAGTCGTTAGTCTTTGTCGCTGGCGTCCATGTCTTTGTCGCTCGACCAAGACTATTTCGCCAACGACTAACTCTTTCTCGCCTATAAATATACCAATTTCAAATTAAGTTTTTATACCAAAATTTTTACCTAAAATTTTTCCACTTTCGTTACTTTCTACTCTAAATAGTTTTTTTCAAAATGGCTCAAATTATAAATTTTGATTTGGCAATACAACTAAATTTTCCTGGAGTCATTCTTGAAGCCGCAGTTTGTAAGATATGTCTAGGTTATAAGAAAATAGAGAATGAAAAAAGAGTTCTTCAGCTTTGGTGCCCCGGGAACCACTCATACACAGTACTAAATTCAGTTAACCCATCTCTTAGCTTGGTATACCCATTTCTCTCTTGATTGCATGATATATGACCTTCCACTACACCAGTGCCCGCAAGTTGTCTAAACTCTTGGAATCCCTCATCTCTATCCTAATTCCAATCCACTCCACTACTTGAGCCGCCTCTTGTTTGACATTTTCCGTTTCTTTTATTTCTTAACAAATTTATTGTGACAAAAGTTTTTTTGTAGTAATTTTTTTTTACTTTAGATGATTTTGGTGAGTTAAAATTGTGAAGGAGAATGTAAAATTGTGAATGAGAGGTTGGTTATCTATAGGCGGTAGGGAGTCGGTCGTGGGCGATGGGAACTATGTCTCTCGTGTAAGAAAGAGAATGAGATTTTCATTAAAGAGAAATGAAGAGCAAATACATGCTTTTATAGAGAAGCATAACTCAGAAACTGGAAATAAAGATTTTGTTAACAGTAACAAAATTGGACACAAAGCTAACTAACCGTACACTGACAGACTAACAACTAACAAATAATTGTAATGATAGAACGAGAAGAAATGATAACCACACGATGATTGCCATATCATCCATACGATATGACAATAAAATATTGTTCTAACATTCCCCCTTAAATTGAGCACTAGCATAGTGCATCCGTTTATTTTGAAGTTTAAAGAACAACTCCTTGGACAATCCTTTTGTAACCTGATCTAAAGTATGAATATACTTTACTGTAAGAAAACCAACTGCCACCAAGTCCCTAATAGAATGATAATCCACTTCAACATGATTTGTTCTTGCATGGAAAATTGGATTGACAAACAAACTTCCATCTCCCAGATTATCACAATACAAAACACAAGGAGTGGACAAGGTGAATCCTAACTCATCAAACAAATAGGATATCCACTGAACCTCAGAAGCACACACTGCCAAGGCCTTGTATTCAGCTTCGGTACTTGATCTTGAAATTGTTGGTTGTTTATTTAAAGACCAAGCAACCGGATTATTTCCCATATAAACACGATAGCCAGTTGTTGATTTCCTAGTGTCAATGCACCCAGCCTAGTCAATATCACTGTATACAGTAATCACAATACAATCTCCTTTGATAAACTGAATACCAGAGCCTAAATAACCTTTTAAGTACCTTAAAATTCTTTTAGCAAGCTGCAAGTGAACATCATTGGTTGATGCATAAACTGAGAAACATAGTTTACTGCATAACTCAAATCTGGTATGGTCATAGTAAGATATTGAAGCCCACCAACCAAGGTTCTAAAAATAGTAGCATCATGTAACAAAGTACCATCATAAAGAAAAGATCTTTCACCTGGAGCCACTGGAGTTTTACATGACTTACAATCCAGCATGCCATGCTTCTTTAAAAGTTCCAATGAGTACTTTGTTTGAGTAAGAAGAAGTGAATGTTTTGAGTCATCTGAAATTGCCTCATTTCCAAGAAAATAATTGAGTGATCCCAAATCCTTCATAGCAAATTCGGCTTTGAGAAGATCAATAAAGGAATTAATCACCTGATCTGAGACTCCAACATGAATGATATCATCAACATAGACCAGAAGTACCATTTGTATACAATTTTACAAGAAGTAAAACATAGAATTATCACAAACAACAGATTGTTTGAAACCATTTTTATGCATGAATATTCTAAATCTATCAAACCAAGCTCTAGGGGTTTGTTTCAAGCCATATAGAGACTTCTTTATCTTGCAGACATAGTCTGGATGCTCATCAGATACAAACCTAGGAGGTTATGTCATGTAAACATTGTCATTCAGATATCCATGTAGAAAAGCATTTGAGATATATAATTGTCTCATTTTCCAGTCATTATTGATTTCCAAGCTAAGAATATATCTAATTGTAGTTGCTTTGACCACATGACTAAAAGTTTCTTCATAATCAACTCTATCAATTTGATTAAAGCCATGTTCAACAAGCCTAGCTTTATATCTCTCAAGAGTTCCATCAGTTTACATTTAGTCTTGTACACCCACTTACACCCTAGAGCATTCATTCTAGGTTCATAAGACACTTCCTCCCATATGTTATTACCATGCAAGGCATCATACTCATTTTGCATTGCCTTGACCCATAGTGGAATCTTATTGGCAGTTTTGAAAGTTTTAGGTTCAACTAAAAAATCTAAGACTGCAGTAAATACTTGTGGTATAGGATGTTTCATATTAGTTTGATGAATTGCAGCTACCCATTTGTCATCCAAATATTTCTTCTTAGAAATACCAGACTTAGACCTTGTATGCACCAAATGAGAAGGAGAAGAAGTATATGCACTTGGAGTTAAAGAAGTTAATTATCTAGCAGAAATAGTTGGATCTGGAGACTCTAGCAACATTAGTGGTTGCAGATTAGAATACATATTTGATGTATTAGTCAAAATCAATAGAGAATTTCTATCTTCAGCACAGGATTCAATCACCTCAAAAGTCACAATAGTGCTAGAAAATGGGAACACAATCTCATCAAAAATAAAATGAGTTGTTGTGTAAACCCTGTGTGTTTTAAAATCAAAATATTTGTATCCTTTGTGTAAAGGACTATTGCCAATAAAAACACACATTAAAGACCTGGGACTTAACTTGTCTTTCGTATAAGGTGTCAGATTGGGAAAACATAAGCAACCAAACACTTTTAAGAAAGAGTAATCAGGTTGTTTTGAAAACAATACCTCATATGGACTTCTGTAACCTAATATTTTTATAAGAGTCCTATTAATCAAGTATGTTGCACTAGTAAAAGCATCCAACCAGAAGTACTTAGGCATAAAAGCATTAAGTAGTAAAATATTCCCTATCTCTGTAATTCGTCTATGTTTTCTTTCTGTAGCTCTGTTTTGTTGATGCAAATTATGACATGAAATCCTAACACATATTCCTTTTGAATCCAAAAAATCCATAAAATAACCTTTAGTCAATTTATATACTCCATCATATTGAAATTCCTTAATATTAATATTCAAAAGATTTTCCATTGATTTCTTGAACAAAATGAAACATGACAAACTTTCAGACTTCAACTTCATAGGAAATATCCAATTGTATTTGCTGAAATCATCCATGAATAGAATGTAATACTTAAAGCCTAAAGTAGACAATACTGGAGAAGGACCCATATATCACAATGTACTAATACCAATGGACTACTTGACACTGAAGTAAAACTAGAAAAAGGTAAGCAAATGCTTTTACCAAGCTAACATGAAGTACAAACTGACTCAAAATGTTTATTTGAGAGCTTTATTGCAGTAGAATTGGCTAGTTTGAGAACAATATTTGATGCTGGATGGCCAAGCCTTTGATGCCATAGATTTGGAGAAGCTATGATAGAAGAAGCAACAACAGTATGATGAGTAGGCTTAAGAATAATGAACCTCAATGGATATAAATTGTTATGCATAAGGTTTTTAGCAAGGATTTGATTATTCTGCAGAGACTTGATCACATACCCCCAAGGTAAGAATTCAAAAAAACAATTATTATCAGCATTAAACCTTGCTATGGATAGAAAATTATTTTTTATATAAGGAACAAAAAGAACATTATTCAAATCAAAAGAAGTATTGGCAGTAGAAGTTATAATCTTAATAGATCCTGTCAAAGTAATATGAAGAAAAGCTTACCATATCCTATCATGACCTTATCATCTCCTTCATACTGCTCAGTTTCAGTAAGAATTGAAGCATCATTTGTCATATGTCCAGTTGCACCAGAATCAGGAATCCAAATTTGACATGAACTAGTTGCACTTTATTGTCCACCAGTAGTAGAAATGGCATTGTTAGTGAAAAAATTGTGTTGCTCAGTTGCATGCCAAGGATTATCAGACTCCGGTATTTCAAGTCTTGCAAAAGTTTTTTGAAACTGTCCTGGACCCTGAAAAATTATTCTTAGATGCAGAAGTATAAGGTCTAGTAGCAGTATATCTATATCTGCATCTGTTTGCAAAATATCCATGTTGATTGCAGATTTGACAAGAAATAGGATTGTAATCCAACTCTTGTTTCACTGATGGATTAAACTCCCCTTTCTTGAAAGAAAAACTAGGTCCAAAAGTATTAGAAGCATTTGAAGCATATCTTGGAGCATAATGACTAGAAACTGATTTCTTGTCTTTTGAAGAGTATATCTTAACAAAAAAGGCAGAAAAGATAGATACTTAACCAAACAATTATTTGTTTCCTCATCTTGGTCTTTCATCCATTGTTCATGATTTATCAATCTTGATCTCAACTCAGAGAAAGATAAACGTGTTTCTCTATTTTGCATTGTAATAACAAAACTAGAGTACTCTCTCCCTAAACCAGATAACACATACATAATAAGATCTGATTCTTGCCAAGAAGTTTAGTTGCAAGTAATGGTTGAACTGTAACATTGATACAAGATCCAACAAATTGGTCCATAGATCTCTATTCCAAGAACAATGGATTAGCAGTCTGAACATTATTTTGAACAAGAAAAGGAAATTCTGGTGGAATTGATCCATCCACAAATACAAACAGATTGGTACTAATCAAGATCGATGAGATCTGATATTTCTAGACCAAGAAATTAGATCCTTCAATTTTAATAGAAACAAAATTTGAAGTTTTCTGAAATAGAAGTTAAGGAAATCGAAAATTTTGTTGGTGATAAGTTGGAATTTGATTTTCTTGAAAAGGCCGTGGTTGAGGTTGATAAAAACTTGTAGGATTTTGATTGTTGTGTTGAGATGATGATGGTACCATACCAGGTTGTGGTTGTTGAACATTGTTTTCTTGTGGTTGTGGCGGAAGAACTTGTTGTTGTATGCAGAGTTTAATAAATTTTGAATTTTTCTCACCATTAATGGCAGAGAAGGACAGAAGGTTATCTGGTTTTGGTTTTCAGGTAATCTGATTTTGGTTTTGGTTTTCAGGTTGTAGGATCATTTAGTATTTGATACTATATAAGATTTGGAAACAAAATGAGATTTTCATTAAAGAAAAATGAAGAACAGATACATGCTTTTATAGAGAAGCATAACTCAAAAATTGGAAATAAATATTCTATTAACAATAACATAATTAGACACAAAGCTAATTAACCGTACACTAACAGAGTAACAACTAACAGATAGCTGTAATGATAGAACTAGAAGAAATGATAACCACATGATGATTGTCATATCAACCATACGATATGACACTGAAGTATCGTTCTAAAAGCTCGACGTAGTTCCCATCGCCCATAACATTTTCCATAGTGGCGCACCATGTTTGTCCAGCCACCTAGCTAGATAAACTAACCCATTAGAGATGGTGCATAGGATCTGGCCTTAAGGACCTTCCTGCGAATACGTGCATCACCAACTTCCCGGAAACCCAACAATGGGAATCGAGTGGAGTCAATTCTTACGTTGTCGAGGTCCTCTTATCTTATATCCAGTTGAGCTACAAATTTTGATTTCAGATGACATGTATCACCACTAGACAACATCATCCTCATTGGGCATGAAGTCATAAGACTCATAACACACCAACTTAATGTAAAAATTAATTTTATTTTTTCAAAATCAGGAAATTGAATATATCAATAACCTAAACACTCCAATTCATCCCTCACTTCACGTTGAGAGTTGCACACACCTCCATTCCTATTGAGTGGCCAATGAAACCCCGGTTTCTGGTTGGCTGAAAAACAAGTTAGCCCCCTTACATTTTCTGGTTGTTGAATTTTTATGAAATCAATTTGATCTCTTGCTCCACGTTAAAAGGTAGCGTTCACCCTCCATTTGTGTTGGTTGGTCGACAAAACCCTTGCTCCTGGTTGGTTAAGATTTTACACAAATATCTTACACCACATTTACATGGTTTTCATAAAAACCAGACCGTCGGATATGCATCAACCAGATTGCTAAATTTAGATTTTTAAAGCCGCCAAAAATGAAGAAAAAAATAAACCGGAATATCTTTTTACACGACATAAATTTGTTTTTTAGATTATTCTAATGTTTTATTGAAAAATATTTTGGAACAGTCTTAATTTAAAATAGATTTTTATTTATTTTTACCTCATGTTCTATATATTTTAGCTAGTAAATCTAGGAATTGTTGGAAGGATTATTCATCTATAATTATATCTATATTTAGATTAAAACTAAGGAAAGTTCGGTATATTTTGAAAAATAAATATGAAAACTTTTATTTGAGTCATTTTCGTTCGATATATTTTTTAACTAGCAAATTTTAAAACTGCTAAAAGACATTATTTTACTTTTTTTTACTAAAAAAATTATCCATCTATATTTAGATTAAGACTACGGAAAGAATCCGATAAATTTAGAGAAAGAATCTGAGAAATTTCTATCTGTTTCACTCTCCCCCAATAAATTCATTTATTCAACGTGTGTTAGGATTAGCAAGGAAAAAAAACGCACATTAAAAATCTCTCGCCCTACTTTCCACTTCAGTGTTCGTTCTCCCTTAATGAAGGCTAGAAATAAAAAACGGATAAAGGGATATCAAGGTCATAGCCGTTTCATGTTCTTCCAGTAAATTGAATTGAAAACACTGAATGGTTAGGGATTAAGTGTTTTGCAACCATTGGAGTTTACTTTGATTATTGAATCTTTCTGTCTCACTGCGTAAAGAAATCAGAAGGTAGGCCTGATCGTAAACCAAATGCAGGTAATTTTCATTAGGGAATTGAGCACAGTGGTTTTATGTGTTTGTTTGTTACATATTTTGTGACCAATTTATTTGTGGTTCATCCTGTTAAGGTTGAGTGTAACTAAGGATTATTTCATATTGGGTAAAGATTAGAGTTTTTGTAAGTTGGGTGTTTATCTCTCAACCAACCTCCTATTTGATTGTGGTTTTGCTTAATTTGCTATTTTAGAGGTTTTGATTTTAGTTCTTCATGAGTTTGATATCATGATTATTTCATATCTTTCATCCCTGTCGGTAATATTGATTTGGGTGTTTAATTGGGGTTGGTTTAAATTACTTTCATCTTTTATCTTTTATACGTTAAAATCTATTTATTGATCGAATCACTTTTTATTTTTATTTGTTTGTATGAATGCGTAAAAGAACTTGGAATTGAATTAGTGAATATTCGTAGATTAAGTAATCAAGTTCTGAACAAATAATGGCTACCAAAATATTAACTTGATGCAGGTACCTTCTTTGCTTTAAAGTGACAGACCCTACCGGCAGAACTATATTTTCTGCCTAATGCAATCCTAAACCATTTTGTTACGGCATCAGGATGAGGGAAAAGCTAAGGTGGTCATCATCTAACGAATCAAAATTTGTTAAAACCAGCTTTTTTATGTGTATGTTAATATTTTCCTTTAAAATATTTAAATGTTTATGGTGGGTTTTCTTCAAAGTTGGAATGCTTGGTTACAAGGTGATTATTGGAAGAGATGGATGAGGTAAAATTGAGTCATGGAGTTACATCTTAGTTCCATGACATATGGAGAAAGTTGTGTTGGAATTCAGTTCTTTCGATTTCCCATTAACATCCGTACAAGGGAAGCCACCCCTTGCCTGACCACTGAACCTCTAACCTTAATACCAAGGTCTACGTCCATTCGTTACATTTCTACGTTTCCTAATACCTTAACTGAGTAAACTTTTTATGTCTCTTTTTTCTGCCTTTTTATCCGGAGACTCATTTCGAAAAACGATTGCTACTACCATTTTGTTTTTCAGGTTTTAAACCTTCGATCAGGTAACCCTTTTTCAATTCCAATACTAACATTGAGTTCTAATTCTTTTTCCTTTTGGGGTTTGCCGTTTACCCTGTCTCACTTTTTTTTCGTTATCTTAATTTAGTTTTTTTCCGAGTAACAATTAAGAGCTGAAAGTATATCGCAGGTTCAAAATCATATTTCCCTGGATGTGTGCTTATTGTATATTGTTCTTGATCGTTTGCAAAGTAAATCACATAAAGCTGTAAGAATACGAAGGCAGAGTCCTTGGATGGGTTGTTAGCCCTATAGACTGATTTGTAGCTTTGTGGCGCGTGAATGTACTTCCTTGACCAGCAATGTGGGTCTAGAAATGGAAAATGACACCCTTGGAGAGAAACCGAGATCAGCTACCAATTTGTTCTCCTAATATCCATGATCACTGTATATATCAGCCTATCGTCCGTTTTCAATTTCATGCACCAAGAAATTGATAAATGAACGAAGGTGGAACCTGCGGTTTCGGATTCTCGCTCCGTGCAGCTACAACAATCAACATCTGCATCTATTTGCTGGACTGGTAGTTGTTTGTAAACCCATGGTAATCATAACTGAGCTGGAATACCAAGTATGCAAGCATTACAACCCTTGTTACTCCAAGCAATTTTGATAAATATTCCATTTTTGTAAGTGGATTCTTCTTTAGGAATTTGTGGTTTACATATATCGAAGAACTGGGAGATGGGAAGCTCACATTTGGTTAGTCCTAAAAAAAAATCTCAGTATCGTGCTGTTACATTTCATATCAACTGTTGTCGGTTTTCTGTCTAATAATAAGTAATGTTTTCATAGTTGTAGCTTCTGGGACGTGCAGCTTTGCAACCAGCTGGGATAAGTAATGGCTGGGAGTGGATGCACCCTTTTTTAGTATTTCAGACATCGTGAGACACTAATTACAAAGTATAAGTAATGGCTATTGGGATTTTGAGAGTAGAAACGTGCTTTTCAAGGTCAGTGCTAGAGTAAGCCTCGATAAGTAATGGTGTAATTTTAATTATGTCCTCTTTTCTTCTCCTCATTCTCTTTTGCTCTCTTATTTCTATTTCAATTCCACCATTCATAGCTTTGTTCTTTGGTTTGTTTTTCTTCCAACTGCTTTTGTTCTATTTGTTGCAGAGTGGGGAGTGGATTCACGGGTGATCTTTATCCCAGCTGGTGCGTTGTTGTTCCTTGATTTCACTAATTGTTCGCTAACCGACATTTTTTCGGCCTTTCATGTGTTTTACAGTTATTAACTTATTTACTGACACTTAATTATATTTGCATAGTACGATTGATTCCTTTAAACATTAACCTCATTAAATGCATCCCAATGCATCTGCCCTGGATTACAAGTATACCTACTTAACCTATTCACTGCATAAGCAATGTCTGGTCTCGTACAGTTTATCAAATACGTCAGATTTTCTATGACTCTTGAGTATTCAAGTTGGTTAACTGTCTCACCCTTATTCTTCTTGATATTACAAGAGGAATCATACAGAGTACAAGCAGGTTTACAGTTAAACTGATTATATTTCTTAAGTATAGTTTCAACATAATGAGATTGACTCAAACTATAGCCATTAAAATTCCTTTTAATCTTCATCCCTAAGATTATAGATGAATAATCATCTGCTTCCGGAAGAAATCGAAGCAATTCTTGGGAATTCTACAAAATCACATCAGCAAGGCCTAAGTCTTTCATGTCAAAGTTTTCATTCAACATTTTCTTAGTGGAATTAATAACATCCATGTTTGTACCTAGTATCAGCATATTATCAACATACAAGCATATAATTACACAGGCATCCTTAACAAGTTTAGTATAAACACACTTGTCAGATTCATTAATCCTAAAACCACTAGAAATCATCACATGATCAAATTTTTTATGCCATTGTTTAGGTGTTTGTTTCAAACCATACAAATATCAGTTTACACACTTTATTTTCACAACCTTTCACTACAAAACCCTCGGGTTGTTCCATGTAATTTTTCTCATCTAATTCACCATTTAAAGCCGCTGTCATTATATCTATTTGATGTATCTCTAGGCTATGGACAGAGGCTATAGCTATTAACATCCTAATTGAAGTAATTCTAGTCACAGGTGAAATAAGTATCAAAGAAATCTATACCTTCTTTCTGTTTGTAGCCTTTAGCTACCAACCTAGCCTTGTATTTATCAACAGTTCCATCTATATTACGTTTTCTCTTGAAGATCCATTTACAACCTATGGCCTTACACCCTGGAGGTAAATCTATAATCTCCCAAGTTATGTTTTGTTGGATGGAATCCATTTCACTAATGGAGGCTTCTTTCCACCATGGAGTTTCAGAATAAGTCATGGCTTCTCTATAAGTCTGTGGCTCACACTCGGCTAGGTATGTAATGCAACCAGGATAGTTTTCTCATTTCTAACCCTTTTACCTCTTCTAGGTTCAAATTCTGGTGCATCTACCTCTAAAGCTAATGACTGACTGGTTGAAGGCATATCTAGAGGTTCATCTAAACATCTCTTTCGAGAATCAAGTTTCAAAGGAAAAACATTCTCAAAGAACTCTGCATCCCTAGACTCCATAATAGTATGCAACCCAATGTCAGAAATTTCGGAACTCACAACCATAAACCTATAAACACTAGTATGCTCAGGATACTCTATGAAGACACAATCAACAGTTTTGGGTCCTATCTTAGTTCTCTTAGGAGGAGGTAGGGCCACCTTTGCCAAACAGCCCCACACTTTAAAGTAAGCATAAGATGGTTGTCTACCTTTCAATAACTCATATGAAGTTTTATCTGATCCTTTAAAGGGTACTCTATTCAGATATAACAAGCTGAGAGGATGGCCTCCCCCCATAAGTTTACAGGTAATCGTGAACTAATCAACATGGCATTCATCATATCCTTAAGGGTACGGTTTTACGTTCAGCTACACCATTGGATTGAGGTGAATAAGGGGCTGTTGTCTCATGTATTATGCTATGTTCTTCGCAGAAATCTCCTAAAGGAATTTCATACTCACCACCACGGTCAGACCTCACAGTTTTAATAGTATCATTCAATTGGTTTTCAACTTCGAGTTTATATATCTTAAAAAGGTTTCTAAGGCATCGTCTTTCCCTTTAAGCAAATAAACATGACAGTACCTTGTACAGTCATCTATAAAAGTGACAAACCACTTCTTACCACCTCTATTTTTAACTGACTTCATATCGACTATGTCAGAATGGATCAATTCTAAGGGTTTAAAATTTCTCTGGACATTCTTACTGAATGATTTCTTAGTATGCTTAGATTCTACGCAAATATCACACTTATGATCCTTTTCAATAATGAATTTAGGTATGCAGCCTACGCTAGACAATTTATGCATTGATTTGTAGTTTACATGACCAAGTCTACCATGCCAAACATTCAATGACACACACATATAAGCAGAAGAATCATTCATATTTATTTCATCAGATTTTACATTAAGCTTATATAGACCCTCAGTCTTATAACATTACCCACAAAATCTTTGCCCTTAGTTAATAAAAAATTTCCAGACTCAGTTACAACTTTAAAACCCTTATCATCTAAAACAGAACAGGAAACAAGATTCTTGCAGATGTCTGGAACATGAAGAACTTCATTCAATGTGAGAGTGTTACCAGATGTAAGTTTCAGGCCGACCATTCCCTTTCCTGCAACCTCTGCTGCAGATGAGTTACCCATATAGAGTTTCTCGCCTTCCCCTACCTTATGAGGTGAACAAGTCTCGGCTTCCACATACATGCTTGGTAGCTCCAGAGTCTAGCCACCAGTCCCTCACATTTGTCACCAGATTAACTTCAGACACCATAGCAGAAAACTCGTTCTTGTTCTCAGCAACCAAGTTAGCATTATTCTTCTTATTAAGGTCCTTACGTTGTCTACGGTGAATTGCCATATGACCACGATTTCCACAGACATAGCAAGCACCCTTAATCTTAGTAATGTCAGATTCAGGTTTACGAAACATACCTTTGTGAGGACCATGCTTCGGGTTGCGTTTGTTGTTATCACCTTTTCCAAATTTGTTTTCAGTCATATGAGCCTTATTTGTCATATCCCTTGCAGACGAAACATTCTTGTCTTTGGTGCATACTTCAACTTGAATCTTCTTTCCCAATTCAACCATGTTGATTTCACCAGTTTCATGCCTCAATTTTCTTTTGTACTCTGACCAAGAAGATGGTAACTTCTCAATTACCGCAGATACTTGAAAAGTCTCATCAATGACCATACCTTCAGCAAGAATCTCGTTGATGATTTGTTGAAGTTCAAGGAATTGATCAACAACAGGCTTATCATTCGTCATCTTGAAATCCATTCGCTACCAGAATTTTTTTGCTACCAGGAGTCTCTGCCTGGTACTTTGCTTCTAACGCAGTCCACAAATCATAAGCAATGAAATTTTCTTTAGCATTATAAAAATCATACATCGTATCTTCCAAACAGTTAATAATATGATTTTTAGCCAGATAATTCTGCCTCTTGTAAAACATTTTATCATCTTCAGTAATATCTTCAGTATTCATCAAATCATCAAAAGGAACCAGTACTGTGTCTAAATCATGAAAACTCAGGAAAAACAACATCTTGGATTGCCATCTCTTGAAATCCTTTTCGTTGAACTTCTATGGTTTTTCAACATCGTTCTTTCCTATTGTTACGAGATAAAAAATAATGTGTTAAGATTATTGGAATCTTGCAACAATGAACATCAGCATTAGATGTATCAGAATAATATATAAAGAACTGAATTGAAAACAACTCTACCACGGACAACTACGAGGGCAGAATCACAGGTTCAACAAATTGTCCTTAACACATTAGTTCGCGGGTATACTCGAAAAGAGCAATGCTAAACACCAACGTGCGAAGATGTGTCCAGGATAAGACTGCCCGATATAGCTTGTATTAGCACAATACAAACTACCCACTCTTGAACTTAGCAACAGGGAAGGAAGGGAAATAAACACTCAAAAGCACAAAACAAAGCGAGAAGATGGTGAAAGAAGACAAGATAGTAGCCGCTTCTGGGATGGATTTCAACTCTGAAAACGTTTTGTATTTATAGGAAAAAAGAAACCTTTAGGGTTTCGGATTTCTTGTAAATCAAAGACAAAAACCATTTAGTTTAAAACTCATTTTCTCCAACAATGTGGGACTAACTTTTTAAAATCGATCCACTAGAGTTGCCATGAATGTGATAACTTTAAGGCAATAACTTTGATAGATACATGGTACTTGATGTGTTTTTCCATCATATTTGAGTTCTATGACTCACCAATATATTCGATTTTTGTGGCTAACTTCTTAACAATCGTAGAAATGTTCAACTCCAAGTACCCATCCTATTCATTTGAGGAAAGGTGAATACAAGACAGATAATGTAACGAACAAACCCATATCAATATTTTATTGATTTATTGTTGGGTACAACTTTTTCTTGGTACCCTATAGTAGGTTTGATGACCAGAAAGGATATGATAATCC
The DNA here is from genome assembly GCA_023531435.1 of Papaver californicum. Classification (NCBI taxonomy): domain Eukaryota; kingdom Viridiplantae; phylum Streptophyta; class Magnoliopsida; order Ranunculales; family Papaveraceae; genus Papaver; species Papaver californicum. The sequence goes on along the minus strand of JAJJMC010025461.1, from coordinate 1,875,533 downwards.
ACATATTATGAGCATTCACATCATGACTCAACCCAGGTTCATTGCTATTACCTTTTAAACTTACTTCCGACCTTGTTATATAACAGTAAGGCCAACTTCATAGCATGCTTGGCTACAGACTAATATGGTGTACACCAGAAGTTAACTTTTATACTCTTTTAGATTTGAACGACCTAGATCTTTATTGTACTGACACAAAATACCTATAAAAAGTTAAAAAGAAATTATATTTGGATCTCAGGTTGTAAACCTAATAAGGAATAATCAGAGGATCTTTTTTGTTTTGATATATGGTAAATAATTGCTTTGAGTAGTGACTAGCTAATTGTTAGAGAAAATGTGCTTGTTATTATGTTTATTATATTTTTGGTCTTGGATAAATGAGCTTAGGACCAAGGAATCACTAAGGAAAACTAGTTCATTTTCACTATTTGTAAATGAACCTTTAGTCCCATATTGGAGAAATTAAAGATGTTAACTCTCCATATTACTTAGAAATTTGCATCTAAGGGAGGCCCCTTAGGGGTTTAGACTCTTTTGTGGTTGAGAAAGAACTAAGGCTATGGGCTAGTTGGTACAACCATACATTTCACACACGCGGTCAGGCTCGGAGTGTGGGTGTGGGTCAAGACTTATCTTTTTAGACAAACTATTTTAAATTATTTTCTTAAAGAATTTAAACTAAATTAAATTTTTATTTTTAATATGGGGGGCGTCTGACCGGCGAGTATAAATCTTGTCATAATGGAAAATAAATTTTGCCCGTTTTATTACCATTCGAAACTAAATTTTGCACATAAATTTTTGATTAAATATAAAATTTATTTTCATTGATTAATGCACTGATTTCACTCTCCATCTCTTTCTATAAAAAAAAAAAATTCTTCATTCAAAGCACACCAGAAGCAGCTACTATCTTGACTTCTTTTCTCCTCTTTCTGCTTTGTTTTGCGCACTGCTTGTTTATTTCCCTTCCGTATCTAAGTTGTTGTTGAGTTCGTTTGAGGGTGACTAGTATTGTGCTTATACTAGTCATAACAGGCAGTTCTATCCTGGACACATCTCCGTTGTGGGGGTATGGCATCTCTCATTCTTAAGAAGTACCCGCGGACTATTGTATTAAGGACAATTTGCTGAGCAGGTGACTCTGTCCATTATGTATATATCAATTCAGAAATTTCATTAAAGTTAACATCTTCTTCTGTTTAGTATTTTTTATTGTTGCAGATCCAACACCAACTTTATACAATCTTCAAGTCCTTCAGGATCGAACATCTTCAGCTCCTTGACAGACTTCACCAAATCACTTTCTTGACTACCATCTGATAAGAACTCGGCTGAGTGGGTTCCCCTGCGTTCCAATGCATGAGACACAAGTATTAGTAGAAAGTTCACATCATAAATATTGAAGGAAGAAAAAATATGGAGGGCTTTCTTTTCCTTGATATAGTATACAGATAGAATAAACCTGAATGGAGTTCAAAACAAATTTTCTGCAGTCTATATTCTTCCACATCTTAGATTGGTTTACTGGGGATCGCATAGCAGGGTAAGGCAATCGGGTAACCATGAAGCTTGGATTGGTTTGCTTCTTATCGTTAAACGCATCCAACCTTACACATATAAATTACTAACACAATTTGAGCATGGTATAACTTGGCTTCTGTATATTTACTATTTGAAACAACTGAGAGAATCCCAATTTCTTCTTCTTGCTCGCACTACATATATCTAAGTCAGACATATCCACGTTTTATATTATTAACTTAACTTGCAATACTTCTTTGATTTTCCATGCAAACATCTTTCTTTAGGACTAACAGAATTTTTTCCCCTCGAAATATGAGTATCCTTATAAATTGTTATGTGTTTCCTGTCATGTGTAACGCATTTATCGTTATAGACGTTTCGACGTTGTTTTGTTTTCATGCATTGCTTACTTTCAAGTCCTTACGTAGCAACGAAATTTCAGTCACAACTTTTTTTGTAGCATCTACCTATATCCATTCGGGTTTCTGTAAAAATGAAAACACCGCATAAGAAATGGGAACAAGGGCGCCACTGCATATCATATGAGAAATGAAGCTCAATGCGTCCATTTTGATAGTACTTTCGCTTTTGGTAAAGACTATTGTATATCATATTATATGATCTCTAAAACCCTTATATTGACTTAGCACTTACAGTATGCTTGGTACTAAGGTTACTACATAACAAGGCCACTGGATATCATATGCAACGTGAAGCTCAATGAGTCAATTTTGATAGTACTTATGCTTTTGGTAAAGACCATGCACTGCATATCATATGTTATCTAAAACCATTGACTTAGCACTTGCAACATGCTTGGGGATATTAATCAAGACCTGATTTTGGTAAGTCGCACTCCTGATGCCCTGCAGCCTTGCCCCTAAAAGGAGTTGAGCTGCGGAACTAGATATTGTTGGAGAAAATGATTTAGAAATGAATTTAAATTAAATTATTAGTCTTGGTAGGTGCTTAGGACCAATGGGTCACTAAGAGACACTAGCTCATTTGTTGGGTGGAAACATCATTTTCATTATTTTGTGAATGAAGAACCTTTAGTTTAGTCCCACATTGGACTAACTAGAGATGAGCCTTTATTACCACAAAACTTGCAACTAAGGGAGGGCCCTTAGGGTTTAGATGCTTTTGTGGTTGGGGGAGGACTAAGGCAATGTGGCTAGTTGATTCACACTTGCTTTTGGTGTTTGGCGTGGGCTTGGCATGAGCTTGGCGTGAGCGGGCGTGTGCCTGGCTACGGTTCAATCAAGACTTACCATTTTTGAAAAATAATTTCCTAAAATAAAAATATTCTTAACGTTTTAATTACCGTGATTAATGCACGAAATTAATTCTAATTAATTCGAAATTTATTTTCTTCTCAAAGTTTTTCCTATAAAAGAAAAACAAGTTTTTCATTTCAACTCAATCCAGAGCAGGCTACTATCCCTGGCTCTTTTCCCCTCTTCTCGCTTTGTTTTGCGCACTTATGTGTTTATTTCCCTTCCACTATAAATTGCTGTTAAGTTTTAGAGGGTGACTAGTATTGTGCTTATACTAGTCATAACGAGCAGTTCTATCCTGGACACATCTCCTCTGTTGGGGTATATCATCTCTCATTTTGAGGAGTGCCCGAGGACTATTGTGTTAAGGACAATTTGTTGAGCAGGTGGCTCTGCCCTTCTGTGTGCATCAACATCAGAGTGTTCAGATTTTTCTAACGTTAACAGTTTATTTTATGTTTAGTTTTTTCCATTGTTGAAGGAACAACAATCTTAACACAATATTCTTCTTTTATAACAATGGGAACAAGAAAGATCACAAAGGAATCTTGGCAGGATTATCTTCCGGAATGATTCACGTTTAAGATAAGTTGTTCATTCCTCTATTTTTAATTTGCCAAGTCAAATAGTTGTGACTATATACTGTTAGAAAAATTAACATGATGTGAATCTTCCTTGGGCATATCTAACTTACGTTTTATGATTCAAACATAAATTAATGAAACTTAATTTCATGTTAAAACGTGAGTTAATGAACTCGATTAAAATGTCAATTAATGGACTAAATTAAAACCTGAGTTAATGGACTCAATTAAAAGACTAAATTAAAACGTGAGTTAATGGGTTCAATTAAAATGTCAATTAATGGAATAAATTAAACGTAATGGATTAATTGAAACTTAAGTTATTGGAATCACTTGAAACTTAAGTTAATATACTCATATGAAACGGAAATAAAACTTAAGTTATTGGAATCAATTGAAACTTAAGTTATTGGAATCAGTTGAAACTTAAGTTAATATACTCATATGAAATGGAAATAAAATTTAAGTTATTGGAATCAATTGAAACTTAAGTTAATATACTCACATGAAACGGAAATAAAACTTAAGTTATTGGAATCAAATGAAACTTAAGTTAATGACTCAAACGAATGTTGTCTTGAAACTATTATAATGATTATTATGATGTACTCAAATTATAACGTACACAAACTGATAGATGAAACGTATGTTACGTTGTTATAATACACCAAAATTAAGACGGGTACTATAATTATTTGACTCAACATTTGTTGCTCATTTATAATTAAGACGGTTATTATAACCATGTCATGAGTGAACCATCATGCGTTTCAGTAATTGGTTTCTTATAGTAATCAGTTTTGGTGGGGAGTGAGTGAAGCGTATGTTCATTATTTGTACATAATATCATGCTCTGAAATGATTTTATTTGGATCATGTCTTGACTAATTTATACTGAGCATGCGTAGGCTGTTGATTATATGATTATAAATATATCATGTCCATGTTGCATTTTGGCAATACTTTATAGAAATCATAAGGATTTTAATTATAAGAAAAATAATGTTGATTGGTTTGAAAACAACAAGAACAAGTTTTCTGGTACAGTGTCTGAAGTCAATCTGGTTACCAATATGAGAGACTGGTGGGTAGACTCTGGTGCTACCAAGCATGTCTGCGGAAACAAAGATATGTTCACCTCCTATCAGAAGGTAGGGGAATGAGAAAAACTCTACATGGGTAACTCGTCCGCAGCACAGGTTGCGGGAAAAGGCAAAGTTGGGCTGAAGCTCACTTCTGGAAAAACTCTCACATTGAATGAAGTTCTTCATGTTCCGGACATCTGTAAAAATCTTGTATCTTGTAGCGTGTTAGATGATAAGGGTTTTAAACTATTTTTTTGAATCTGGGAAAGTTATTGTAACTAAGGGTAAAGACTATGTAGGAAAGGGTTATAAGACTGAGGGAATTTACAAATTAAATGTAACCTCTAATAAAAGGAATAAAATTGATTCTTCTTATGTTTGTGTGTCTTTGAATGTTTGACATGGTAGACTTGGTCATGTTAAATATAATTCAATGAACAAACTGGCGAGCATAGGCTGCATTCCCAAATTTACTTTGGAAAATGAACATAAATGTGTAATTTGTGTAGAATCAAAATATGCTAAAAAGTCTTATAAGAAAATATTCAGAGAAATTCTAAACCCCTAGAATTAATCTATTCAGACATAGTTGAGATAAAATCTCTTCAAACTAAAGGTGGTAAAAAAAATGGTTTGTCACATTTATAGATGACTGTACGAGATACTGTCATATCTATTTACTTAAAGGTAAGGATGATGCCTTAGAAGCCTTTAAATTTTATAAACTAGAAGTTGAAAACCAAATGAGTACTACCATTAAAACCGTTAGGTCTGACCGTGGTGGTGAGTATGTAATCCATATAGGAGATTTTTGCATGGAACACGGCATTATTCATGAAGTTACCCCTCCTTATTCACCACAATCTAATGGTGTGGCTGAACGGAAAAACCGAACCCTTAAGGAGATGATTAATTCCATGTTAATTAGTTCAGGACTACCTGCGAACTTGTGGGGGGAGGTCGTCCTCTCAGCTTGCTATCTCCTGAACAGAGTACCCTTTAAAGGATCAGATAAAACTCCATATGAGTTACGGAAAGGTAGGCAACCTTCTTATGCATACTTTAAAATGTGGGGGTGTTTGGCTAAGGTTTCTATCCATCCACCTAATAGGACCAAGATAGGACCAAAAATTGTTGATTATGTCTTCATAAGGTATCCTGAACATAATTATGCATATAGATTTATGGTTGTGAGTTCTGAAATATCAGAAATTGGTATGAATATCATTATGGAATCTGAGGATGCTTTGTTCTTTGAAAATATTTTTTCTTTGAAATCTGAATCTCGCATGATATGTGTTGATCCCCTAGATGTCCCTTCTACTAGTCAGACATTACCTGTAGAAGAAGATGAAGATGAATTTGAGCCTAGAAAAGGCAAAAGACTTAGAGTTGAAAAATATTTTGGGCCAGACTTCATAACTTGTTTAGCTGAGACTGATCCACAAACTTCTAGAGAAGCCATGACTTCTTCTGAAGCTCCATGGTGGAAAGAATTCACTATTAGTGAAATGGATTCCATTCTACAGAATGAGACTTGGGATATTGTAGATTTAACTCTAGGGTGTAAACCCATAGGTTTTAAATGGATCTTCAAAAGAAAACGTAAAGTAAATGGAACTGTGGAAAAATATAAAGCTAGATTAGTAGCTAAGGGCTATAAGCAAATAGAAGGTGTAGACTTCTTTGACACTAATTCACCTGTTACGAGAATTACTTCCATAAGGATGTTAATTTCTATCGCTACCTTTCATAACTTAGAGATACATCAAATGGATGTAAAATCAGCTTTTCTAAATGGTGAATTAGATGAAGAAATTTATATGGACCAACCCGAGGGATTTGTAGTGAAAGGTTGTGAAAACAAAGTTTGTAAACTGAAGAAATCTTTGTATGGCTTGAAACAAGCACCTAAACAATGGCATGAAAAATTTGATCATGTAATGATCTTTAATGGTTTTAAAATAAATGAATCTGACAAGTGTGTTTATACTAAACTTATGAATGATGCATGTGTGATTGTATGCTTGTATGTTGATGATATGATTATAATTGGTACAAACATGGATGTAATTAACTCCACTAAAAACATGCTAAATGAGAACTTTGACATGAAAGACTTAGGCCCCACTGATGTAATCTTAGGGATGAAAATTATAAGAAAGTCTAATGGATATAGTCTTAGTCAATCTCATTATGTTGAATCTTAACTTAGAAAATATAACCAGTTTGATAGTAAACCTGCTTGTACTCAGTATGATACTTGTTGTAGACTCAAGAAGAACAAGGGTAGTGGAGTTTCACAACTTGAATATTCACGTGTCATAGGAAGTCTGATGTATTTAATGAACTGTACGAGACCAGACATTGCTTATGATGTGAGTAGGTTAAGTAGGCATACATGTAATCCGGGACAAGAGCATTGGGATGCACTTATTATAGTGTTAAGGTACTTGAAGTACACTTTAAACTTTTGTTTAAATTATGAGAGATATCCTGCGGTCCTTGAAGGATATTGTGATGCAAACTGGATAGTGGACTTAGAGGAGTCTAAGTATACGAGTGGGTACGTTTTCACTCTAGGTTGTGAGTATGTATCTTGGAAGAGTTCCAAACAGACATGTATAGCTCGATCCACTATGGAATCAGAGTTTATTGCTTTAGATAAAGCAGGAGAGGAAGCCGCTTGGCTAAGATGCTTTTTAGAAGACATTCTTCTTTGGCATAGGCTTGTTCCAGCTATATCTATACATTGTGATAGTCAAGCTGCAATAGCTAATGCTGAAAACAACAACTATAATGGGAAGTCTATACACATTCGTAGAAGACACAATTCCATAAAACAACTAATCTCAACTGGCGTTATTTCTGTTGACTTTGTGAGGTCTAAGGAGAATATCGCGGACCTTTTGACGAAAGGTTTGTCCAAAGAGATAGTTTGTAATGCATCAAGGGGGATGTGGCTTAAGCTCATCAAATAAACTTGCCATGAAGGATACTCAACCTTGCTGACTGGAGATCCCAAGATCAAGGTTTCGAATGAGACAACTAATTTGTGGTGGGTTAAAGGAAACACTATCAGAGAATTTCATTCTCTGTCTCTTCCCTATGGTGTAGACGTGATAGTGTAACTGCATGTGAGGATGACTTTTTATTAAGTCTTAATGAGTTCTTTAGTTTCAATTTAAGATTAAAGTGGGATGTAGCAGTAAACACTCTTGATAGAACTCACCTATCTGAATGAGGAAGTGGGCCGCTTCCTATGAGAATTGAGCTGATTCTCTAAAGCATTCTGAGAAACGGATACGTTCAGGGCCAAAATGGACATAACGGCACGAACTTAACAGCACCTAGAGAGATATCTCGCGTGGAAGTTATTGATGAACTACACCAAACGATGCCAGTTCAAGACATCGCGTTCACTGTCCATCAAGTAGTTTCGGTAATTTCTCACTAAGCAAAGGTTCAAGACCTTATGGACACCTATTGCCTAAGAGGTATTTCTCGTTTTCTGATTTATGATTTTTATCGGGTTTTCATTCATGTGGGGGATTGTTGGAGAAAATGATTTAGAAATGAATTTAAATTAAAGTATTAGTCTTGGTAGGTGTGATCTTAGGACCAATGGGTCACTAAGAGACACTAGCTCATTTGTTGGGTGGAAACATCATTTTCACTATTTTGTGAATGAAGAACCTTTAGTTTAGTCCCACATTGGACTAACTAGAGATGAGTTCTCCCTTTATTACCACAAAACTTGCAACTAAGGGAGGGCCCTTAGGGTTTAGATGCTTTTGTGGTTGGGGGAGGACTAAGGCAATGTGGCTAGTTGATTCACACTTGCTTTTGGTGTTTGGCGTGGGCTTGGCATGAGCTTGCCGTGTGCTTGGCGTGAGTGGGCGTGTGCCTGGCTACGGTTCAATCAAGACTTACCATTTTTGAAAATAATTTCCTAAAATGAAAATATTCTTAACGTTTTAATTACCGTGACTAATGCACGAAATTATTTCTAATTAATTCGAAATTTATTTTCTTCTCAAAGTTTTGCCTATAAAAGAAAAACAAATTTTTCATTTCAACTCACTCTAGAGCAGGCTACTATCCCTGGATCTTTTCCCCTCTTCTCGCTTTGTTTTGCGCACTTATGTGTTTATTTCCCTTCCACTATAAATTGTTGTTAAGTTCTAGAGGGTGACTAGTATTGTGCTTACACTAGTCATAACGAGCAGTTCTATCCTGGATACATCTCCTCTGTTGGGGTATAGCATCTCTCATTTTAAGGAGTACCCGAGAACTATTGTGTTAAGGACAATTTGTTGAGCAGGTGGCTCTGCCCTTCTGTGTGCATCAACATCAGAGTGTTCAGATTTTTCTAACGTTAACAGTTTATTTTCTGTTTAGTTTTTTCCATTGTTGCAGGAACAACAGATATCGTCCACTAGGCGATCTCCAAGTAAATCAGTAGTTCTTACCATGGTCTTTCTTGCTTACAAAGGTCATATCTTATTTAGTTTTGTACAAACATTGAGGATGTCATAACATCATTCACCCAGCTGCTAAGGCTAACCACTATGGAGTGCAGATTCAAGATTCAACTTTTCTTACACGTCAGATTAAATCAACTTCTAATCACTATGGTGATTCAAGTCAAATATGCCAAATAGTTTGCCGCAAAAATATGAACCATTAGATTTTAACTTACAGGATTGATGCGTCCAATGGTTGGGCGTAGATAGACGAACCGTTAGATTTTAACTCTTAAAATTAAATCTAATGACTCAGAATTATGCGCCAAACCATTAAGCATAAAAAATAAAATCTGGTACATCAAAACATTGGGCATACCAAAGTTGATTCAAGTTCACGTTCAAATAAATACTTAAACGCTAGCTTGAATCACATGATTAGACAACGGTTTTACCTTGTAAATCTTGAAGTTGAACGTCCATAGTGGTTAGCCCTGAGTTTCCTTTAACTTCTTTTTCTTCCATTCGTTAAAAGTTAATAAAATGTGATTTACAGTTCATGGACCACCTAAACATGCTCCATATGACAAAAATCTCGCAAACCTTTGAACCTACAACACAAAAAAAAAAATGATTGCATGGGTGGTTAATCCCTGCTTCCTGAGTCGTGTCTACAGTTGGCTTTATTATGGATACTTGGTTTTGACTGATTCCCTCATGTGTATATTACTTAGATAATGTTTTATGAGATGATGCTTATTTGTTCCTTTGATGAAATAAATAGAGAAAACGAAAGAGAAGTATTGGAAGTTTGGAAAATTACATTTTCTTCTTTCGTGATGTAGCACAATTAGTGCTAGACTGAAAGAAAAAAAATTGGTTAAATTATACTCCTTCCATCCAAATTTTAAAGGCATAAAAAATGAATCTCTAATATTAAAAAAATCATAAAATTTTGTTAAAATAAATAGTAGAAACCCATTGATGACATAACATCGTTGACATTCTTTGCCTCAACTGCAAATGGTATATCAAACAATATGTCAAGGGTCATATTAGACGCTGCTTTTGCTACTTTGCATCCCAGTCCTACGCTACATTTAATGGAATTGTAATCTAAAGGGTTACTGTTTGTTGATTTGTCAGGCACATATGGCATTAAAGGATCTGGATGTGTTTGGTTATAGAATTTATCTTTGAGATTGTCTAGGGGTAGCCCTATAATGATAGGAACCCATTCTATAAGCTTCTCATTCGGTTAGCGTTTGATAAGTTATATGAGGAGCACGGCCATTACAACATGCAAGACAATATATACACAGGAAAATGTTTGCCGAAACACGACTACTTTGTAATTGGTGGTCCTTTATTGTTGTAAGGTTGTAAAATGTAGTTATTGATCGATGAATCTTTTGTAACCTATTTATATTTTACTAAACAAGGCGAAAAATGGCTACTCCATAATTTTAAATTTAAGTTGGCTAAGTAAAATAATTTGTACCATTTATATAAATTATAGTATATTTTTAATTTTAAATTTGAGCGTTGTTAAATAAAATAACTTGTACTATTTATTTATGTAAATTAATAGGTTGTTTTTGTTCCAAGTAGTAATATACTCAATTTAGAATATAAATGGTGACGATCGAAGTCATCAAAATAAAATTTAAAAAACATGGCTAATCTTATCGTTTTCAATGTAAATGTTTTTCTTACTTATCAAGCAAACTGGAGATAATCTTCCAGTTGTGTTTTTACCCATAAAATTTTCAATGTAGGAAGTTATTCTTGGTGAGTGTAACTAAGACATCTGTTTTTCTTACCTATCAAGCAAACTGGGGATAATCTTCCAGTTGTGTTTTTACCCATAAAATTTTTAAGGTAGGAAGTTATTCTTGGTGAGTGTAATTAAGACATTGTTATTCCATGATAAACTATATATTTTTACCAACACGTGAATTGCTGAAATTTTATTATCTTAAGGTAAAGAGCTAATTGCATTAAATGTATGGAGTGAAATTTTTAGAAACAGTCTTACCAAAAATAATATCATATCACAAAAAAAATATATTAGAAAAACAATTATAGAATGAGTTAATATCAAGAAGCTACTTCAGTTTCGCTACGTGGCATTTATAGCGGTGCTTCATAGGTACAAATAGAAGCCAAGGGATACGATTCTCTTTATAGTCTTTTCTTTTTTCCTTTTCTTGCTTAGGTTTTTGGTTTGTGTTCTTTGTTTCATCCAATCAACCATTCTGCAAGTTTCTTTGTCCATGCAATATGGTGTTATGTAGTGTTTAGTTGTCATATTATTAATGTTTTTAAATTATTTTCTTTAACCCAAAGCACCGTATTAGCTACATTAATTTGTAGAGACCGATGAAAACTGTCATTGGTTCTATTAGCCAATTTTCTACTTCTTTTAAGTAGTTGATTTTTACCCTAAGTGTAATGTAAATTGAACTGAATCATATATAGAATGGCATTAGGCACATCTTAAATTCCCTTTCCAATGGAACTACTATTTTCGTGAAGAAGGTTATGAATCTCAACTTAATAAACTAAGACAGCAAAATCTGCATAGAATGTAAATGTAAAATTGAGAGGTTTTTTGGTCCTTAATTCTGTTAGCTAACATGTAATTCTGTGTTGCAATGCAGGATACAAAAACATAGTGCAGGGTGTTAAGAAATCTGCGATCCACAGATTCATCCTGAAATCGATCGTTGTTAATAGAGACTAACTTAGATGTTTAAACATGTTTCCATCATTCCTCATCATTAACATGATATCAAGCAACTCCATCATGTTAACCACCATAAACAACTCCTATTTTATCTTCCAATGGATTCTATGTGTACTCCTTCTTCTTCACTCTGTTTATATGATTCATCATCTCTTTTTCTTAAACTCTTATCATCCTCTTATTCAAACCAAAACACTATGGACACTTATTCTTAGGGCCGTACATGGTAAAGACTAACCGGGAAAACCGATCCGAACCAAAATGATTAACTAAAAACCGAACCGAACCATTTAGTAGTAGAAGGGTTTTGGTAAAAAATAATAATAACCGACACTAATGGTTTCGGTTTTGGGTTTTGCTCAAAACCGAACCGAACTACCAGTGGAAAACCGGTTATCTTCCACCATTGATAGAAATTAAAGACTTAATTTATACCCTTCATTTTTCCCTAATAACCTAACACTAGGTCGACCTCATCTCATTCGTTCTCCAGCAGAATTCTCTTCTCTTCACTAGTTTTTTTCTTCACTCCTCTTATGAAGAAATCAAATCAAATCAAACCACCTCCATGATTTAATCTGTTAACAAATCAAATCATGATACTACACTAATCCCTAATTTTCTTCTCCTCCTTCTCAGCTTAAGCTTGTAACCCTAATCCTTAATCTTCAAATTCACTACACCCTTTTTAGACGAAACAAAAACAAAATCGACTATTATATAAGGTATGTTATATATTTAAATCATTTGATCTTACCCTTGTAGTTGTGTTACATGATTTAAGTTTAAACTAGGGTTTTCTAAAACGATTTGCATGATTTTTTTTTTTTTGCAGGTTTCATTGATTTAACTATAAAAGATTCTAATTCAACTCCAATAGGCCACGTTTTCGTTGATACATGAATCAAATATGGAGTCACGTATAGTAGTATGATTAGTATTTTTTTATTTAATTTCTTGGTGAAACTGAACGAAGATGTTAATGTTTATGTTTGAATTATGTTTCAGAATGTTTATGAATTTAGAATGTGTATGAAATATGAATGTCTGCAGGTAGGTTTAAAAATCTTTAAACTGTGATCTATTTTTTTTTTAAATTTGAACTGTCAGTTTCAGGAAACTGACATAACAGTCTTACCGAAACCCACTGGAATAAACCGAAACCGGCTAGAAACCGAACCGATGGTTAGTGGTTCGGTTATGGTAAAAAATTTAGAAACCGATAGTAATGGTTTCGGTTTCGGTTTGGCTAGAAACCGAGCCGAAACCGACCATGTACAACTCCTAACTATTCATTACTAATTTCTCACTTATTACTTCTATATTTTATCAAACTTTTGTTACCAATAATCCCTGTTATGTAACTATCTCTCTAACTCTTATACTTATTCTCTTATAACGGTGTTCCAATTAGACAATCTTACCATTGCTATGTTGTAGTGTATAAGACATACTAGCTTCGAAAGAATGATTCCTATGAATTAATGGGGGTATTTTATAGTTTTGTTCTCTTAAGGCACTGCAGGCTGCGATAGGCAATGGAACCAGCATGATTTCTTTTATCATGCCTCCACGCGATCAGGTAGCTCGAGTTACTAAGATGCAGGGTGATGAATTTGGTACTGCTTCAAACATTAAAAGTAGGGTTAACCGTCAGTCTGTGCTGAGAGTCATTACTTCAAATCACCAGAAGTTGAAGCTTTACAATTGGGTTTCTCCCAATTGTTTGGTTCTATATAGTGGAATCATTGGACTGATGACAGGAAAGAAAAGAAGGTGACCAAATGGCACCGGGACGGTAAGCTTTTTGGAGGATAGAACTACTGCTGAAAATCGTCGTTACGCATAAGAGAGATAATTTAGTGAAAATTAAAATTTTCAATTACTACATTACGTAAGACTCATTAACTTCCTAACCGCATGATTTAGCCCGATAACTTAATGGTCACATATTATAGGAGGATGGAGTACCACATGTTTTCGAGGTTATATATACAATTCTAATGCGCCAAATGGTGTTCTTAGTTCAAACTACGACCGGGAGAGGGGATAATATACAGGGGTTGATTTTGCCATTTTGATATATATGCTCGAATATAATCATATAAAATTTGTATTCCAAGCTTATAATGTGGGTGTGGGGTAATCTCCCCTTGAATATAATCATATAAAATAATCAAAAATTGAGCATCTGTTTTACAGGGTTTGATGATATATATGCTTGATTTGATATACGTTGGGTGGGTATCTTACGTTGGGTGGATATCTTGGTCTTTGTTATATATTTAGGGTAATTCCAACAACGCGACTATACCAAAGAGTAAATATTAAAAAAATTTATTTTTTTTCTTTTTTTTTCACAAGGGTTTCTGGAATAAATATGATCGCACGTCCAACTAAAATGACGTTTGTTGTAAAACGCTGTTGTAGAAGAACGTGAGCTGACACGGACGTTCCTCTAAGTAGACGTATGTTGTTGGACGCTATTGTAGAAGAGCGTTTCACGCACGAGAGCGTTGAGACGTCCACGCTGAAGAGCGCGTATGGCATAGACGTCCTTCTAGAGGAGCGTCTGGTATGGGTAGTGAGCGTCCAGCTAATTCTAGGTGAGCGTCCGTGTGGGTTAGGGTTTCCTTCTAGGTGAGCGTCCAGCTAATTCTAGGTGAGCGTCCGTGTAGGGTTTGGATTTACAACGTTTTCCCAAGTGGACGTCTGGTTGAGACGCTCCTCTAGCTTGCGTTTGGCAGACCAGCGTTCTCCTAGACAAGCGTTACATCATACGCTTCTCTGTCCAAGCGTCTCATCAAACACTTCTCTAACCAAACGTCCGTGTTTTGAAACGCTTTCTTAACGAAGTGTTTTGGGTTAACGTCCTTTCAGGAGAGCGTGCGAGTATATATGATTTTGCGAGAAAAACTCCTCTGGTACTGTATATTTATTCGCCTCAAAACCAAATACAGTCGCACGCTGCGGTTGAAATTGGGCGAGGGAAGAGTAAATTTAATCTTTACTCTTTGGTCACCTCACCCACTGCAGTTGCTCTTAGTCATATAACACATATATGAAAATATCAATTTTAATTATATTTTTATTATGTTTGTTGTTTGATTTACAGTTCGAGATTCACGGGAAACCAAAGATGTAATCAGAACTGTGATGCCTTAACTTTGATGGTTGTCACTTATGATCAGGCCTTTCTTCTATTTTGATATGTATAACATCATTCGGTTGGTTGATTGTTATTTAGTTATGTCTTCAGGTTAAGCTTTCCATGGGTTGGAAGGAAATCATCTTTATTTGATATATATTCACAGTAATTATGGCAGTGGTGGTGCCTGTTGATGTTGCTTCTTCACGTTGTTCTGAGTATTGAGGTGCATTTAATGGAGAGGTTTTTAGAGTTTTTTTTTTTTATATATATATACATTATATTTGTGTTCTTTTTTCTTATCTAATTGCTATTTTATTTGTTCATTTTTATCTATTCGGTGAATTTGTTTTCTAATTGACGTTTTAGTTTGATATTGGGAATTAATTTCCATGATTGTAAAAACCATTTGTTTGTGTTTGTGTTTTATTTCATTTTCTGAGTTCTTAGTATAAATAAGCTAGATTTGTTAAGTATTGATTGATATCTTTATGCACTCTTTTGATTGTGGTCAACAAAAATAATTGAACAAAGGACGCTAGGTTAACCCTCGTCAAACCTTCATTTCCTTTCCAAAGCAGGAAAAAAAGAAATATGTTAAATATTACTATCTTCATTTTAAAATATATATTTTTTATTTTATTTTCATTAGTTTTAAAATTGTGTCCATCTTCTATTTACAGTCGTATAATAGCGATAATTCTTAAATATATTCTTGATCTTTAATACTCATAAACTTATTTTTAATATGATCTAATTTAAAATCTTAAATAATATTTATATAATTAAATACTAATATCTTAAATTTTATTTCTTTTAAAAATAAAATGATATTTTTAATTTTAATAATAATAAAATAGAGGTAATTTTGAATATGCATTTGGTTTTCTTAATATTTTAACTTAGTTAAAACGGACACATATTTTAAAACGGAGAGAGTATATGATATCTAATTTATAGGAACCAGTTTCATTATATTGTGTATCAGTATAAAAATGATGGTCAATTTTGTTGGATTAACAATTAGTCAAAGTCTTAATCAAATCTAATTGTGTGTATGCATATTCCTTTAGGAGCATGAAGGCTATATCTGGTGTATCCAACGATAGTAAATGCATACCCTTCTAGCAGTTAAGCCCTAGATTGCAAGTTGTGTCTAATGAGACTTTGGATATAATTTTATTATGGGAAAATTAGACTTTAGGTCCCATAAAATGGTACTTCTTAGCGTTTAGGTCCAAACTTTGTCAAGCTTTGAGTTTAGGTCCCAATCAACTAAATGACCAACGTTGACCCAGTTGACCGTCCAAATGAGGGTTAAATAGTGAAATGACCAACTGAAATCGATTGTTTGAAATATTTACTAACTCTACCACGTTAAACACGTGGCAGAATCGTGACCTTCTATTTTCTAATCGGATCAGAGGGATCTCGACCTTCGATTTCCTTCTCCTTTTCTTCGTATAATCTCACGAGTTGTACATATTACCAGAGAGAACAGATCGATCCAGAAGAGATTTTTTTTTGAAGAAAACAGATCGAGCCAGAGATTCATAGAGAACAAAACACATTAGGACCAAAGATTCATATAGAAAAGAGAAGAAAACAGATCCAGAATCCTTTTTTCTACTCGATCAAACATGTTATTCATAGAACCAGAGAGAAAATAGAGAGTGAGGAGAAGAAATAGAAATTGAAGACGTGAAGAAGCTTGATTAGGTATGATTAAATCCAACCCACATGTTATTTCAATTAAATGATATGGTTTGTTGTATTTATTCTAAAATTTTCATTCAATTTTGAAATTTAGGGTTCATCAATTTGGGGCTTTTCTAAAATTAGGGTTTCCATTCAATTTTGCATCTATTTCCATCACCAATTGAGATTTTGTTAATTCGAGTGAACATGAATCTTGGATGTTCGCAAATGAATAGAAATTAAAGGTGTTGCAACTGTTCATGTTTACTGGTGGGTATCAGTTTAGCTCTGTTCATATGATTGAATTTCTGTTAATTATCTGTTTTTTTAGCATAAGTGTTTATCAATTTCTGTTATATATGAACCATTGATTTATCAATTTAGTTCTGTTGGGTCCATGGAATGGGAAGTGCATACGTTTACTCTGTTCTTAGCATAAGTGTTTCTCAAATCATGCTTGGTTGGATTAGTTGCTCCTTAGCATAACTGACTGTCCATATGTTGGGAATGATGATTGGGAATTGTGTTTGTCCATATGTTGGTTCTTGGCAGAGTAAATGTTGTAATTTTCCTAATAAGTGACTTTCCATATGTCGGGAATGATGATTGGGAATGATCAGTGACACTAGTTAATTGTAAATGATGATTGGGAATGATCAGTGACACTAGTTAATTGTAAATGATGATTGGGAATGATCAGTGACACTAGTTAATTGTAAATGATGTTGGGAATAGTGTCTGTCCATATGTTAATTGTATAGCTACTGATCAGTTGATACTTAGTAATGCTATAATTTTCTTAATATTTTGGATGACTAATATTTGTGTTTATTCCATTGTAGGTACTATGGAGGATGATCTATTGAGATATTATCCAACTAAAGGTGGATATGTGATTGGTAACAGCAAAAGGGATGAGGATCCAAACATGCACATTCTACCTGATTTTAATCCTGAAGAAGACCTTGACTTTCTTCCACTTCTGCACACAAAGAAAGTTGGCATACAGAGCACTGTTGTTGAGTCAAGTCAGGTATCTACTATAAAAGATGAGGTTTTATTTGCATCTAACTATATGAATGAGTCAACAGATTTGGAGGTGAAGGGAGAGAACAGTGAAGATGAGGTGTTAGAAGAGCCACAAATTGATGTTGATGAAGAAATAAGGGTTAATGGTGAGATACAATCCACACTTGCTGTAACATCTGATTTTAGAGAATTTGTTGAAGGCACTGAAAGCATAGATGGTGAGTATCAGATGGTTGAAAAGGTTGAAGGTGTAGAGAAACTTTTTGTGGGGCAAGAATGGCTTAGTTTTGAAGAATGCCGGGACTATATAAGGGAACTAGCCATAGAAATGAACTATGCCATAACTCAGGTTAAAAACACAAAAAAGAAGCAACAATACAAATGCAAAGATCCTAACTGTGGATGGAAAGTGTATTGTGCGACACTTCCGTCTAGGCAAACCTTCCAATGCAAATCTGGTGAGTAAATCATTTCTGTTTTCTTTTTCCTGTTGTAAACACTGTTCTTTTTTTTTGCTATTTTGTTTTGCTGTTGTGTTTTGCTATTTTGTTTTTCTGTTGCTGTTTTCTGTTGCCTGTTTTTTTGCTGTTTTCTGTTGCTATTTCCTTTTGTTGTGTTGTTGCTGTTTTCTGTTGTTGTTTTCTTTTGCCTGTTTTTTTGCTGTTTTCATTTTGCCTGTTTTTTTGCTGTATTGTTTTGCCTTTTTTTACTTGAGTTGTACATGTTTTTTGCAGGCATATTCAATCATACTTGTGAATCATTTCATGGGCTAAAACATCCTTTGGCAAATGCAAGATGGGTTGCAAAGGTAATGTTAGAATCTTTTAAAGTTCACCCTAAGTTCAAGCCTAGGGATTTTCAGACTGAGATAAAAAAAAACCACAAAGTTGAGGTCTCTTATTATTCTGCCTGGCATGGTTATCATCTTACTTTAGAAAAGGTAATGGGTAGTTATGAAGATGGGTATAAATTTCTTCCTGCATTTTGTAAGCAAATTAAGGGTTTGGATGGTAGAAATATGGCTTCATGTAGAACTGATCCTCAAAATAATAGGTTGATTGCACTTTGTATAGCATATAGGGTCTCACTTGATGGATTTTCGAAACATTGTAGACCTTTTTTAGGGTTAGATGGAACTCATTTGAATGGAAAATATGGTGGTACATTGTTGGCAATCACTGACCTTGATGCCAACAATGGTGTGTTTCCCATTGCTATATATATTTGCCAGTCATAATGCAAAGAAAGTTGGATAAACTTCCTTAGCATATTGGCACCAGAGCTGAAAAGGCATGAAAAGGCACTTACATTTATAAGTGATAGACAAAAGGGATTGGTAGAAGGTGTTGCTATAAATTTTAGTGATGTGAATCATCATCATCGGTTTTGTTTAAGACATTTATATAAGAATTTCAAGAAGTTACGCCCAGGAAAGAATTTGGAGTTTTTAGTATGGAGAGCAGCAAGGTCATATAGTGAAGTTGGGCATAAAATCTGGATGGAAAGACTGAAACAAGTGAAGCCTACTGCACCTGGATGGTTCACAAAGGAACCTGTTGAGACATGGGCAAGGGATTATTTTGATAAGTCCTCAAAATGTGATCATATCACATCTAATATCTGTGAATCCTTCAATGCTTGGATTTTAGAACTGAGGTCCATGCCAATAACCAAGTTACTGCAAAAATTTCATCTTCTAATGATGAGGATCTTTTTTGATAGAGAACAAGTAGGTAAGAAAATGGTTGATGGTGGTGTTGTTCCAAGAGTAACTACTATAATTCAGAAGCATCTCTACTTCAGTCATGAGTTCACAAAACAAGCCTCAACTGAGTTTGTTTGGGCAGTGTTAGACACAAAGAAAGATACTTCATGGGTTGTTGACCTGTTGGAGCATACTTGTAGCTGTAATGGATGGCAAGTGAGTGGAATTCCATGTGTGCATGCAATTTGTGCATCCTTGTATTTCAGAACCAGAAACTTTGATCAGTAAGTCTTTTTTGCTTTGTTCATTTGTTCAACCTTGAGATTTTAAAAACTTGTAGATTAATATTGTTGTTTTATGTAGGTATGTCCATCCATACATGAAGGTGGATAACTATAGAGCATTGTATGTTCCATCAATCAGGCCTATCCCTGACATAGGTTTATGGGATAAGCTAATTATTGCAGTCTATAACACTTGTGGTGTTTGTTCTTTGTTGTAAGGTACTAATTCACATTGTATATATGTTTGTAGTCTATAACACAGATTGTGAATCCTCCTAAAGTTTATAGACCCACCGGTAGGCCTAGATCTCAAAGAAGAAGAGACAGAGATAAGGCACTTGGTAGGAATTCTAAACAATACATGTGTGGAAATTGTTATGGTTTTGGTCACAACAGAAAGACTTGCAAAGGGGCTTCTGCTGAGAATTTGGATCAAGGTAAAATATTCATTGTTTTACTAGATTTTTTTTTTGGGTAACTGTTATAATTATTAGTAAGTTTAAATGTGTATGCAGCTCCAGCAACCTTCACAGGCCCTCATGTGAGGCCAAATCCAGCTGCAAGGCCACCTGCACCAGCAACTGCCACTACATCTTCTGCACCTGAATCTTCAAATGCCACAAATGGACAAACAGGTACATCTTCATCTACAACTCATAAAAGGAAAAGAGGTGTTTCTACAAGAGGAAGAGGAAGTGGAGGTAGAGGAAGTGGAGGTAGAGGAAGTGGAGGTAGAGGTGGAACCGCATCTCCAACTCCTGTTGCTACCACAACTAGTATTCCATCTACAAGAGTTGCATTTGGTAGAACTATTCCATCTGAAGTGCCAATACAAAGTGCACAATCCCAGGTAAGTTACATTCTTAACCATTTGTTCTAGATGTATTCTTAACTCAACTTTTAATTCACATTAACTATTGTTGCAGGTACTAAATCCCCAACAAGCTAACAGACCACCTAATGGAAGAGGTGTTGGTAGAGGTCAGAGAGGTGTTGGGAGAGGTCGTAGAGGTGGAGGTGTTGGGCACACTTGAGCAATGGGCAAGTGATGAATGAATATTAGTTTAAATTTAACTTTTTGTTAATTAAATTGGTTAAAAAAGTTGATCTATTAGCCATTTTAAACTTGTTTACTGTACTAGTTAAATTTGCATCATGAAACTTTTTAACTGTTCAAATTTATGAAACTATTAATTGTGCTAGATTTTAAATTTAACTAGATTTTAACTTTTAGTTGGGTAAGGTGTGGCCAGTCATCTAGTATACGGACGTTAGTAACTTTAAAATTTGAGAACAGGTGTGGCCAGTCACGGTTGGTTCAAAATTTGAGGTAATGATCCAAAATTTGAAGTAACACAGTTAGTTCAAAAAAAAATTCATTAGAAATTGAATATTTAACGTCCGTTAACGGATCTAAACGGAGTTAGTATTTAACCCTCATGTGGACGGTCAACAGGGTCAACGTTGGTCCTTTAGTTGACTGGGACATAAACTCAAAGCTGGACAAAGTTTGGACCTAAACGCTAAGAAGTACCATTTTATGGGACCTAAAGTCTAATTTTCCCTTTTATTATTTCTTTTAGTTTTGCTCGACAGTTCAATTTGGTTCCCGAACAAAACCAAATTCAATCTGTAACCATACCAGATGTAATTTTTTTAGTGGATTTTGATGTGTTTCATCAACTACATCCATATACTTCGACATGTTATCCGGTAGGTTTATGCAAAGCCAAAGAACCATACAGTGAATGTTGTGGGCATAATGCACCCGTTTCAATCGTGGTAATATGCCTTTGTTCACCGCCACACCTTTGTTCAACTCTAACAAATGACGACAACATTAAAGATACACAAATGATTACCATGAGTGAGCAAGGTCGGTTTTAGCTTGCCAACGGAATGTCCTAACGAATTGATAGAACCTAGAATGAAGATAGTTGGTGCAATTAATATCCGATTCATTTTGCACTTTTTACTCTTTTTTTAACTTTCTTTGGTCAAGATACGTAAGAAGGATGTGGGTTAAGGAGAAGATTACTCGCTGGTGTTAATAAAATAATTTGATTGATGTCTTATTTATCTTTTTGTTTCATTGGTGATGATATATCAATTGTTATTGGATTAGTAATTTAGGCAGGTGATTGATCATCTAACAACGTTTGAAAGTATTTTCCGTCTTATCTACAGTTCGAACAAAATTTTGAATATAACAGTATATAAAAATTTGGATTATCAAAGGGTATCAAAATTTTAATGCTTTTAGTTGCCATATTTAAAGGTGTACGAAATAGACATATACATCCAGAATTGGTATTCCATTGTGGTTTAATCATTTTTAAATTCTTTGGTAGGCAAATTAAAATTTCATTCATACTTTCGCGAATCTTTTTAAACTATTCATATACCATAGTTGGATTATTAAATGATATCAAATTTTATTACTCATTAAAAATAATCATACTAATCAAGAATATTTTGAAGATGTCACCTGATGCATCTGGACGACGGATATAAATATAATTGGAGAACAATCAGTATATCCATGCAAATCGCCAGGACAAGGTCTATACAAAAACCAAATAATTGATGAAGTATTTGTTCCTGATAGAGAACTGGATGGACATGATGATGAAATTGAAGAGATTATAGAAAGGGATCCTGACATGCCACATTTGGTCGAGATAGATGAGAAAGGCAATGAAGTGTTTACTTATTAATAGAGATTATAGATAACATGAGTATTTATTTTTGGACATACTGTTTTTGAAACATATTATTATTCTCAACACTATAATGTTAAATTTTTTAAAACCAAAAACCAATGGTGGCAATTTTGAACTAAATTGAACCATGGATAACCAGCTACTCAAACTTTTATCCTGGATGCAAATCTTATAATTAGCAATTCTACCATGGCATTCTTTCTTAAGGACAAATGCTCATCTTGGATAAGGTCTAAACTACATTAGCCAGTGGTGGCTTAAACAGTATAGAAATACAAAAGGATAGTGAATTATTTCAGCCTATTGAACTGTATCATAGGACTAAAATAGATTGCTGAAATGTCCATAAAAATTATAAAATAGAGTTCAAACTTAATTAGTTGACGACTATTGAGTTAATCAACTTATTAAGTCGAAAACATAATGACATGTCATATCACAACTCTTATATATAACTCAGTAAGATATTCACATATGAACGAAATAGTAGTTGTAAGTATAAGTTTAATTATTTTAAATCCAAAATTTAGGGAATCAACTTCTTCCTCTGAATCATTAGATACCGAGTTTCATATAACTTTCAAAAATCAAGCTAACTAAAGACTATTACAACAAAAAAAATTATGCATTTAACCAAGGTGCGGGGCAAAACACCGCCACGCCTAATTAGTTGTTCCCATCATCCCTGTGCGTAACACGAGTTACATCTCCCCCTTTAATGATAATAAGGGAAAACTAAAAAAGCTTACCCATTTTGAGTCATTTTGAAAATCAATCGTCGGATCTTTCCAACTTTAAAATTCAGCCATCAGATTTCGCATAAAAATTCCGTGTGCACATTGAAGATAAGCCATTGGATGGGATAACTTTTAAGATTTGGATCTAATTATATCTGTCAAGATCATATTTGATCTTATTTCGGTGTAATATATCAAATATTGTAGGGGCTTTATTTAGTGTACCATTACTTTTCAAGGACTAAATTAAAAAATATATATAAAACTCTGTTTCAGACCAGATCGGAATTTATTCTCTTCTCTTTCTTTTTCGACTCAGAGGCTCGGAGCTCTGAGGATGTTATCCTGTAAAGAAATCCCCCAAATCTAAAATTCATCCATTACATCTCGAATCATCACGTCATTTTACTTTCCCAATGAAATCCCACAAGTTCATCTTCCATCTTTCAAATTCACTTTCTCTCATTCAACTCCATCAAAAATAAAAATTATAGGATTTTCTTTTTAATTTGTTTTTATATTATATAAAATAACTCAAGTAAGGGAAAACAACAGAATGACATGAATTTCTTACTTTATGGGTTGGAAGTTTATCCAATTATGTAAAGGAAAAAGATTTAATGGATTTATTTGATGTTTATCCAATGATTGCAACCAATTTTTTCAATTGGAATCGTATATAAGGGGGAAATGGACTACTAATAGATTTTCATCTTCTTCAATTAGGTACGAAATAATTTTGATTGTTACTTCAATTAGGGAAAATAAATTATTATTCGAAACTTATTCGATTGATACTTCAATTAGGGTAAAAAAAGGTTAATTTACATCTCTTTACAAACAATATACTTGACAATTTGATTGATTCATTCACGAATCAATTTGTTAAGATAACTGAGTTCCAATAAAATTTTATTTCAGTTTAATTGCAGACAATATGAATGATCTTGGTATACCGGTTTCTATATTTTTATGTTGATTAGTGTTTTGGAGCTACATAGTCTCTTTTTCATAATAAAAAACATATTGGAAACTGCATAAGCTCTTATTATCTATCTTATTTTTCCATGTCATAGGTGGCGTTACTAATTACCAACCATTTGATATTACTTTTATTGCAGGCATCTGCGTTTGATGACCCGTACTTTCCAGACTAAAAAGCATGCTTTCGTGCAAATAAGAGATTTTCTTTAAGTGTTTCCTTATTGCTTTTTCAACACCAGATTGTTTACGTGAAAAAATATATTCCTATAAACCAACCAAATTCTTTCAACATTTTGTCGTTGCTATTTATTTTCCTACTTTAGCAAACTATCTTCTGTTTCTTATTTGGACTGTATCCAAGTTGAAATGTTTGTTGTTATTTGTTGGTCTATTGTTGGAGCAATTTGGTCAGTTATCTAACGTGCAGGTAGTACCTGTTGTTGTGCCTCTCGATTTCATTACGGTTCTAGAATTTTCATCTGATTATGGATGCATCAGTCCATCTTTAGCACATCACTCTTCAGTAGCCTACTAGTTGGTGCAACAGTTGTAATTTACAAAGTAGTGTCAGTCCATAACCCAATCACAGTCTCATTGCACAACAAAAACATAAGCTAACGAGTTTAGGGAAAGAAATCTTTGTAAATCAATAGTCTGAATAAAGGATGTATGCACCATTTTCTCCTTAAATCTGTGCCCCACTCCTCCCACCTTCCTGGATACTCAACAACCACAACCTCCCACCACCACCAGGTTGTTTATGTGTTGGTATGTCTTACTCCAACTCAATTTTTTCTTTACGCCCAAGTTTAATCGTGCTAAGTTTGGGGATCGATGTGGTCCGTGTTTGATTTATTTGGTGTCATTGGCATCGAAAGTTCGGAACCGACTATGTCAATTTTTGAAGTATCTCATCTAATATAATCTGGTTTAATGATCGGATCGGTTTGGATAATTAGTTTAGGAATATGATCGGTGGAACATTATGGTTCCAGAATTTAACTCAAATTCGTCTTGGTTCCTTCGCCGCTACATTCCTGATACTGATTGCTGGTCTCCATTATGTCAATATTAAGGTATATGGTAGTCTAAAACTATGAGTTTTCCGTCTGTTTTGACGTTTGGTATTTAAGCTAAACTCTGTATCAATTGACCTGCTAACATATGATTGAATAAAAGAGCCACAAAATGATTGAGCTGCCACAATAAAATCACCATTCCATGCCTCCAATGACTCATAAATGCCACTCCATATTTAGGACCTAAGTGATATTTAAATTTTTTACTTTTTCATAGTTACAATTAGGAGAAGCTTGTACATCTTTAAAAATTCATGTGCAATTTTGTTTTGGCAAGTGTGAAAAATAATATTAGCTTATCCAAGTTATTATTAGCTTCAAACTGAATTTTAATGTACTCTATGTTGCCAGATTTCCTTCCGGGGATCGAGTGTTGGCAAGATGACTGGCGTAATGGGTAAATTGTTTGATATGAGTAGATAAATTCCAACCTAACATTCATTGGGGGTTCCTGACTGGTTATTTCTCAAGAAATAGATGAGTAACAAGGTTATAGACTTTTACTTTGGGCTTTAGCATGTTGATTTACAATTGAAATTTCAACAGAGATGTAAATGTTTTCTCTTTTTGTATTGTACTAAAGTTATTATTCTGCTTATTCTTCATTTGTAATGCTATGCAGGTCATGTCAATTGAAAAAGTCCTATTACTTGATGCAATTTTACAAGCTATACCTGAATCTTCTAACCATTCCAACTCTCAGGCCTTGGTTCACATTTCACAACATTGTCAATCTTTTACAATTGATACTGTATGTAGTATTAGACGTACGTGCACTCCACTTGTACTACTTAAAAATAATAAATAGGATGAAAAAGAAAAAAGTAAGTTGCTGAAAGCCTAACCCAGTCGGTCATTAACTAGGGTTTAAACCGTCTAAGAAATTTGCCCGCTCATTCCCCCAAACTCAAAATCTCCAAAAGAGCGGGAGAGAGACAGAGAAAGTAAACTAGGGTTTGTTAGAATGTCGACTAGAAGTAGGAATTTCACAGTTATTGGTGAATTCAAACCATTTGGTTTGATAGCAGAAGCATTAGATGGAAAACAACCATTTGAAAGTGCCGCCAATGAAGAAAACTATGATTACTTCCTTTTTAACCCTAAAATCACTCGTGAAAATGACAATTCATTCGATTACGATTCATCTGCTTCTTCTTCTTGTGATCAAAGTGACCATGAACTCTTCATTCGTGGAAATCGGTAAGTTTGTTTCATCTTTCCCAAGTATTTCCATTAATTTCACATATTTTGGTGTAATAGTAATTTGTTTGATGGCATTTTTGTTATTACAGGATAATATGGAGCTCTGGTTCTCGTATTCAAAAGAGATATACATCTCCTTCTACCGTTTTAAAGGTAGTTTAATTCCAGTTTAATCAGTACTTACTTTGAATTTTGGTGTTATTTGGTGTGTACATCTGAGTGTTAATGAATTTGTTTGTAATTTAGGCATGTTGGTGTCGTTTGGGTGTGAATTCAGAATCAGTGCTATGTGTATTACAACGTGATACTTTGACAATTTATAATACCTCTGGTGAAGTGGTGAGGGTTCCCCTCCCACATACAGTTATATCGATTTGGCCTGTTCCATATGGGATAATCATTCAAAAAGGAACTGAGGGAAATCAACTACCTTATGTACCTTTTACATCTTCTTCGAGTCCATTTGTTAGTGCACGTCCGAAAAGAGATCATGGGTATAGTCCACAACTGCATCCCAATACACGTAATTCATTTGATAAGGGAGATATAACTAAACAATCTTCGCATCTGATTCTGAAAGATTTGCTGGAAGAACCTCAGGTAAGATTTGGTATTTCCTCTTAGTGAGATACTACTTTTTTTTTCCTTCTCCTTTGTGAAAGACATTACCGGAGTGTATAGTAGTCTAGTAGATAATCATTGTTTCTGTACAATGTACATCCACATCTATGAATAGCTTTGATGGCCTGTTGTGTCACAAGTTTGTGATATTTTGTGTACACTAGAGCTCAGTAGAGTTCGAGTTCCTCTTTGTGATCTTAAAACCCAAACTGCTCTTTTAACAATATATTGCTGTTACACTAACTAATTTTACGTACACCACCTTTCAAACTGTTTTTTCTTAATGCGTAACAATTCATTTGGTTTAAGTGTTGGGTACATTACATTGTCAGGCCACCTTTGTTGAAGAAAGGGGACATATGAACGTGATGAAAGATTTTGATGAAAGAACTATTTGGACTAGTACTGTTGTTCCTTTAATGGCAACATACAACAAAGGTTCGACATCCCTCCCCTCCCTCTCTCTACTTATCAAAGCTAAGTTGAAATGTGGTGGATGTTATTCAGATGCTTACAGTATTTATGCTTTGGACAGGAAAAATGCAACATTCCCTCTGGTCGATTGAAATTGTTGGTTCGAATCCTGGATCTGCCGGTGCAAGTTCGTCTGAAGTGCTTCCTGATGGAGCATTAGTAAAGCAATTCTTTTTCCGGAGGATATGGCAGGGAAAGGGTGCCCAGTTTGCTGCTAGTGAGGTGCTTGATTTAATTAGAACATGTTATGCAATTGGTAAAAGTATAGGAATATAATTTTGTGTATATAATAAATGCCAGGTAAAGTCTTCTTTGATGCGGGATTTCATTTTTGTATGGCTTATACGCTATTCAACGTGTATTTATCTGATTATACCAATAGTTTCTCGATCCTTGAGAAGCACATATCATTCATTAGATGCTTTGACTAATTATTTGTTGCGTCTTAACCTTGATAACTTATTCCTGTGTATGGATGCTGCAGAATATGTTTTTGATTTTCTTCTGTCATCAACTTGTGATGGTTTTATCTTTGATCATTATTATTGTTCTGTTCATCTTCTACCTTTTGTTTTTATTTAAAAATTCACCCTCTACATATACTACAGCCTTTTAATTTGATCTTCCTCAGGTTTTTCTGGCAACTGAAGTCGATGGAGTACCTATTATCTGTTTCCTTCTGCAAGAACAAAAAATACTTCTCTGTTTACGACTCCAAACTGTAGAGATAAATAATGAAATTCTCTTTGATATCAAACCTGATATGAGCTGGAGTATCCCTGCAATTGCCGCTGCTTCTGTGATTGTGACACGGCCAAGGTAATAAAACTTTTTTTGTCTCTTTTCTTGTTCACCATTCTTGCACATGCCCTCATTCAAATTTTCCTGCAGAGTAAAAGACGGGTTGCTGCCATTTGGTGACATCATTGTCTTGACTCCGGAAAACAATGTTCTTCTTTATGTAAGTTGTCTTTTTAGTATGCTTATCTTGTTTCTAAATTATGTGGTTGAAAGCACAATATTTATAGAAAGCTATGGAACTTAGATCGTTTTGTTTCTCAACAAGTCTGAAGGAAGTCATTTCGCACTAATACATGTTCATCTAATTGCTTACAGAAACATGTAGATATATTTGACTCCATTTTTGTTCTTTAAGGTCCACCATTATGACAGTTGTATCTTTGTTATTTAAAATGTTTAGCGTGAGAAAATCATTTTTACATTGGGCGTCCATAACAGCTGTCTCAACAAAATGTCGACATTCTTTGAAGACTTTTATCCTTGGGATTCCAACATATCTTATTGTGGTCATCTTATTATGGCTTTGAATGATTGTTGCTTCTACTTCTGTAAAATACATGATTGTGTCATTTGCATGTTTAAAACTGCAGTCAGGAAAGCAATGTCTGTGTATGTATTCGCTACCATCCGGGCTGGGTAAAGGCATGCATTCATCTCTTCCTAGCTCTTCAGGGGCATCAGCTTTTCGCAATGAGTTAAAAATTACAGGATTGGCTGATGCTGTTGAAGGTCGAGTTAATGTAATTCTTAGTAATGGACAGGTGTGTTATTCCACTCCATGCTGCGGTAGGAAATGTAAATCACTGATGGGTATGTATTTGTAGATTGACTAGACCTGTAATACTCTGCAGGTGTTTAGATGTGCATTAAGAAGAAGTCCTTCTTCTTCCTTGGCAAATGACTGCATCACGGCAATGGCCCATGGGTTACATTCTAATTTCTATAGTCACTTCCTTGTTCTTCTTTGGGGAGATGGTGACTCTGCATATTTGTCAAATGCTGATTCTTGTGTCAATTCAGAGTGGGAGGCTTTTGGTAATATTATACTGCAAATGTGTAGAAAATTGAAGTTCATTCCTGAAAAGATTTCCGGTGGGATGCTGCCTTCATCCTGGGAGTTTCTACTTAGCAGCAAATTTCACAAGAATTACTGCAAAATTACTTCTTTAACCGGGACTTCTTCCTCAAAATATCTCGACTTGGATAAAGATAGTTCTAGATCAAATGTAGGGAATAAACAAATCCCTGAGAAGTCATTTTACGCACAGCTTCTGCTGGAGACGTTGGATGCATTGCATGCTCTCTATGAGAGTTTGAAATTGGATAACCTTCGGAAAAGGTAAAGGTACTCCAGGCATTTGAGAAGCACACAACTTTAGGGGAAAAAACATGAAGCATGCAAACTGAAATTTAAGAATCAAAAGCTTTTGTTCATTTGTTGGTGCTAGCTGACTTCACATATTCTTCATCAACTTCTCTTTGCAGTTTAGAGTTTAGACCATACTTTCTGCAATATTTCTTCAGTTATTTTACCACATTACTAGCTAAATGTGGACCTAATTGGCGTGACTCGTAATGCATTGTTCCCTTCATGATTCTATTTCTTCCTCTCAGTTATCATTTATTTGATTATTTCTGGCACCTTTCTGGTAACTTAGGGTTTATTCTGCTAGCCTTAGGCACATCTTTTACTGAATATACATGCCTGCGGTTGCAGGGACTTAGGACTTCTGGTTGTTCTATTATCTGATGTAGCTGGTATCCTTGGCGAGGAAAGCTATGTAGACTACTATGTTCGTGATTTCCCTCACATGAGCCAAAAAGTAGGGACTGTTGAGACCCCTTGTTCACCTAGAACCCCTCCGAGCTTATTCAGATGGTTTGAGTGCTGTTTGCAGCGTGGTTGTCATTTGGCTAGCGTTAATGATCTTCCACCTTTAATCTGCAAAGATGGATGTTCCGTCGTGGGCTGGGCCAGAAAGATAGTTTCATTTTATAGCCTGTTATTAGGGGCTGAAAGGGTTGGCAGGAAGCTTTCAACTGGCATTCATTGTGACATTGCTACTGGAGCCTTCTGTACTTCTGAGGAACTCACTATCTTGGCAATGGTTGCAGAAAAATTTGGACATCAACAACTAAACCTACTGCCTGCTGGTGTATCACTTCCTTTGCGACATGTGGGTTCCATTAGTCGTAACTCATAAACTGACCTTATATGCATCTTCTAATTCATGATCTCATAAAAGATATATCATTTGTTTTTGCATACATAGGCTCTGGACAAATGCAGAGAATCTCCTCCCACAGACTGGCCTGCAGCTGCATATGTGCTTATTGGTCGAGAGGATTTAGCATTGTCATGTTCAGAACACTCAAGCAAATCCAAAGAACTGGAATCCCAAACGAGTGTTAACTTAATTTCTGTTTCTACTCCTTACATGCTGCATTTGCATCCAGTCACGACCCCTTCATCAGTTTCTGATGCAACGAGATTAGATGGTTTCACGGTTGAAGACGCTGATTCTCTTGAGGGATCGACAGAAGATGGTATGGAGCATATCTTCAACTCTAGCACACAGCTGCGGTATGGGCGGGATCTGCGGTTGAATGAGGTAAGCGGATCACTTTTAATCTGCCAATTTCTTTAGTTTGGTTTTCACTACATATTTTACGTAGCTTGTTGATTCCCCAGGTTAGGCGTCTTTTGTGCTCGGCAAGGCCTGTCTCAGTGCAAACATCTGGGAGTCCTAGTGCATCTGATCAAGACCAACAACAGGTAAATACTTTTAACTGACCCTTAAAGTTTTGTTATTGTGCTTAGGATCATTTACAACTTGTGAAATGGTTAGGCTGTTAGATATGCTTCCGAGACATGGGCATGTCTTTTCTTATTTTCATGAAGTTGTCATTATTTTGCAGTTTTTCTCATATATATTCTTCAATTTTTTTTGTGTGTGTGTTACCTTGAAGGCTCAGCTATGGCAGCTAGCACAAAGAACTACTGCTATCCCTTTCGGTCGTGGAGCATTTACTCTTGCTACAACCTGCACTCTTTTGACAGAGGTACCTCCGTCTTGGTATTTGAAAATCACTATCGAGATGGAAATCTATGTCGTTGTGAATTTTATAGTTGGCTTCTGAATGATGCCTCGTGTTAGAGGCTTTGTGATATATATATATTGATTTCTAAAATTGTGTTGATATCTGTAGGCACTTGTGGTTCCAAAGCTTGTCTTGGCAGGTCGCTTGCCGGCTCAGCAAAATGCAACTGTACGTTCCTTCACATTTTCTATTTAATTATGACGGGCTTGCAGTAGGTAACATAGTTTAAGAGATATGATATATGTTAATGAATGCAAAAGTTTTGGCAGATGACGCTGATATCAAGCATTTTATTGTTCCAAAAGCACCCTCTCGGTTAGATTTTTAATCTTAAAAAACTACTCTTTCAAGTAAATATTTTAGTCTGGAATTATTAATATGCTCCAATCTTTTTACCGAGTGGAGAGGTTTTAACTATCTTTTCACGCTTCAGTTCGACAAATAACCAAAATGTCATCCAAGTCCTGCAGATCATTGTATTATAGAATATATAAGGCTAGATAATTGCCATCAAGTCTTTACGACTTTCCCATGTTCTCTAGTTTCGGAATGTTGCTAGACAATGCCGACCTTTCATTTTGATAGTTAGTCTGTTGTATTTATATCGATCAATTTTTCGTGCGAACAGGTAAATCTAGATCCAAGTATAAGAAATATACAGGAACTTAGAACTTGGCCGGAGTTTCATAACGCTGTTGCTGCTGGGTTGAGACTGTCACCTTTACAGGTTTGCCATTTTGTCTCTATGCTATGTACAATCGTAGTCCGTAATGTAATAGGAGATGTTTTTGTAGATTTACACTGGATCCACTATAATATGTATCTGGTCCTATTTTTGGCAGGGGAAAATCTCAAGAACGTGGATAACATATAACAAACCTGAGGAGCCAAATGTTACCCATGCAGGACTGCTCCTTGCAATAGGATTGCATGGACAGTTGCGTGTTTTAACTGTCACTGACATTTATCAGTATTTCTCACAGGTGTAGTACTCCACTTAATCTTTTCCGTACAAAGTTCCATGCATCGAACATATAAAGTTTCTCATTCAAGATCTAACAGGAGCACGAAAGCACAACTGTAGGATTGATGCTTGGTTTGGCAGCATCCCATAGAGGAACTATGCAGCCAGCTGTATCTAAGGTAACACTATGCTAAGCTTTTCTTATAGTCTCTTTGTACTCGTGTTAATTTATGTTGGTTTCTATTCATAGCGTAACTGATAAGATTACTTCTCAGGAGAGTATAGGATCTCTATATATTTTGCATCCTTACCTTTAGGGTATGTTAATAAAAATAGTCTTACCAATCCAGAAAGAAAAGGACCATGCATGTATTCACATAATTTACAGCTTTAGTAAACCGCAGAAGTTGCGCCAGCAAACAGAAATTAATAATTGTAGTGGTTTACGGTGTTTTGAAACTTTGTGCTCTTGACATATTTGGGCATTGTACTGGAATGGAGCAAGGTGCAACTTTTAGTTTTCTTCCTACTGTTTTAAACTTGCTCATGATTGATTCTAGGTCTCCGTTTTTGTTACCAAGGTGAAAATCCAGTTAATATTTGCTGAGCATAATACTGTCTCCTCGCAGGCTCTCTATTTTCATATTCCTTCTCGCCATCCATCTACTTTTCCAGAATTGGAGTTGCCAACACTTTTGCAGGTAAAGAAGATCTTATGCTTGGCATTACCGCCACTCATTATTTGTATACATCTACCACCAGTATCATAGGGTTCCCTTGCCCCTTGGTAACAGAGAAGATAATATTTTTTTCAATTAATTTTTTAATAATACAGTTATGGTTTTTCTGAATTTCAAGAGGTTCCTGAATCCTGCATGATATTATCTATATCGTAGAGGAGAATTTCTCAGATAAGCTTACTAATAGGTTTTGCCTCTCCTGAAACAGTTTTAACTTCTTAGTGTTTTTTCCTCAGTCAGCAGCACTCATGGCTATTGGGATACTTTATGAAGGATCAGCGCATCCACAAACTCTACAAATTCTTCTGGTATTCTGTTCTCTCCGTCTATTGCAGCCTTAACCTTAAGTACTTTCACTGAAAAATATTTAGGTTTGAAATTTGAACGAAATAGTTCTATATCTATTTTTTCCGTTTGGTTCATAAATATTCCGAAAAATGTATAAATAGCTAGTCATTAGAGAGTAAGACAACGACATCATTGGTCAGTATGTGACAACTGCATTTGGTGACAAATAGCTTTTCTATTTAGTTGATACTTTTGAACATTGTATTCTTATTAGCTATAATTTGAATTCTACTGCTCATGTTCTTTCTCTATGACTCACTGATATGTGTTTTCAACTGCTTGAAAAGGGAGAAATCGGGCGTAGAAGTGGAGGGGATAATGTACTTGAAAGAGAAGGCTATGCTGTTGCAGCAGGATCTGCACTGGGGCTTGTAGCTTTGGGTACACATCATTCTCTTCACAGTTAGTTAGTTATATGAATTTAGCACCAGTAAGACTATGCTTTCTGATATGGTTTATACCTTTTCTAAAGGTCGAGGGGAAGACGCTTCTGGTTTCATGGACACTTTGGTGGACCGTCTATTCCAGTATATCGGTGGCAAAGAGTATCATAGTGTATGCTGCTGGATTTGTTTCTTTAAACTTATGTAGCGTTGTCCGCATTTATATTTTGTCTGTACGATATTTGGTGAACTCAGCGCATTGTTAAAGTTTGTCCTTATGCGTGCTGTTTAACAAGCTTTTCCTAGAGTGTCACTTGTTCTTTGATGATAACATCCATATTCATTGTCTTTATCAGGATAGATCCTTTACCACAGCACCATCTGTTGACGATCACAACCGCTCTGTCGGGCAGGTAAATTAACTGTGAACCCGGCCTTTGGTTATCTTTTTTGGTCTATTTGTGCATGTGAAATTATCTTTATACATTCTAGAGTAATTGCAGCAAGTATCTTTTATCGGTAGTGATGTCGATGGAATTGTTTTGTCACACTCTTGGTATGGTTAGATGATGGATGGAACACCAGTCAATGTCGATGTAACTGCACCTGGTGCTATAATTGCTCTAGCTTTAATGTTTCTGAAGGTGAGATTTTGACAAGTAAAGTTTAAGTAGTTTCTTATCATTCTAAACCCTGCAATATGTGTGTCATCATATCTTTTCACTTGTCTTCCTACAGACAGAATCAGAAGTTACGGCTTCAAAGCTTTCAATTCCACAGACTCATTTTGACTTGCAATATGTAAGGCCTGATTTCATAATGCTGCGTGTCATTGCTCGGAACTTGATAATGTGGAGCAGGTAATGGTGCTATTGTTTGGACTGACAATGAAGTACCCCTCGATGAATGTTTATTAACTGTCTATTTGGTGCATTCAGAGTTCAGCCATCTGGAGAATGGATTCAATCCCAGATTCCTGAAATTGTGAAGATTGGGGTTGCAAACCTAGGAGATGAGAATGGGGAGACTGATGAAATCGATGTAGAAGCACTAGTTCAGGCGTATGTCAATATATTAGCTGGATCATGCATTTCTCTCGGTAGGTCTCCTTTGTCAAAGTAAATGGCAGTTCATTTTGATGTTGCAATATTTTTTTTACTTGAATTACTTATTCCCGGAGTTAGGTTTGTTCTCTTTCTAAATATCTCTTGTAAGTTCCGACGTCTTTCTGCTATATGTGGACTTACCCATACCAATTCGTTATGTATGGATGATGAGATTCTGTTGATACAGAGCCAATTCCAATAGACTTATTGAACGTTCCCATTGGCGCTGTTGTTTCCTTGAGAATGCACAGAAGATTATTTAAATGATTGTCCTTACAGTAGTGTTATATTTGAATTTGTTTGTGTGATTTATGTAAAGTGGTTGTTGGCAGGGTTGAGGTATGCTGGCACCAGAAATAGCAATGCACAGGAGTTGCTCTATAATTATGCTATCTACTTCTTGAATGAGGTTATCCTTTGCTCTGATGTGGCTCTACATCTTTGTTCTTTGACAAGATAAAACTTAATCAATCAATCTACTTTTGCAGATTAAGCCCGTGACTGGTGCAAGTGTGAGAACTTTGCCTAAGGGTTTATCACTGTATGTAGATCGAGGCACATTGGAAATATGCTTGCACCTCATTGTTCTTTCCCTCTCGGTGGTAATTAGAAGATCGTTCTCTAATATTCTTGATCTGTTTTATTGCTTCAAAACCTGACAAAGCTTCTGAACCTTGTTAGGTTATGGCTGGGTCTGGTCATCTCCAAACTTTTCGTTTCTTAAGATTTCTTCGTGGTCGAAGCTCTTCAGATGGACATGCTAATTATGGTTTTCAAATGGCTGTACGTTTTTTTTTTTAATTGTTTAAACACAAAATTTTAGTATCTAGACATTACTTTCTTTCCCTTATCCATTATTCTTAAATTTTATTTCATTCGAAGATATGATTTCTCTATATCCAGCATATTTTCAATATTTTTTCCAGGTTAGTTTAGCTATTGGTTTCTTGTTCCTTGGTGGAGGAATGCGGACCTTTTCAACTTCAAACAGTTCCATTGCTGCTTTGCTGATTACCCTCTATCCCCGCTTGCCTACTGGACCAAACGACAATCGATGCCACTTGCAGGTATAATAAGATATGAGTTTCCTTATGTGTGGCACATATGTGGGACTATCAGAGAGCCAATCATATCATTTACTTGAAGATATATCTCATTGTTTTTATGGTTAGCCCGGTATCTAACTTGCTGTAAGGCGCATGTTGTACAGGCGTTCAGGCACTTGTATGTCCTTGCTACAGAAGCTCGCTGGGTGCAGACTGTTGACGTTGACACAGGTTTGCCAGTTTATGCGCCTCTTGATGTCACAATTGCAGAAACAGAACATTATTCAGAAACAAGCTTTTGTGAAGTCACACCTTGTATTCTACCGGAACGCTCCATTGTAAGTTGGATTAACTCATTGTCAACCAACATTTTGACTCATTTTCCCAGAGCCTGATAAACAAATATCTACCCAAATGATAAACACTTTAACTTCACATCTAATGCAAGGTTACTTATATCCTGCTTGTAGCTGAAAAGTGTTAAAGTTTGTGGACCTAGGTATTGGCCCCAGGTGATAGAGCTTATTCCAGAAGGTATGTATGTGGAACCCCTGCTTTGGTTCCATTTTGAATTTGTTAAAACATAAAGTACAGAATTGCTAATTTTGCTGCCATATTTACATTTCACACAGATAAACCCTGGTGGAGTTCAGGAGAGAAAAATGACCCATTTAATGGTGGCATAATCTATATCAAACGGAAAGTTGGAGCTTGTTCATATGTGGATGACCCTGTCGGTTGCCAGTCACTGCTCTCACGAGCGATGCACAAGGTTAGTTGTATAGTTAACTTCAAACCCTCATATACATCGGAATCATCCTTGTAACATTCTATTCATGACAGGTTTGTGATTTGGCAAGTTTACGATCTTGTGCTACAAGTGGGAATGGAAATAGTGAACTAGGTTTGTTCAAAGTTGATCAGCTGGTCAGTACGTTCTCATCAGATCCTAGCTTAATAGCTTTTGCACAGCTTTGCTGCGACCCTTCTTGGAATAGCAGGCAAGTGTAATTCTGTTGAAGTTTTTGTTAAATGTTTGTTTTCTTATCATCTTGTTGCACCCTTTGCTTGTATACTTGCATATTCAAATTTCCCTCCTTGTATGGATGAGTTCTGTAGGAAGTTAGGAACCAGGATAATTGAACCTTTTTTTTTAAAAGCTTGGCAAAAGAATTATGTTACCTATAAATTTTACACGAGTAGAACTAGAAGAACACCGATGTCAATGGATAACAAAAGAATCTAAACAAAATTAAAATAACTAAAAGAGAAAACTAATAGCTATAATCTCCAAGAACTAATAGCTGTAATCTTCAGGAATTTGTTTTCTTATTCGATGAAGTTTCTATTTGCAGATTGGATGTTGATTTCCAGGAATTCTGTTTACAAGTATTATTTGACTGCGTGAGCAAGGACAGACCAGCTTTGCTACAGGTAATTTAAGGTTGCAATCTGTTAGTAGACACTGATATCATTTGTGAGTGTGTAAATAAGTAAAATGGATATGTAACAATTTTTATTGACGTCGCTGCTCTTATCTAGAACCTTGAATAATGCTTCAAAATAAAAATAAAAAATTGAATGATATTATGTGGTCACATATGACTGCTGAAAATTATGCAGGTCTATCTTTCATTATATACAATTATTGGATCGATGGCTGAACAAGTGTCCAGCAGTAATGTCGTGTTCAGTGATTCCATCTTCATCTCTAGTTTAAAGGTGATCATTAAATTTGTTTTTCTGCAAGTTTATTTTCCGTCTGGTTAACTGATTTGTTTACCTCCAGAATTTCGATTTATTATTTCTGCTCGCACTTGAATATCCTGAACCCAAAATATGGACATAAAAGTGTTGCAGACAATTTGATGGAAGTAACCTTTTATGAACATGCAGGTTGCACTTGCCTACAATGAGGCTTTGATCAGTGGGAAATTAACCAGTTCAAAGGGGGGTATAGTCCAGTCCACCTTCATTGCATCTCTCAGAAAGAGGGTTGAAGAAATCATCGACTATTCAAGAGCTAAGGAAGACCTGCATCAGTATCTGAATGGGACGAAGTGGTCACAAGTCCAAGGAGACAAGAGTGCAGTCCTTGCTTGGTATCTTCAGTGGTTCGGCGTGCCACCTCCTTTCGAGGTTAAGTCTGTGATTGGAAAAATTAGGCTCATGGTTGGGAAGTCATCATCCATCCCTCTTATGCGTTTGTTGCTGCCAAGAACCCACATTACTGCCATTTCAGAAATCGACCAGCTACAGAATTCTCTAACAATCCCTTGTTGATTTTGCATGACAGAAGTTGTCAAACATGCATCTAATCAAACATACCTCCAACAACTATGGCAGGCATCAAAGACTGCTCCTATTTATACATACAAACTCGAGCAAAGAAGAAGAAAGGTAATACATTGTTAGCTCCCCTGAACTTAAGATGACATGGTAGAAATAAACCTCATACAACCCTTCATCAAATCAGGATTCAATCCACAAACACTTGAAACAGCAACGAATTCTACAGCAGTCACAGAGTGATGTTTTCAGCAGGTTTTTACTGTTCATCATCTAAACAAGTACCCGCATTGTTAATCTATTTAGCCTAGTTGCATAATGTTGTACTATAATATAAACTACATGTAAAATTCTAATGTAAAATTCACAATTGCGAACCCTTTATATACCTGGAGTTTTTGAGGGCGACTCAAAAAGAATTTGGGGCGATTAATAAAACAAAATAATGACACTAAGAAGTAATATCATCACACCCCTTATCTATATATATTTTTAATGACTAATCTGTCCTTGTTTAATTAGTGTTAATGTTGATTAATTAGTTGGTTAATTTTGGTTATAGTTAGTGTTAGAGTATTATTTGAGTTATAATTTTAGAAAAGAAATAGAGAGTGTTAGAGAAGAAGAAGAAGAAGTTTGGAAAAACTAGGTTTTACCTACAATCAATAACAAACATGGATGAGTATGAGAAAAAAGGTAAGAAACATCATGAAGAACATAATATTGAAGGTTCAATGACGTTTAGAGATGACGATTTGGGATATTTGTTGGATGATCCAAATTTTGGTGTGGAAGAAATCCTAGATGACGATTTAACGAGAGAAAACGATGAATCACATTGAAATGAGGATAATAATGCATCAAACAATCAGGTATTGTGTTAAGAAGCTCAACAACCCACTTTGTATGTGTTTGTATGTGATCGTTAACAAAAAAATATATTCTTACATGCATTTAATGCCATGGACGTCCTAAAATCGGTAGATAATGGAGTACCATATCTACCGATTACACTGGACTGAGCCAAAATAAGGGTATAATCGGTAGTCTCGTGAAGAATGATTGCTATCGATTAATCAAAATCACCAAATCGAATTTTGTTCAAATTTTGTTTTCATAATCGGTAGTTTATGAATATTTATTATCTACCGATTATAGTTGTCGCCCCAAAAATGAATTTCTCCTAACTTACAAAATTTTTAATTCTTCATCTTTCATAATCAATAGTGGGTGAATATTTTTATTTATCGATTTAGAATCGGTAGTTTGTAAAATCACATATTTACCGATTGTGATTGTAGTAATAATTGAATTAAAATTAAAAAATTTGCACTTTGTAATCGGTAGTTTAAAGATAAAATTTATCTAGCGATTCCATTGTAATCGGTTGTTGTTTAACAAATTAAACCTCCGATTATACTTGTTTTTGTGTACATAACTTGTCTTGATTTCTTTATATAATCGGTAGTACGGAAACGTAATTAACTACCGATTGTTGTTAATCGGTAGTACGGGGATATAATTAACTACCGATTGTCGTTAATCGGTAGTAAGGGAACATAATTATCTACCGATTGTTGTTGTCTAATTCATTGCTATTTTATGTAGATTGTTGAATCGGTTAATCATGTTTCATATGAGGGTCCTGATACTTCCCTACACTATGCAAATGATTTGGTATGCTACCTACCCACTCTTGTCTTGTTCTAAGAATGTATGTTATGTGGTTAGGCTTATGATATTTGTTTTGTTATATGCGCATTAAGACATTTGGAAGTAAGACGGAGGCAAAGAAATGGCTTATAAACAACGCAAAAAGAAGATACGAATTGTAGTTCAGAACAATTACGTGAGGGTTGATCGATTTGAAATGATTTGTGAGAGAGGTGGCGAGCGAAAGAGTCACGTGGGAAAGGATCGTAAATATGTAAAGCAGACGGAAAGGAAATAGTGAGGTAATTAAAAGAAGATTGAATGCCTATTTAAGATTTTCTTCAGTAAGCCCGACGGTAAGGAAGGTAAAGTATGGAAAATATTTAGAGTTGCTAATGGTCGTCACAACCACGAAGATCCGGAAAGTCTTGTTGGGCACGTAATGGTTGCCAAGTTAAAACCAAACGAAATGGAGACGGTGAAGTCTATGAGGAACGTAATGAAAGCGAGTGCAATCCTATCTAAGATAAAGGCGTACGACCCCAACAACTTGTCTTTGTTGTCTACAATTAAGTCGGCTCTAGCAACGATCAAAAAGACGGAATGTGATGGTCGAATGGTTATGCAAAAATCAAAGTGGTTAGCCGAGATGCACAATTACATGTTGAGAAAAGAAGAAAGAGATGGTAAAGTGATTCGTATTTTCTTGGCACATTCGAAAATGATCCAATTGTCTCAATGTTTTCATCAAATTTTGTTGATAGATGCTACTTACAAGAGAAACAAGTACAACATGCCGTTGTTGAACATTGTTTGCCACACTTCGGACAAATGCACATATACAGTGGCGTGGGGTTTAATGGATGCTGAGAACGATGTGAGTTTCATTTGGATGTTGAAAACATTAAGGTCAACTTATAATGGCGAGCATTTCCCAAGGGTTATTATAACGGATAACCATCAAGCCTTGATGAATGCAATAAATGTAGTGTTTTCGGAAGCCCAGAATTTGCTTTGTACGTGGCACATTCAATGCAACATCAAATCCAATTGCAGATATCATATCCAAGCTAAAAACGAAACAAAGGTACCAAGAGGTCGAAAGAAGATGATGAACGTATTAGTAAACTAACCGTGGA
This sequence comes from Papaver californicum, assembly GCA_023531435.1. Taxonomy (NCBI): domain Eukaryota; kingdom Viridiplantae; phylum Streptophyta; class Magnoliopsida; order Ranunculales; family Papaveraceae; genus Papaver; species Papaver californicum. Next base: position 1,834,586 of record JAJJMC010025461.1, on the reverse strand, counting down.
AGAACGAGAAGAAGAGAAAAGGTTAGCTGATAAAAAGTGGGCCGAGGATGGAATAAAGTGGTCTTTATTTCTAAAATCATGGGATAATCTAGTTTGGTCGATGACGGAGGAAGTTTATGAATACAACTTGAAGAACTTTGAGGATGAATGGGGAAATAACTATCCCAAACCAGTTAAGTATTGCAAAACACAATGGTTGGGACCGCATAAGGATAAGTTTGTGTTTGCATGGACATATGAATATCAGAACTTCAAGAACGAGGCAACAAGCATTGCAGAGGGGTCCCATGGCCGATTAAAGAAAATATTAGTCGGTAGTCAAAATGGGATTATGTCGTTCCAAGAAGCAATCCATGAGTTCACCAATCGTGACCTCACTAAGATTTATGGTTCAATGGAAAAAAGTCGGCATAGATTCCCGTTGGCACATTTAAAACATAAAAATCTTCTAAGGGGTATAGTTTACAAAGTTTCTTGGTGGGCAGTAAGTTATATGATACAACAATTGAAGTTGTATAGAGATCACGATGATGAGACTACAATTTGCAATAAACCCATCTTATACACGGAAGACCAAATCGAGGTACATATACAATATATGATTTAAGAAATAAGATGGCCGTCCAACTATTGAAGGATAAGGAATTCTATATTGAAATAATGATAGAAGGAGATAAACATGTTAGAGAACAAGAGTCCAAAGAGTTATATACTCGTGTAAAATGCCGAAAGGGATTGGAGACAATCGGGTCCAAGTATTGGATGGTAATGCCGAAATGTGGGTATCTTTTAGCGGATGTTTTAAACTGCGTGGTACATTATTTATGTCCTCCTTCCTTAGGAGTGAGTGTTACGTTTACACCCACAAGGACGGTTTGTGATGAGTCGGTCAAGGATAGAAGGATCATTATGGCATGGGTTAATAACAATCATTCTATCGGTTTAAAGTTAAGGAAGATTGTCCATTACCTCCATTGAGTAGGTGGTCGGATTACTTCCCAACTAACCATTGCAAGGAGTGGTTGAAGCAATACGAGTCCAACATGGATTATTGGGATCGTTTAACAAACTTTTCCAAGGGCCTAATTGAATTGACCGAGGATGGTGAGTAGTTTAGTTGAACATGTATTTTGAACATTGCATTTTTAAGTGATAGAAAAATATTAATGCAATGTTTTGGTGTTATCGTCATTGTGTTTTTCATATACAAGTGATTGAAAAATATATTAACGCTATGTTTTTTGTGTTATCGTCATTGTGTAACATGGAGAAAGTTTTTTGACAACATTATATTGTATAATCGCAAGTATCGGGATCACCATTATCTTCCGATTTGAACAATCGGAAGTAGATAATTATATTGTAATTCCGATTATATTGTATATTGTCAACAGGAAATCAAGTTAAAATCAAGTGAGATAATCGGTAGATATATGACAACAATAACTTCTGATTATACTTAAAAATCAACACAAAAACCCATTTTCTCTACATAGAGAGTTGTATCGTCATTGTATTTTCAAAAAGTTACTACAAAGACTGTAATCGATAGATAATAGTATAGTCTAACTACCGATTATGTATCCATGGTAATTATTTCGTGATTCATATTTTGTCTTGGAGAATTCCCTTCACCTTAAACGGGTTGAATCTGTCCATCACCTTAAGGATATTGAAATGAGCTTCGTAACGGTAATTTGATCGTTTCCATCGTCGTCATTCCTTGAGAGATCTCGCTATAACTTCATCATTAGTTTCACCCCTCAAACGATATCGATTGACAAGAAAAGTTAAATTCACAAATGGATCAACTTCTCTGCTTATGCAATTAAATCGACAAAACATATCAGCTCTATTACGGTTATTGGGGTTACCTGTGTCAACACAAAAATGTTCGTGAAAGCTCTCCAAATAACTCATACTCATTACACTATTTTCATACGTTCTTCTTCTCGCCTCGGATATAATTGCACATAGCGCTTACATGACGAAAAATATTCTTCTACCATGAACGGTTGAGCCATTAATCTTGAAGATTATTACTTCGATGTTGGAGAGTTAAAATGTATTGTAGGTGCATAAATGAGAAGATGTCACCCTCCTTATATAGATTAGAGTCCCAACGTTTTTTTTTTTCAAAAAAAAAAAGAGTTGTTGAGGCCTGGTGTAACAAGAGTGTACAGAAAATATGTACACTAAGTTCATACGAATATAAACAATCAGAAGTATCTGGATCACCATTACCTTCCGATTTATACAATCGGTAGTCTATGAAACTTTATTTACTACTGATTATAGGTGTTGCCCCAAATTCGAAATTGATAAATTTATCAAGTTTCAAAAAATTTCATATTCCATAATCGGCAGTCTAAGAAAATGTATTTACTACCGATTGTAATATAAAATGTATCCAGAAACCAATCAGTTCCATCATCTTAATCAGTACATAATTAACACTAGATTGTACTTCAACAAGTATAATCGGTAGTCTAAGAAAATGTATTTACTACCGATTATAGATGTTGCCCCAAATTGAAAATTCAAAAATTATCATATTTATAATCGGCAGTCTAAGAAAATGTATTTACTACCGATTGTAAATGTTGTCCCAAATTCAAAATTGAAAAATTTATAAAATTTCCAAAATTTGCATACTCCATAATCGGTAGTCTAAGAAAATATATTTACTACCGATTATAGATGTTGCCCCAAATTCAAAATTCAAAAATTTATAAAATTTCCAAAATTATCATATTCATAATCGGTAGTCTAAGAAAATGTATTTACTACCGATAGTAGATATTTCCCCAAATTTAAAATTGAAAAATTTATAAAATTCCCAAAATTGGCATACTCCATAATCGGTAGTCTAAGAAAATGTATTTACTACCGATTATAATGTAAAATGTGTCCAGAAACCAAGAAACAGGTGTAGTCGGTAGATAATTATCATCCGATTATGGATCAACAAGCTTAATCGGTAGGTGATGCATACTACTTATCTACCGTTGTGATGCAAAATTTCAACAAAGTTACTTATGAAGTATGAGTCTCTTGCAAATCAATCGATAATTCACAAAAAGAACCTAAAATCCATTCATCATTCATAAAGTAAACCATTCATTAACATTAAACATAATGTTAGAACTTATAATCCGAAAAAAAACCTTAAAAACGACATTGGTTTTAGAACGAAAATGATGTTAGAACTTATAATCTTCTTGCAAATCAATTGAAAATGATGTTCTCTAACAAGACAACCATAATCTAATTTCTAGATTTTTTTGGTTTTAGTACGAGCACCAGGGACATTGGCTTCACCATCAGCACTCGATGAACCATGAGATCTTTTACTGGGCTTTGTTGCTGGCCTCTTAGGCTTATTCGAAGCTTTCTCCCCAAACTTACTTGTATAAGCTTCATTATCAATGTTATCCATTAGGTCTTTATGTTCTTTCATCTTCTAAATTTATAAAGGCACTCCCACCTTTATACACCCAGCAATCTTCTTGGAGAAAAACGTAAACTTATTTTTCTGTTTTTATGCAACAATAATCAAACGATTATTATCTAAAATATTGAGCCGTAATATAAAATCAAAATGAAAGAACATTATGTACCAATTTTTCATAACCAGAAGGTTTGTCTTTGATGATACAAGTATAATCGGAAGCCTTGGTGGTCTTTTCTTTATCTTCACGGATCACATGAAGATGAGAACGCTCCTGATACCATTCCATATAGCCTGGATGTACTTCATCACCTCGGTTGACAGGTCTCCTATCGTTGATCAAATATTGCATCATGTTATTCCAATCTTCAACGGATGGGTTACCAGAGTAAACTACTGTGATAGAGTCCTTACCACATACACAATTCTCCATATCCAATTTGAACTTGCTACGCATGTGACTCCAAGGTTCTTCTTGTACATAACCGAGTTGACGTATCACCCTAGAGGCATTGTACATAACATATCATGTGGGGTGCCACAAGGGTCAATAATAAAACGACAACTCAGACCTTCCCGCTATATGTCCACTAGCTCGGTCTTCCTTGTATGGATCAAAGCATACATCTTTGGACGTCATCAAGTCTAATTTCCTCCTCAAAGAAATCAATTGTTGCTCCTTAGACCTTGAACGGTTGTTGTCGAAGATGTATTTTGTTCATCTGGGTATTCCTTTCTGCCATATCGGGTTCTCTTTGGCCAAAACGAGGAACAGAAAGTGGTCATAGATCCATGTCTAGTGTACATATCAAACCAAGTATGAAAAAATTGATCCTTAAAAGAGAAAAAAAGTAATAACAATCAAAGCATCCATAGAGTTACCAAAATACCTATAGCAGGCTCACATTCCCGACAATTTGGCTAGTTGTTTCCCTCGATGCCTTTCTTAACTCTTCTATCAATAACGCATGGGCATGCGGTGCCCCACGAGTAATCACAAACTTTATTGAGAGGATGCAATAGTTGTAGAAGGTTGGCATCGACCCGGTTGCCACTACAATTGAGGAAAATGACACATCCCAATACATAAAGGAGATATGCAGTGGTTGCAGCATTCACTTCGTCTTCGCTAGACTCTGGATTCTTTTCTTCTTTATCCTTGGTGCCTTTGAACATATTCATCAAGTGGACCATGCTGAACTGTCTAGTTTTGTAACGAAAGCACCGGTTGAACTAAATATCGGACGTCGCTCGATCCCAACCAAGGCACTTCTTAGTGTAAAAATAAAGTTGTTCCCAGCTTAACTGCTTTACGTAATCAAAGTTGACGGCTACACCATGGTCAGCGATGCTAAGAATATAGACCACATCATCTAGGGTGATCGTCATCTCTCCAAACGGCATATGGAAGGTGTCGGTCTCAGGATATATTCTCTCTAGGAAGGCTAATATCGACATCCGGTCATGCTCTAACATTGAATTCTCGACGGCAGTAGATAACCCCGAGTCATAAATAATTTGCTTGAACCTTTCATACTCACAATCTAACGACCAATCTTTCATTTTTCTTGGTGCAGTTGTAGGTTTGAGTAGAAGAACTGCATGAGAATGATCCTAATATACACGACGAATTATAAAATAATTAGAATAGCCATTAACACTTTTACAAATAAAAAGACAATAGCTTAAGAATGATGTTTTATAATTATTATCTCAGTTGAATAAATTTCTTTAGCCCATGAGTCTTTGTATCCAAATAACAAATCTCCTTTATCTCTTGGTAACCCAGGGATTTGGCCTGCTTCAATACCCTTCATCTTCAAAGAGGTGGGGACTTAGTGTCCTCCTTTCTTCTTAATTAACTTCTTTGTACCTTGTCCTTATCCTTGTGTAGCACTTGGTTCTCCTTCTTCTTGGTTTATAACTTGTGGAACACTTGGTTGTAAACTTGGTTGAGTTCCTTCGGTGATGGAGATTCCGTTAGCGCTCTTTTCTCTTCTTACACTAGATGTTATTTTTTTATCCCCTTCACAACGAGACCCCGAAACAATTGTATTTTGGGCTTGCTTAGCTCGCTTTTCCTTAAAAAAAACAAAATCAAGAACAATTAACTTGCAAGACACCGTTTAATCACTACATAATCGGTAGAAAAAATACATAAAAATAACCGGTTATTCATAATCGGTAGCTCGAGTCCTAGATTATCTCCCGATTATGCAACAATTTTGGGTCATAAAACTCTAAGCTATGGACACACATATAACCGGTAGTCAAATGAACAAACAACAAACGATTATAAAACAATCGGTAGCTCGGGTCCTAGATTATCTCCAGATTATGCATAAAAATTGGATCAGAAAACTCTAAGCTATGGAGAAACATATAATCGGTAGTCAAATAAACACAATAACAAACAATTACAAAATAATCAGAAGTCAAATACAAAACCTATCTAACGATTAGGTAAATAGAAATCAAAGGTTTTAAGGAAAATATAATCGAGAGACAATAATCACACATAACTACCGATTATGATGTAGCACTAACATTTTTTCAATTTCAAAATATTTTAATCAAAAGTTAACATCTACTACATATCTACTGATTGATTCAAAACTATATTCCTCTACATAAAACCATCTAATATAATCGGAAGTTAGATAAAAAAATTAACTACTGATTAAGCCTAAATTTTAGTACAAAAAGAAAATCGGTGGTTAATGACTAACTATAACTACCGATTATAGTCGATGTGGTTGAGGAATGATGAATTCTTTCATAATCGGGAGCTAACAACTACTACATATCTATCGATTGATTCAAAACTATATTCCTCAACATCGAAACCATCTGATATAATCGGTAGTTAGATAAAAAAAATTAACTACCGATTAAGCCTAAATTTTGGTACAGAAAGAAAATAACTAGACCTAACCGGTAGTTAATAACTAAATCTAACTACCGATTGAAGTCGATGTTCTTGAAGAATGATGAATTCTGTCATAATCGAAAGTTCAAACTATACGAAACTACCGATTCTGGGTAAAATCCGAAAACCCTAGAAATTATAGTGACGATTTCAATCAATTGAAGCAAAATAAACCCAAATAGTTGTATACCCTTACCTAATTGGGGCCATCATAAACTGCTGGAGAGTCCAATTGTCAGAATCAGTCTCCGTATCTAGATGATCATCTTCGTGTTCTTCGTTATGTTCTTCAACAATCTCTATGTTTCGTAATCTCTCCACAAAATTTGGTCGGTTACTATTATCAGATTGACGGCTTGTTTGTTTCTGTCGAGCCATCAATATATCGTAATATCGACGATGATTTGGTACGACGATTAACGACGATACCATGAATTGATTTTGAAAATTTCACGAGGGAATTTGTTTCTCACAATCCATAGTCAAGAGGAAGAGAAGAAGAAGAGTTAGATTTTTCTTACAATCATTAGTAAATAGGAAGAGAAGAAGAAGAGTTAGAATTAAATGAAATGAGTTTACGTTTTACACTTTTATTAGTGAAGGGGTATATATATATTTTTACGTGCCATTAGAACAACCCATAATTACATCTATTGGATGTGTATAAATAAATCGCCCCAAATTTTTTTTGAGTCACACTAAAAAACGTGAGGTTTATATAGTTATATTTATTTCATGAGAGTTCAGTAAAAGGTTACATGTATAGAAAATCATAATACTCAAATGCATTCTTTAACCCTAATTCATCCAACTCATACATCTGTTCGATTCATTAAATAATCCAAATAATGTCGAATTGCTTTCCTTCTACCAGTCACGTTCTTAAACCGTTCTTCAGCTTCTTTATCTCTCATCAAAAAGAACTTTAGAAACTGAAATATCAGAAAAAACCAGAATGCACCCCACGAAAAACTTCCACCTAAAGAAAACCCTCCACCTCCTCCACCACCACCACCACGATAATATGGTGGAGGTTCCTGGCCACCACCAAATCCTGACCCACCATCATCCAATATAGGATCCTTCTGTTTCCCTATAAAAGAAGATATCACAACGTTTGGTGTATCTACAGTTTTAGTTTCACTCTGCACAGCTCCTCCTCCTCCGCTCATTAAATAACATTTACTTAAGCATCTAGTTTTCAACATGTTAACCAAAGCAGATTTTGCAAACCCTTTGTTAATCTCGTTGAAATAAACCCTTCCCAACCTTCCTCCAGAATATGTTGGTCCTATAACTCTTGTGGCCGTGGAGAATTTAAGACAAGGACATAGGATTTTCATCGGTGAGAAAGATAAATAATCCATATTTGAATTCTTTCTTAGATGAAAACAGAGAAAACAGGATAATCGTAGTTTTTTTTTTTGGAAAAAGTTGATTGACGGAAAAATTAGGGCAAATATTAGAAGGAGTTTCAAAAAAATTGCACCTAGGAAAGAATCACTTACCAATTTATACCCATTTTTTCTTACATTTTCTCTAGAAGGATCTTTTATAGGCCAGGAGATCCGGTTCCGATCGGTTCCCAGTTTTCAAAAAACTTTAAATTAGTGAACCAGGACCCTATACGATAAAAAAATGGATAATTTGTTGGTTGGTCCAAAAAACCTGGATCCGTTTTATCTATGGTCCATCCAGAAAAAGCATTTAACCGGAGGTCCAAAAATGTTTTGGTCTTGTAAAGAGACCTGACTGCCCTTTTTATTGTACATGCGGATATTAGAGAAATAACTTTTCTCTATGTTTCTTTCATCAAAACGAAAAAACCTAAACAAAAATACAACAAAACAGATCTGAAATACCAAAAATTCATCAACGAAAAGTGTAATCAAAATCAAAATCAAAATCATCAACAAAAACATATCTTTTTTCATATCATGCTCCTTCACCAAAATTGAAGAAATCAATTAGTAGAAGAAAAAAATAGTACTCATGCAGCACAAACAAAAGAGAAGAAGAAAAGAAGTAGTAGAAGAACAAAAGAAGAAGAACTCTATTAGTCGCCAAAAACAGTACATATTGATCATTTAGTACATATTGATCCTTCAAAACCTATTGATATTTACTGGAGAAAAAAGTTAATGATCCCGCATTGCATATTGATCCAACAATACATATTGGTATGTACTGAAGGAAAATAGGTATTGGAGGAAAAAAAATGTATGATCTCACAGTACATATTGGTATATGTACTGAAAGAAAAATAGGTATTGAAGGAAAATATGTATGATCCCACAGTATATATTGATCAAACAGTACATATTGATATATACTGGAGAAAAATATGTACTGAAGGAAAAAGTGTATGACCCAACAATACATATTGATATTTAATGAGATACAAAAATAGAAAATCAAAAAAGAGGATTCAAACAAATCATCAACAAAAACCCATATCAAAACTGGTTTCTTCTGAAATCTGAAGAAATCATCAACAAAAATGGTTACAACTAGAAGAATTAAATGAATAATAATAGAAGAAGAAGAAGAAGAAAACTTATGTTGCAAATAATAAGAAGACCTTTGTTAGTCACCAAAAACAAGTAGAACCCAGCAAACAGTACATATCCATATGTAAAAATCTAATTTATGCTTGAATACTATTGATATGTACTGAGATACCCATATCTAAACAAGAAAAATGATGAAAAAAAGAAGAAAAATAAGAAAATCCGTACAAGAACAAATTTCTACATAAAAGAAGATATCACTCCCAAATCAGTAAAAGAAACCCTAGTTCTAATGATGATCTTACAATACATATATCACATTACATACCCCACAGATGAAGAAGAAGATTAAAAAGTCTAAACCAAAATCCAAAATTGATGAATTTATATCTTTTTCTTCTTCGTCTTAGATCTATTCTCAGATCTACTTCTTCTTCTTCACCATCATTTGCTTCTTTTCTTCACCGTCACTTTATTATAGAACTTACCTGGGACGAATGGAGTTGGAGATGATTATAGAGCACCGAATTCGATCTTCAAAACAAAACCCTAAAAAAAAAAAAAAAGAATAAAAAAAAGTCTGAAAATTTTGGAAACTGAATTGATTTTAGAGTAGTAGATACGAATGGAATATACATAAATCACCCACCTAACAATCGCACGTGGAATGGATCAGAGAAAAAAAAAATGGTCCAAAAACACGATTTTGGACTAACGAGTATACGGGTCAGGTGGGTGGACCAATCGTTAAACAGATCCTCTAGTAATTACTAGTAAAAAAATTGGATATCCATATGATCCGGTTATCCATGGGTCTTAAAAAACAATAAAAAGATTTCATAAATTTTTTTATTTTTGCTCGCTTTAATACAAATCTAATTTATTTTTATATATTTTTTGTCCCATAAAAGTGTATCTTTCACATTTTATTTTTGTCTCAATTTGAGTGTTAATTTTTATTTTTATATGTTATTTTTAAACAAATCCTTCTTAATAACTAGTGTTGCAAAAAAAACTTCTAAAAATATAATGTTTGATACATTCATGTTTATATTTATTGCATAGGTTTTTAAAAACTATTTTTAACTAATTCTAGTTCCTGGGACGGAGGAAGCATAAAATTATTATTATTTTTCTATTAGTGTTTTAATTAATAGAATATGTATATTTTGATTTTAGTATCTAACTTTGTGATCAAAGTTGTGTTTGGATCCCAGAAAATTCAATATTAGAGTTTAGAACCTAGGATCAGAGTAGACCGTCTTGACCGTTACCATAAAAATAAAAATTAATTAATATTCTTTTTGTTTCATTATTTTAGTCCGCTTTGACAAAATCAAAATATTAAGAAAACTATAGGATTTCCTAGACTACCTTTAATTAATGTTTATTTGTAATATAAAATAAAAAATAAACAAATAAGATTTTAAATTTTTTGGAAACTTTTAGAAGAAAATAAATAAGAAATATTTTTAATCAAATATCAATCATATTTATTTTCTATTTAAATATATATTGTTTATCATTTTAAATTGGGTCCAATTGAAAGTAAATTTATAATTAAAAAAATAAAGGGTTGTTGTAAATTAATTCTTTTGTGGATTCCACCACTCTTACACCCCTCTTACACCACCAGCTTATCATCTCCCCTTCCACCTCTTCACATCTTTCACTTCTTGGTAACCCCCACATTTAGTGTAATAACTTAGATTTAATACCTTAGTTATGAGAATGCATTCCATTACTTCCTAATGTTAATGCTATCTTTATCATCCTCTCTTGTATTAGCCTATAAATTGAGTCTCATTCCTTTGTAATGTATACGAATATCTAGTAATGAGAAATTCTCTCTTCTTCTCTCTATATTTCTTTTGTGCAATAGTTCATCTTTTGATTTAGTTTATAACACGTTATCAGCAGGCTAGCTCTCCTTAGCGGGTCGTCAATTGACCACGATGATGATGAAATTTCTATTGTGATGAATCTTACACAATAAGGTAAAATACTATACATCTTTTTTCTTGTTTTTAAGGTACCAATAATTACGGATCGCATCATTACAAAGAGGAAAGGTTGTATCCTTGAAGGATAGCACAACTTTAACTTTTCCTCCTCAATAATAATCTCCTGGAAATAAAAAAAAAAAGAAAAAAAAAAGAGAGATTGTTCCACCTGAAGTTGGAACTCAGTGTGACACAATATGGACAAAAGAAGTTCACTCGGTTTATCGGTCGGTCCCTGAAGTGACCCGTAACAAAGTGACATCATGTCTCTATCCGCGGTTCCTGAAGTAACATGACCCTGATGTTAAGACAATTTTATTTTACAAATAATGTGTCCACGTGTACACTGGCAATGAATATTTCGCCAAACCCGAAGATGAAGAAATTGATATTTAAACTATGTTGGTACTGTATCTGTATGTTCTTTATTTATTTTGATTTTTGTTTATTTTAATTATTGGTCTTGAAAAAAAAAAAAAAAAAAGGATTCCAGAAGCAATCCATGGGATGTTATTAACTCCAGAAGTAGTCTAACATGCAAATTATAAATTTTTGTAGCAATCCAAATTATTGTGGGTTTCCGCAGTAATCCATAAATATAGACTCCAGAAGTGGTCTATGAAATTTTTTGGATTTCAGGTATCCATAAAATTCTGGGTTCCCGAAGTAGCCCATAGTTACTAAATACTTTTGTTAATGGTTTTATTATCAAAACTCAAAATATATGTCATATTCTTTGTTACAAGAACACAATTTTTACAGCATTAAACGTTTCCGACATATTGATTGATTAGTACCAATCAAGCGGAATTTTCCGCTCAAATTTTGGTAGACGTACCAATACAAGAGCATATGACTATCGTTTATAATAAATGCTAATCAGGGTGCACACTGATAAAGTATACGCTGTCAAATTTTAATTACATATATGAGCATGGGTGATTTAAAATAATTAATTGTAATATTATGATGAACAATCCGAAGAAAAAAAAAGGTTTTTCGGATGACCTACTTGGATCCAAGGTCACTCACCCATAATATATTTTGCATAAATAATACTAGATGTGATGAGACTTCCCGCCGTTAGAGGGAGGAAAGCAGTCGTTATAAGAACGTCATGAATCGGCCTCATCATAATTCTTGCACCAATTCGGTATAAGGTGGAGAAGTTATTCATTCATTATGATATGCTTGAAGCATTTTATTCTTACAAGAAGAATAATTAAAACTCATTTGTTGTTGCACGTATTTTGGCATTAGTTTATGTCCCTGCAGGGCATACCATGAGTTAACAATAATTGAGTCGTCTACAACTCATCTGAATTGTTGATGAAAAAAATAAATAAATATATATTCCTTGATAGAGGAAGCCAATCACGCTGGATCAAAATAGTGCTCCTGGAGAGGCTATTGATAATGTTCTCAATGAGACTATTTAACTACGATCTTTAATTACCGAGCCATATTTATCTCCTAAAGAGGAACTCATTCCTAAGTGGACAAGTGGTGTCGATATTAAAGAATGATTTTTATACGCGTACTAATCGTAGTTATTGTCGAACATGTATTCAGAGTAGCGACAACCATACATGTATTATAGACAAAATCCTTTTTCGCAGAGAAACTACCGTGAAGTATCGACAATATGTATGGTTGACTAATATGGGTGAAAGGCATCCATATTTGGTTGTCCTCTCACTAATAAATATTTTTGGACATAAATAAAAATTTTGAACCCGGAAGGTTACAAGTTTGATGCTTAATTAGTTTGCATGAAAATGAGACGAGAGGAACAAGGACGCTAATTGCACAGCGCCACTCGTGGCATCTAGTTTCTACAGACACTTGAGATCTATGAAATTACATCATCTACTCTTAAATGATTTGAAAATATCCAATACTTTGGTAAGTATTGTGTACCTCGTTGATAGATGAATTTTAAGGGAAACCATTATTTACCAGTTTTACATGTCATAGTCTGACATAATTGTTTTGTTATCGAAGATAACGTTCGTGTAAACTTCTAAAAGATTATCACAGGTTATACTTCCTTATTGAAAGAATTCAAGATAAAAGATCTTGGAATCATGTATCAAACTTATTAGCATTATAATGGTCCATGATTTTGTCAACTTTAGAAAGTTTTGACATGTTTACATGGATAAGTACGTAACCTCCTAATAAAACTTGTGTAATAGCAATCTACTTTCATCTCGGTAACGGGTATGTAACACTCTCTCTGGTTCGTATTACATACTAATTACAAGTTGTTTTTGTGCTTGATTTTATGTATAAATTTGTATGTTATACTTGAAATTGTTCGGTAGTGAATTTGTTTGCCAAACTTAATTAGCACTAATATGGAGGCATTTTGTATATTGGTTTTTGTAGTACCTCTAACATTTGATCTTTGCTTTGACGGTTTATCCAAAGTCTCGTAAGTAACGAACTACAGATAATCAGTTTCCATTTGCCAAATTGTTAGACGATACAACATCCTTTTTGCAGCAACAACGATGATCATCTATTATTGTTTGAAAGGAATTTACGAAGAATAAAAGATATATCAGATCCTACAAATCAACCATTGGGAATTTGACAAAGACAATTCAACTTGAGATTTGAAATTACGTTATGGCAACATAAAGGTCTCCATTACCAACAAATTTTTTTTTTGAGCTGAAGATGGTTGCTGATTAGCTACTTGTGGTAAATCAACTGAGATATCTTCTTTCTGCTAGAGGATATATTGGACTTTACGAGTTGTACTCTTTTTCCTTAGTCAAGGTTTTTGTCCAACTGGGTTTTCCTTCTCAAGGTTTTAACGAGGCAATATATATATGTCCAACTCATTTTCTTAATCTATCTACAGTTGTACTCTTTTTCCTTAGTCAAGGTTTTTTCCTTCTGGGTTTTCCCGACAAGGTTTTGATGAGGCAACGAACTTGAAAAAATTTGCTTAAAGAGATATTCAAAGACATTATTGAAGGCAACGAACTTGAAGAAATTTGCTTAAAGAGATATTCGAAGACATTATTAAAGACAAACTTATATCTTGTTTTGAACAAAGACGGTCAGTGATTCTACTTGAAGATCAACATTATGTAATCAGTCTTCTATACTTCTTTGGGTGCACATCATCAGGGGGAGAACATCAGTATTGTGTGATGGAAATTTATGCGTGTTGTACTCTTTTTCCTTCGCTTGGTTTTGTCTAGGGCTGCACAGGAACCGACCGGAACCGAAGAACCGGACTGGAACCGACAAAACCGTACCCCCAAAAAACCGGACCGGGGGTACAGGGTACAGGTACAAAATTTACGAACCGGGTACAAACGGGTACAAGGTACAGGTACAGCCTAAGAACCGACCTGTACCGACCCAAGGAACCGATCAATATTAACCATTGATCTTTTTATGTTGATTTAATCTATATCGTTGAAACTGTGGCTAAAATTACATCAAAGTTTAACCAGCAGAAGCAGAATTCGTCTTTCGTAATCTCTTCAAAGAAACCTAAAATTCAATTTCCAACATCTACGCACGTAATCCTAATCAAAGAGGTAAGGATTACTATTCTCTTAGTTCTTAATTGTTACGATTTCTAGTTCTAGAATCAATTATTATCGTACTGATGTTCTGTTTTGCACTGGTCTGATTTTTTTATCCTCATAAAATTCATGGGTTTTAGTATTTAGATGAGATCTGGAGCTTGTTTTGTTGAATTTCTGTTAAATCAAGTAAATGTGTTGTCAAAATTAATATTATAGTTGTGAATTTGATTGTTGTTACTGAAAGTGTTTATAGGGTTTACTTTCAATTAGTATGTACCTTTTTGTTTTGCTCTGAGAAAAACCTGTAGTATAGAGGGATTGAATTACTTCTGGGATCTTCTTAATATGTCTAGAATGACTAGGTTTGTAATATTTTGATTTCGATGCGGAAGAATACGATTGTATGCATATCTTTCTGGATCTCCGGTGGATTCCCACGTTACAATGCCCAATTCTAAAAGTTGTTGTATCATCAAGTAAGATATGTAGTGTTGTTCATTCAGTAACAAGGTTTAGAAAAATCTGGTTTTGAAAGAACTCTGTTGAAAATGATATCATTGGTGAAATTTACTTGCTGTGCAGATGATTTTTTTTGAAAATTGCATAGTTTACTAGTCTAGATAGATATTGAAACATATTTTGATGGGTGTGTTGCGTTGATATATCATATTTTACATTCCATTCCTGATAGTTGCACTTGCACAACATAAATGGCACTTGCACTTCCATTCCTTTTCACTTTTCACTGGCAGAGGGTTAGGGTTAGTTTTGTTTTCTTATATATTGCAGCCTTGCAGGAAGCGAGGAATTTTAAGAGTTCAAACTTCAAAGCATTCAAGCGAGGAAATTCAACGATAAGAAATGGTAAGTCAGTGCACATTTGTCTTTTTGTATGTTTCAGTTTCTTATGATTGCTTGATGTATGTTTTTTTATCAATTGCCAATTCATTTCCCAAGTATCCAGTCATGTATGTCCATCCATTCAGTGATTCAGATGTTGTTTATGTTTGTGTTTCTTCTGTTATGAATGGATTTGTGTCAATTTTAGAGGCTTCATTTATCATTTGGTGATTTTGGTCCATATATTGATACAAAACATGGTGCATGAATTGTTCTAACCAACTTTCAAAATCCTTAGTTTATCTGTATTTTTAGATATGAGTTTCACTATCAGACATATTAAGAAGATCCCAGAAGTATGCAGAGTTCTGTATTTTTAGTTTATCTGTATTTTTAGATACAAAACATGGTGCATGAATTGTCATTTTTATTTAATTTAATTTTATTGTCATGTTGTTATACAGAGTTCAAGTCAAGCTACAACTTTAGAAACCCAAGTTGGATCATCTAACCAACTTTCAGAACCTACATCTACACCGGAAGCTCCACAACGTCCACTTACACAAAACGAAGATACAACCAATGTTGTTGGTGAAGGCACGAAGAAGTCCAAATTCATATCTACTGTATGCAACGAGTTTACAAGGTTAAGTCCAGAAGAAGCAAAATGTAATCATTGTAACCGTAAACTAGCAGCTAATTCTGAGAGAAATAGTACTTCTGGTTTGAGGAAGCATTTGAAGCAATATCCAAAGAATCCTAATAAGAAGAAGGTGGATGGACAGACAACCCTGATGTTTCCACCCCCAAGACCAGGTGAGGATGGTAAATTAGTTTCTCATTCTTATAGCTATGATAAGGCACGAAGAGCTCTAGTTGAGTTTATAATTAAGGATGAGATGCCGTTTAGAATGGTAGAAGGTACGGGGTTTAAGGATTTCATGCTTGTGGTGGAGCCTAGATTGAAGATCCCAAGTCGTATGACAATGTACAGAGATCTTTTAGAGATCTATATAGAAAAGAAGAAAAGTTTGAAAGATTTCTTTAAGACATCAAAAATGATGGTATCTTTGACAACCGACACATGGACGTCACCAAACAATTTTAACTATATGTGTGTGACGGTTCATTTTATCGATCAAAAATGGAATTTGCAAAAGAGAATACTCATGTTTTGTCAAGTTAAAGGACATACAGGTACTGCAATTGGTAAACTATTGGAGAAGTGTTTGACAGAGTGGGGGCTTGAGGATGTGTTCAGCGTGACCCTTGATAACGCTAGTGCTAATAAAAAGGCAATTGATTATTTGAAGCAAAGTGTGATTAGTTGGACAGGAGCAACCGTTAGAGCCGAATATTTGCATGTAAGTTCTTTTAAATCATAATTATGTTCTTTCTTGATTATTTAGCTCGTTTCTAGCTATGCTTAATTGTGTCATTTCTAATATTTTAGGTCAGGTGTGCTGCTCATGTTCTTGCTCTTGTTATAAAAGATGCAGTACGGGTCTATAATCAGTCGATTACAAGGATCAGGTCAGTTGTTAAGTATGTACTTAGTTCTCCTGCTAGGTTGGCTAAATTTAGAAATTGTGTTACTCTAGAGCATCTTGATTGTAAGAAAGGTTTGAGCTTAGATGTGAAAACTAGATGGAATAGCACTTATTTGATGTTAGATGCTGCTGAAAAGTATGAAAAGGCTTTTAAAAGGTTAGAAAAGTATGATAAAGACTACAGAAAGAAGTACATTTTCCAACAAGTAAGGGCAGATGTTTTACCTAATGATTATGATATGGGTATTGATGATATTGATGATATTGAAGAGTGTTCTTCTAGTTCTGAATCTGGTTCTGAATCTGAGGTTGAGGTTGAGCTTGAGGACATGCAGGTTGAGGTTGTGAACAAGACAAAGAAGAAGAAAAAGGGAAAGGCGCGCCAACATGCTCCCTATGAAGAGGATTGGGAATATGTCAGAGGTCTTGTGAAATGCTTAAAGGTATTCTTCGATGCTACTGTAAAATTTTGTGCAACTACAAAACCTACAACTCATACTTTCTTATGGGAATTAGTAGTAATTCATGGACAATTAGTTGAGTTTAGAGACAATGTAACATCAAGTCCTTTTATTACACGTATGGTTAGTATGATGTTTTCTAAGTACAATAAGTATTGGGGGGACTATTCAAAGATGAATTCTGCATTATTTTTTGCTCAATTGTTGGATCCAAGAGAGAAAGAAAGGGGATTAGAGTATCATCTTGAATGTTTGTATGAAAAGGATACTTTGAAGGTTGCATATGTTATGAAAAAGGTGAAAGCAGATTTTATGTTACTCTTTGAAGAGTATAAGTCTATGCATTCAAATGGACACGAGGGGTCAAGTAGCAGCACTAGTGTTTTTTCTGTAACTGATAGTGCAGTTTCTATGCAAGAGCAAAGTTTTCTATCCAGGATTAAATCAGGGAAGAAAAGGCATAAAAAGGACCCATCTGGATCTGGTGTTGAGACTACAACAGAGTTGGACAGGTATTTGATGGATGTGATGGATGTGTCTGAGTCCGAAGGTGAGGAAGTTGATTCCAGTTTTGATATATTGGTTTGGTGGAAGAACAATAGCAGCAGGTACAAGATACTCTCATATATGGCAAAGGATATATTATCCATGCCTGTGACTTCAGTTGCCTCTGAATCAGCATTTAGCACCGGAAAACGAGTGCTTAGTCCATGGAGAAGTTCCTTATCTACTAGGACGGTCGAGGCATTGCTCTGTACACAAAGTTGGTTACTAAAACCGATTGCTCTTGATCTTTTAAATGATTATATACCGGACGAAAACTCTAACGTTGAGGAAGGTAATATGATTTTTTTTTTCTTTATTAATCATCAATTCAATATTTAATATGAATTCATTTCTTAATGGATGTTGCAGAGTTATTGGATCCTATGCCAGCGCCAGAATCTTTTGATCTTTGAAGTTCATTGGATTTATTTATATGTTGGTTATTCTTCTTTTTTGTGTTTGTGTGTTTATTTGACGTTAAAAATAACTTCTTTAAGTACCAAATTTTATTTGACGGAACAACCAAACTTTTTGTGTTTGTGTTTATTTGACGGAACTAATTATTGTATACATTTCGTAATTAGATTGAAATGGTAGAAACACTTAATTTTTTTTTTTTCAATAATTTATATTTAAATTTCATATATAACAAAAAAAAAAAAAGTACAGGGTACGTACCCGGAACCGGACCCGGGGTACATGGTACAAAACCGGAACCGGACCGAGGATACGGGGTATAGGGTACAGGTACAAAACTTAGGAACCGACACTAGGGCGGTACAGGTACAGGGTTCCATCAAGAACCGAGCCGAACCGACCTTTGTGCACCCCTAGTTTTGTCCCAATGGGTTTTCCTAGCAGGGTTTTACCGAGGCAATATTTGACGCGTCCAACACCATGATATGATTTGTACTCTTTTTCCTTCGTCTAGGTTTTATCACTTTTGGGTTTTCCTGGCAAGGTTTTAACGAGGCAATATCATAATAGAGTGGTGTCATCCAAGGGGGAGTGTTGTAAATTAATTCTTTGGTGGATTCCACCACTCTTACACCCCTCTTACACCACCACCTTATCATCTCCCCTTCCACCTCTTTACATCTTTCACTTCTTGGTAACCCCCACATTTAGTGTAATAACTTAGATTTAATACCTTAGTTATGAGAATGCATTCCATTACTTCCTAATGTTAATGCTATCTTTATCATCCTCTCTTGTATTAGCCTATAAATTGAGGCTCATTCCTTTGTAATGTATACGAATATCTAGTAATGAGAAATTCTCTCTTCTTCTCTCTATATTTCTTTTATGCAATAGTTCATCTTTTGATTTAGTTTATAACAAGGGTGTATTTGAGAGTTTATTGAGAAAATATACATATAAACAAAAGTAGTATAGAGGACGGAATAATGAAACGAAAGGGAGTATATATTTTTGTTTAACATCGTCTGTTATTAATGTAGGACATCTACTAGATTTAGGATTTATATTTTTTATTATTAATTTATTATTATTATAGATATTTTTTATTTTTAGAATTTACTTATTTTTAAAATTTATTTATTTTTAAGAAGTTATTTATTTTTAAAATTACATAGATTGTAAGTAAGGATTTTTTGAATTTTCTTAGAACTAGAGTTCAAGTCTTCCCTATAAAAAGAGACAAATCTATTATAGTTTAGATCATATTAAAATTATTCAATCAAAACATGATTTAATTTCAGTTATCCCTGTTTTTCTACCATGTTTTCTATATTTCACTTTCCGTTCTCGATCAGTTATGTGAGCGCGTGAGTTGCATGTGTAGAATAACTCTTTTTGCCCTAAACTTCTCTTCGGTCTTCCTCTCCTCGTTCTTCTTCTCCTTTCTTTGTCTCCCACGGTCTCACTTAGTAAAGAAAAACCCTAGAAAATTAGTAAAAAATCAAAATCAATGGGAGAAGAGAAGAATACTAATTTAGAGCCACAGAGAGATTTGAAAATATTTTCATGATCAACAGTTTCTTTCCATTGATTTTTCTTTCTTTGTAAAACCAAGACTCTCAGAAAACATGGCTACAGAATCATCGAATTCATCCCGAAAAGGTAAAAATTCTCCAACAATTCCTTCAGTTCGCATGCAAATCTTTCGTGGGTTCCTTTTTTTGTGTTTTGATTGATTTTTGAATGCCAAATTCTTGTTTGTTTTGTATTCAGTTGTAACTCCTCTTAGGTCTACCGGTGATGCTCCAATACTTAAAAAAAAGGTTCAAGGTATATATCATCTTTATCACTTTCTGTATATTGGGTTTGATTCAAAATTTGTTATAATTTGGAGTAGAACTGATCTACATTGTGTTCAGTCAATTTTCCCTCAATTCCAATGTGAAGAGATTAATCAATTAATGATTCTAAACAAGTAGGAGTATTAGCTGCTGTTGAACTTGATTTTCCAGCTGATGGTGATGATCCTTACAGATACTATTGAATGTCTTTTCAATTGAAGTCGAATCATTTCCTTTTGTTTTATTACTTTAATTGAATCCTTTTAACTTTTTGACTGCATAATATCCTTTGAACCGATGAGTATGGTGCTGATGTTGGACTATTGTTGGATGGTTGTTGTTGCAGTGGGGGAGGGTGATCAAGAGGAGGGTTGCTTCTTCTTAATGTTCTTGATTTTAATTTATGTTCATTTTAGTACTTGTGTTTGTTTTTTATTTCAATTTGCTATCTAGATGGTTCATGTTATGGATGTTTATATCTTAATTTCCGATTGTGATTGATCTTTGATTTGCTCAAGTATGGATACTCGGATGTGTATAGGGAGATAGAATTGGGTGTCAATTGATCTGAAGGGGTGGAACTTGTATAACAAAAAAGTACAATGACAGAGTTAGTAAATAAATTGAAACTTAATATTAAGCTGGTCATTTCCGTTTTCTACATGATTTTCTAATTGTCCATGCAGTCAACTGTGGTCTTGGGTACCAAACTTTAATATTTAATTTATCCTTAATATAAAGACGGAATTAGTCTAATCTCTTAGATTAAGGATTTTTTTATTTTATAAATATCCATTATCTTTCGTTTCTTACCCTTAATTCTATTTCCAACACTAGAAACATTAAGTTGATTGTCATGATGTCCAAGTATTATAAATGAGGGCGTATGTAGAAAAAGCAGCCTTGAAATTGGAACTCCGTCTATCTAATGGGATTACAAAATTTCTAAACTTCGCTTTTATCGCAGGGACGGATGAAGTATTAAACTTTCTGGGACCCAAACGTAACTTTAATCGATACTAAAATCTAAATAATCCTAAAGAATAAATATGAAAAGAAAATGGAAAACGAGTAAAATTTAAATATAAAATCAAACAAATACTTATAAATTTTACATAACAATAAATAAAAATAGATAAATATTAGTAGTAGAATCTATTGGGAACTGGAGCTTATCGGTTCCAAATGGTGAAGTTGTTTTTAAATCCAATTGTAAAACCCATAAGAGCAAAGACAATGGGTGGGCTTGAGCATTTCCCCATCTCGTCTCAAGTTGAACTATCGAATTTTTCTTGGTCGGTCGTCCAAGCTTTAGCAGAAAGCGGCTAGTTTAACTAATGACTTTAATTCCATAATATATAAATTCAACCATTTCCCATTTCAAACTCACACCTTCTACATCCATAATCTCCAACAGTTCTCTTCTAATCCCAAACTTTTTCAATTAATTATTTACTAAAGCTTTTCCTGTGAGTCAATTTTTTCTAAAAAAAAAATCTACAAAAATAGGCAGATTCATCACAAATACATAAAACTTCAACACATAATGCTTCAGCGCTAAAAGTTCACGGTCCGAAGTTTAGTCAGGATGAAGATAGTACTATTTTAGAAGTTAAGTTCTTTTACGCTTGATAATGGTGTTCAACAACGACATAACACGCTTTGGAGGAATATTTTTAATCAATTTTGACAGGAAACTGGGAATCCAAAAAATTATGATTCTGGTAGGTTGTCAGGTCGTTATAATACAATCAACAAAGATATGAACAATTGGGTATCTTTGATGATGCAAATGAATCGTTGCAAAATGAGTTGTGAGACTGAAATCTATATGATAAGACGTATTTGAATTTGTTTAATTGATATCTAAAATGTGTTATGTTTGTTATAGTAACAAATTTATTTTTTTTCGAAATGCAGCAAAGTAAAACTCGAGGAATGACAAAGCAACTCGATGAAAATTCTCGAATTGGAAGCTTATTTCTCTTCCAAAGCAAGTCATTAGTGGCCTTACCTATTATTGCCTACCCACCGCTTGTGATTGAGCAGCACATGGAACCACCCACATCACTCACGAAGACATGAAAACTTGTCACTATTTCATCCTGAAGAATGATGCGAGGGAAGTAATGGTATTGAGAAGCGTTGCTGACTTAACAATTAGGTTTCGGCATAACAAGGCTTGCAACGTTTTTTCACACCAAGGCGCATCATTCGCAAAGAAAAGATGAGTGGGAGATATGTCTTTGCTTGTGACCACAGTATGCATCTTACCCTCAAACAGTTTAGTAATATTCTTACTAAGAATGTCTTCCGCAAGTTGCAGTTCTTCCATACCAACTTAGCTTCCCGACGATGCTATTGACATAACAACCGGTACACCATAGGTTGGCCCAACCCAGTCTTCTTGTACTAGGATCTACAAATATTTATGCAGTATAGCGCAGCGCTATAACTTCTGTTTAAAGAAAGGACTCTTACTACCCATCCTTGAAACAAAAGATTATGGAGTGCTCATTCGATTAACACATGTTGGTTCAATGTTGTGAGGAATGAAGTGACTCGAGTGAAAGGAGAATCTCAAAGAGACTCGACCACTTTGGATAGGAATTGACTAGTGACTCGACCGAACATGAACTTTTCGTTCGGTTATGACTAAGGTAGCTCCCACCGCCTACTCTCCTTAATTAGGGTTCTTTATTCGAACCTCATGGGAGTTGGTAATGACCCAACTTAAGAGGTACTTACGGAGTATTGTCTTAAGTTTAAACCTTGATATATTTTACATCCCAAAGGGGCTATAATTGGAGGTGCCATTGTTTCTGGTACATAAGTTCTTATCTCAATGGAAAATGCCCTACCTTTGAGTGTCATTTGAACTGTTGATTTACGTAATTGGAAGTAACCAAAGGGAGCCTAGTCAGAAGAGATGGTATATGGATAGGGAAACCCCGTCTCGTTGATAGGATTCAATCAATAGGCATCGGCCTGACACCTTTCACCGATGTAATTTGGTCCAAGTTGTTGGTCGGTTACCAAAAGTGTCCTCATTACTAGTGTCTGCCTTTAGCACTTCATGTATTAAAACTTGGTCGGACCAACCCAACCGGCTACTTCTTACAAGTCTTTCTGTATTTAGAATATTAGGGGAGCTCCTCAGTAGTTGGTGACCAATCACCCTTCCACGGAACCTCACTAATACAAGTACTGAATGCTCATACGGGAAATACAACCTTTATTTCTAGTCTACTTAGGGGGTGCAGACATACCTGAGCGGATGACCATACGTCTATTCTCTTTTAAGAGATTAGGTGGAAAGAGCAAAAGACTAATAAATTAAGAAGAAGACCCTGTACATGTCGTTCTCTTCCTCTTTGTTTAATGCTCGGCTTTTATAATCTAATGTGTTTACCAGGAACTGCGGATACTTTATTACTTAAACCTTAACGATGACACTCTCCTTTTTATTACTACTTTTCTCGATATCTCAGGACTAGCAAATAAGGTGAGCTCTCTCTTTCAAAATCAGTCTAGAAAACTTGGTTCCGAATTCAAAGGCTACTACGCCTATGAGCTAAGCTACCAACTAAAAACACGTTGATATGGGCTTATTATCATAAATGAGAGAAGAGGGTGAAGACGATCTGCCATAATTTGGGCAATAAATTTGTAGGTGACATTACACAGGCCTATAGGACGAAATTGGGAAGGTTTTGATGGGTGGTCTACTTTCAGTATTAAAGTGAGATTTGTGTGGTTCATGAGGGGTTATATGTTGAGGGTATTGAAAAAACTCTTAACAATAATTATTAATTTTAAATGACTAGTATCCCAGAAAACTTTAAAAAACCTACTTGTATATTCTTCTGGGCACGGTGTTCGCTCTGATCTTGTGGCCGTGACTTCTTGAGTGAGCATATTGCGTTGTCTTGGTGTTAATTTGGGAGTGATTGTTGTAAAAAGGTCTTCTTCTGCGACCATATTTGGATCGTGTATTATTGAGTTGTGAAGTGGCCAATCAGGAGGTGAATGTTGTTTTTTTTGTCATCGATCTCATTTATTTTTTAATCCTGGAGTTGTTGTATGTTATTGCAGTCGCGATAGATTGTGGATTTTATGTGGAAAAAAGTGGTGATGTTATCACCTAATTGTAGCCATTGGATTCTGGATCTTTGTTTCTAGTAAGTGGCATGGTTCTAAAGGAACACCGAGTATGTTGTATCCAATAAGTCAGAACTGGTCCAGTCTGGGTAGCATATTGATGTTGTGCTAGTTTGACTTTGGTTATCGACTCCTCGGTCATAGTAGGAAGGTGTACAAAAGTATCTTTGTTCCATTGGGTAAGTACTTTGCTTGTATTTATAAGCTTGAGCTGCAGGTCAAGAGATGGTTATGTGTTATATTCTTGGTTCCAAGTTGAACTAAGCTGCGGTTAAGGGTTGGCCAACCATAAATGTCCGAATTTATAATTCTTTCCACCTTTCCATTTGACTACTGGTTGGAACTGTAGAAGGACTGGAGCATGATATGAGGAAATTCGTGGGAGATGGGTAATTGTTACATGTAGGTTGGCAGTTCGCCGGCACTGGGTTATAATAGCTTGGTCTACTCTTACCATGATGTAGTTTGTGGTTTGTTGATTGTTTGTCCGGGAAAATGGGTTACCCAGGAATCCCAAATCTATGAATCCCATCAAAACCGGGTCCAGTCTGGGTAGCACATTGATGTTGTGCTAGTTTGACCTTGGTTGTCGACTCCTGATCATAGTAGGAAGGTGGTCAAAAGTAGTTTTATTTCATTAGGCAAATACTTTGCTTGTAGTTATGAGCTTGAGTTGCAGGTCAAGAGATGGTTTAGTGTCCTCCTACTGGTTCCAAGTCGAACTTCCTATTTGCTGGAGTTGAGGGTGGGTTCGGATTTACAATTCTTTCCACTTTGCCTTCTAATTGCTTGAAATTGTATAAAGATTGGAGCATGATCTGAGGAAATTCGTGGGAGATGACTAACTGATGCATGTGGGTTGGCAGTTCGCCAACGTTGTGTTGCAATATCTCGCTCCAATCTTTCCATGATGTAATTTTTGCCTTGTTGATTGTTTGTCCAGGTAAATAATCACCTTGGAATCCTAAATTTATGGATCCCATCTCATCCATCATGTTGAGTAAAAATGACATGTCTACCTTCCATTTTCTCCGACTGATATATATTCAATAATTCTTTTTTATTTCCTATATAAATAAGATGTGTAACGGGTCAATTTTAAAAAATGGATCGTACAAGGTTCCAACGGCTCTATTTTAAACCAAATAGGAACATAAGAGTAAAAAAAATTACGGTTGGAAAAATGAGGAACGAACCTAACAATAAGTCTGGGAAGTAAAAAGTTCATATTTATAGTTGGTTTGGAACGTTAGAACCCAACCGTAAAACTGGGAACTCATTTTCTGTCAAATTTACAGTTGGGTTTGGAAGTTCTTTACCCAATCATAATTCTGGGAACTCATTTTTGTCAAGTTTACGATTGGGTTTTGACTTTCTCAACTCGACCGTAAATACTCCTGGATGTTGTTTTTTTGCATGTCCTTTCACTCCAAATTTGTGTAAATAAATCCAATTTTTAAACTTATTCATTCATTATAAATTAAATTGAGCTAAATTGTTCATTCACTAAAACAAAAACTAAATAAAACACATCAATTAGTAACACAAGAGATCCATCTACAAGATATCAAATATATATATATGTGAGAATGCGAAAAATAAATAAATAAACATTAAAATTAATCATATAAATTACCTAAAGAAGACCAGTATTCCCGACAATTTCAATAGCTCCAACCATCAAGGCTTTTATAAAGTTGGCGAACAAATAAGCAAGAGTGACAATGCCCCATGAATACTCATGTGTCTCCTGAAGATCCATCAACCATTATAGAAAATAAACGTTAACCCTACTTCGTTCATCTATCAACTTGAAGACTAAAAAAATGGTGGAGATTCCAGCGGCCATTGAAGGCTAATATGATTTGATTGCTAGGTGTAATGTGATATGACTCATATAAGAACATCAGTGAGATCCTCGGGAATGGCTTGAAGATTATGTTCCTGGTTTGGAACGTCTGGAGAAGCTGCTGGTTGGATTTGCTGCTGTTGTTCCTCATCTTGGTCAATAGAAGTTTCTGGATAATCATCCAGGCCCATGAAAACCACAAGCTCCGATGAACTGCTGGTGGACTTAAAGTCTGGAGTTTGAGCTGTTGTAGATTATACCTCCTCTACCTTTTGCTGCATGAATACCAAATGCCAAGCCTGAAGTACAATTACTTATTCTAACCCTCAATGACCTGAATCAATTAGGCTTTTTGCCAGGTGTGCAGAAAGCAACTATCACACTAAGACAAGTCATATTGTTCAGGGTATATACCATGAATGGAAACTTCAGAAACTTCTAGAGTGAGCAGGCTCCCAATCTTACAGCATAAATAAATCACACGACTGTTCTCCATTCTTGGCACAAGACACAAACCACTCCTGATAATACTTAAACCCAAGTAATAGAAACCCAAACCTATTTTTCTTATAGAAAACCCACCTCGAATCTTCCATTGATAAATCAAGGCACACTTAACAATTAACATGATAAAAGTAAATCTCAGACCTAGCCCGGAAAGACCAACAAGACAATTGCGAAAAATAATTAATCTGATGCAATTTAACACACTTTCTCTTCATAGCAAAGCTGCAGATTTTTGGTCCTAAACAAGAAACTAATCACTCCAAAAAAAAATTATAAACTTCAAAAGATAAACCGCTCAACAACTGAATTTTTTTTTAGCCCAGGCACCCAAAAGGAGTTTTGCTAGGTGTGCTGGACTTCAGTCCGATAGATGGTTGGAGATATTACCAGATATTGTGGCTCGTAACATATAAATGAATTACAAACAATCTTACTCTGGTATAATTAATATTGGCTCTACGCGGCAGTCAGGTTATGACATTAAAAGTCACCTGCTGTTGACTCAGATATAGAGCCTTTTGAATCAACTTCTGTTCCTGGATAACAAAACTACATGCTCAATAGACCTACCAGACAACAATTTTAGTGTTGATACTAAACATCAATCCAGGATTGAATTAAAACAGGAACTCAAGATAGGATATATAAGTGAGTAAACAAACCTTCACACACCACCAAATAATGGCATTGTAATATGTGAAATACAGTTTCCTAAAAGAGGTTCTACATGTACACTGGAACAGACATGACTGATCAGATTGTTCTAAATTACTAATGCAGGATTTCAACAGCATCAATGCTCAATTTAGAGAAATTTACTTTTCACATCTAAAGAGTATTGAGCTACAGAGTTCTAATTATCACAATAATCCACATACATAACCACTCTTTCCTTGGTATTTTATATTCCCACAAATTCAAGTATTTTTAATGTGATAAAATGTAGAAAGATCTACACCTTAGGAAGATGGATTATGCATAATAGGTAGACGTACCCATATATAAATAAAACAGAAAAAGGAATCTATAAACATACTTGATGCTCGGTGGAAGGAGAAGTCGTTTTTAGTAAAGGCTCACAGCTGACTTTTTTTATGTCTTCCCCATATACGCACTCCCATGTGCTTCAACTCATCAAGGAATCGCATCTAGTTTGATTCCTTTTTCAAAACCAACCAAAAACCCTGGAGAACAAAATCTTGAAATAGAATGATCCTGACAATAAGTAAGTCCTAAAGATAGACCCTGGGGAAAACAGATTTAGGCTTCAGTGTGTGTAACATTCAGATCATTGATAAAATCTCACTGAAATCCGCTAAGATATAAGATTTATCATCATTAGCCATATTAATCTGAGTTATTCATACTGACTGATGCAATTGTACAAAAAATATCAAGTCAAAATATAAGAAAGAACTTAATATCACCAACCTCATTATGCTGGACCGGAAGACCAATTAGAATAAAAAGAAGGCAGTCATGATTAAAGAATATAAAAGGAAAAGAACTAACAAAAGGTGTTATCAAAATGTTTCAGACATCCAAGGAAGGAATAAAGCAGCATTAGCTCTCTAGCCCAGAGAAAGGCGAAAGCTCTTAGTCAGCAACTGCAAATGTTCTTGAGAAACAAGCCTTAGATTTATCATCATAAACAATAAACTAAAATTGTGAACAAAAGAAAACATTATACAAAAAAGTACACAATTCAGTTTATTAATTAAATAAAGAAGATCAAACTGGGAACAGCAACTATCCCATAGACCATATGTGCAAAACAAAACGCACACTATAAACTTGGTTAATCAGCAGGGAAAGGATCATCACCTCAATCACAACATTCCACTCAAAAGAACAGAAGCATGGGAAAATTCAGTACCCCATAGAAGGCTAGGAAAAGCTAAATTTAGAATAATAACATTCAAAAACAGTAACAAATTACAAATTCTAAAGTGTTTTGCAGGACAAAAAAATATGCCTCAGCCCCTTAGATGTTCAAGTTGTGCGGTCATCTCTGCAATCATTACAGGTCTATGTGTAGTCATAATCGGCATTCAGTCCCAAAACTAGATTGACCCAACTATTTATTATTCATTATATGAATCCAATATAAGTTTTTCAAGAACGAAAGCAAAGAGAATTTCCAAAATTTTAAAAGTTTATGCCCCAGACTTTCGCAAATGCAACAATTGAGAAGAAGAGTTTAAAGAATAAAAAGAGAACAACATAATATTGCTTCAAGGGATTATGAAGCCAAATGATTATAAAAACAAACATTGAAAAGAATTTCAACCAGGATTCAGGTTCAACTCAAGCAGAAGTACACCAACAAGGTGCACAACATTTGACATATATGAAACAGGAATTTTACAAGAAACAGCAATGTGAACAAAAAAACAAGTCAGAGCAAAAAAAATCAATATGGAAGATTTGGAGAAAATGATTGTTGATAAATCAAAAGATTGCATGAAACTCCCCACCTTCACCAAAAATCAATTTTAATAAGAATTCTTTCAGATTAAAGTGCATTTAAAGCACAATTTCATACACACATATCTCTGCTTTTTAAAATACCACCAAAGAAAAGATCACAAATGTGGAGAAAATGATTGTTGAAAAGTCAATAGATTATATGAAACTCAACTGCCCACCTTCACCAATCAGTTTCGCAGACAACTCTTTCAGATTAAAATGCATTTAAAGCACAATTCTGATACACACATATCTCTGCTTAATAAACTCATTAACTCTAAAATTTTAATCAACCATTTACATCTAAATAACTAATAGCAACCTATGAGTTTTGTGAGAGGGGGAGCCTGACACAGGACATTTAGAGCAAGTTAATTGATTTACTGAAAGCGCCTTGTGCCAGAATCTGCCCTAGATTTTACATAGGAAATGACATGTCATGGCAGTACTTTGAATAATCAAAAACAGAAACTAGCTACTGTTAAAATAATATGATTATTATCAATCAAGGACTACATATAATCTTCAAGATGTTAGTCTTTCTACAAAGGATCCAAATGTAAAAGTTTACAAAAAACCTAACACAAGAGGATACAAACAGAAAGACTAAAAAGATTTCGCACAACTTTTGAGCTCATCAGGTCTTTTATAAAAGTGTCACATGTAAGCCTTCGAATGTGCTTCCCGAAAAACCCATAAGAATCTGTAGATTTACATGAGGAAAAAAAAAAGGAACAGATGTTTCATGGATATCATGACTTATTTTTAAACACATACCATATATCTAAAACTTACCAAAGTAAATAAATGTGTGCTTTGTGCTTATCATAAATAAAAATAAATGAAACAGAAAAAGGAATCTATAAAGATACTTGAGCTAGGTGGAAGGAGAAGTCGTTTTTGTTAAAGGCTCAGGCAAAGATTTTTAGGTCTTCCCCACTGCCCTATACACAACTCATTATCGCATCAAATTCCAGTTTGATTCCTTTTTCACAATCAACTGAAAACCCATGCGAAAAATAATCTTGAAATAAGATTTAGGATTCAGTGTGTAACCTTCAGATCATAGATAATATCTCACTGAAATCCACTAAGATTGATACAAACATGACGTTGAAAAGAAAATATAAGTAAGAAATTATTTTCATGAAAACTGTAAAAAGTAGCTTACTCCATTATTCTGGATTTGAAGATCAATAAGTATTAAGGAAAACAGTTACAAAAAAAAATATTATCAAAATGTTTCAGACATCCAAGGAAGGAATAAAGCAGCATTAGCTCTCAAGCCCGGCAAAGGCGAAAGCTCTTAGTCGGCAACTGCGAATGTTCTTGAGAAACAAGCCTTAGATTTATCATCATAAACATTGAAAAACAAATTCTATTCAACAAAACACAAATCACCACTTTCGAATTATCAGGTAAAACATCATTGCCAAAACAAATTACTTTTTAAGATAAACAACAAGTGTTTCATAAGGAGAGGAGAGAAAAGATGGATCAGAGTACTGGCTTGGAAAACCTCCTCTGTTGAAAAAGAGATTTAAACAAAACGCACATTATAATCTTAGTCGATCAGCTGGGGAAAGGATCATCACCTCCATCTTATAAATCTCCTCGTGCTTCAGGAAAAAAAAAAATCTCCCAATAAAGCATGAAAAACAGGACAACTAGGGAAACCAATGTAGTCACCATGGGTGATTTAACTCAACAATATTAAAAAATTACGAAAACCAACTAAAAGATATGATTCTGGTGAATTTCAGCCAAAACAGCAACATAGTAAAACTGGGAAAATGTGGCCGTTATTTTGACACAAATAAGCTGTTCAAGAAACTAAGCAAACCTGCAACACTAAACGGCACAAATATAGCACGCGCATTGGGGCTTTTTTCATCATCACAAACTTCAGAAAAGCCCGGGGTGCAACATGCAGTTAATATCGGAAAATGAAACAAATCTATAATACAACAGAGGTCTAAAAATATTACCAGATATTGGCTCTAAGCGGCAGTCAGGTTATGACATTAAAAATCACCTGCTGCCGATTCAGATATAGAGCCTATTAAATAAACTTCTATTCCTAGAAAACAAAACTACATTACAATAGACCTACTAGACAAAAACAACTGCCATATTGAAATGCTGATATAAAAAATCACTCATGATGGAATAAATGAAAACAAGTAAACATCAAAACTCTAATCATCGCGATAAATAAGTAAGTGAACAAACCTTAATACAAAACTAAATAATGCACTAAATGTTTAGGTGAAATAAAGTCTCCTAAAGAGGTTCTGCATGTACACAGCTTGTCAGTTAATTGCACACTGGAACTGCCATGACTTAATGGATTGAGCTACAGAGTTCTATTTATCACAATAATCAACATTCATACCATCTAGCCCCTTGGTAAATATTCCCTCATAATAGCTGATCTTAGATAAATTGAGCTTAACTCAATAGTAAATAGTATATACAATGGCTTGACATATGATCAAAGGAAAAATATAATTTCCCTGAACAAACTAAAGCACAATATCTCCCAGACGTTCAGCTCATTTAAACTTAACAAACTAAATAAATGTGTACTTAAAATCAATATAAAAAATAGATAATAAAATATAAATAAACAGAAAAAAGGAAAATATAAAGATACTTGAAGCTCAGTGGAAGGAGAAGTCGTTTTAGTTAAAGGCTCACGGCAAAGACTTTTTAGGTCTTTCCCACTGCCCTATACACACTCCCGTGTGCTTCAACTCATCATCGCATCAAAATCTAGATTGATTCCTTTTTCACAATCAACTTAAAACCCCTGAGAAAAATAATCTTGAACTAAGATGATTCAGACAGGAATCAACTATCCATAATGCAACATTTAGGCTTCAGTGTGTGTAACATTCAGATCATTGATAAAATCTCATTGAAATCGCTAAGATAAAATATTTATCATTAGCCTCATTAATCTGGATTATTGTTACTAGTGCATTTGTATAAAAAAAATATCAAGTTGAAACAAAAAACATAAAAAACATAAGTAAGAACTTATTATCATCAACGCTGTAAATTGTATTTTACCTCAATTGCTGAATTTGAAGATCAACTGGGATAAAAAGAGGACAGCTGACATTAAATAATATCGAAGGAATCGAATTGCAAAGATAAGTGTTACGAAAATGTTTCAGACATCAAAGAGGGAATAAAGAAACATTAACTCTCAAGCCCAGCAAAAGGCGAAAGCTCTTAGTCAGCAACTCCAAACGTTCTTGAGAAACAAGCCTTAGATTTATCATCATAAACACTAGACTAAAATTTTGGACAAAGGAAAACATCATACAAAAACGTTCCAAGCAAAAAGGAAAAGAAAGATCCAACTTAGGGAACAGTGATTATCCTGAGGTCATATGTGCAAAAATAAAGGCCAAAAACAAAAGCTTTTTCATGGATAAAAAAAATTCAACAAGAAAAATAGAAAGATAAAAATAGAAAGACGGATCAGAGTACTGGCTTGGAAAACCTCTTCAGTTGAGAAAGACATTTAAACAAAACACACATTACAATCTTGGTCGATCAGCTGGGGAAAGGATCATCACCTCCATCACAACATTTCCCTCAAAAAAACAAACAAGAAGCCCAGGAAATAAGTACACAAGGCTAGGAAAAGCAAATTTTGAAATAATAAGCATCTAGAACAATAATTCAGTCTCAAAAATTGATTGAATCAACCATTTTTACTAATCCAAGATTTGTTGACATTCAATCACAAAGAGAATTTTCAATTTTTACTTATGCCCCAAAGTTTCACAAATGCAACAATTGAGCAGAAGAGTTCAAAGAAAAAATAGAACAACAAAATAATTTTGCTTCAAGGGACGAGTCAAGGAGAACTGATATCAACTATGACCAGATAATGAAGCCAAAAAAAGGGTTGTGACCACCAAATATTATTTTTTTTTGCATAGAAGATGAATGTAATCAACTATTTCAAACTGGAATGAATATTGTTTTAATTCCAGTGCAGCTGATTTCAAAGAACAATTGAGATATACATTTTGCTTCATGGAACGAGTCAACTAGGAACCATTAATAATCCCGCTGACCAGATTACGAAGCCTACAAAAATTACCTTATTCTATCTGGATTGTTTTCCTTAATAACATAACCCCACAATGAAATTTCCTTGAGCAAAATTATTAATATGACCTTAATGTAAGATTTCCAGACAAATCACAATTTATTAAACTATGTTACTATAATGTATCAGCTCCATTGTTCAACAAAAGGGAGCATTCTTTACAGTCTACAAGTAAAAAAAGACACAATTTGATTCACTTCACTTCATATACAAAGAGTTAACAACATAAACAGAAAATATTACTTAGCGATACTTATCAGACTCATAATTCTTAGAAATATCCTTCACTTGTTCTACAAGTTCTTGTTTCTTCTTTGCAGCTAGATTCTGAACAGTTTCAATTCTCTTCGATGTTCTAACAGCAAACCTCTGGAATGCAACACTGTTAACACAAACAGTATCACAGTACATAAGAAATCAGATTTATGAACTGGCCAGAAATGAAAAACAATTATGAATGTATATAAAAATGTAAGTAGATAGTAATTTAATGTCTGCTCAGAATAATGAAATGTCTTCTCATAGATCTTGTTTCCAAAACCTCTGAAGTCTGACATGTGAAAATTTCATAAATCATCCTTGCAGAACTACTACTAAATCCTAATAAACAGACAATAAAATGTAGTTACCCAACGTCCAAATGCATTATAGCAAGAAGCACCGGATAGCGAGGGCAACAAATTTTTATCGCTTCACCCGAAAAATATGCCACTAGAATTGATTAACCTAGCTACAACAATGTTCCGGAGAACAAATGAAGCTAATAATACAAAATCATACGATTCAATTGAATATGCCTCAGCCCCTTAGATGTTATTATTTTGCGGTCATCTCCGCTATCATTACAGGTCTATGTTTAATCATCATCGGCATTCAATCAAAATAATAGAAAATTTGATTAAGACTACTAATACATCGAAAAATCTATCTATTGTTTGAAGATTTATGCTCCAAATATTTTTCTCAGTCGCAAAAATTGAGCGAGCGAGATTATAGAGATATCTAGTGCAACAAATTGTTATTGCTTCAAGGGAACGAGTCAATCAGGTACTGAAAAAATCCTGTCGACCAGATTAAAGAAGCCTAACAAAACTAAACAGAAATATGCTTCGATAAGATTCAGAAATTATACCTGTTTGCTAAGCCATTAACGACTAACTCATTAACAACGTAAGACATAACTCTACCAATGAAATTCCCACCTCCAGCCATGATTATTAATCTTTGAGTCACAGATCAAAACCCTAATCTGAATGGAAGAAATTGGGACTTTCTTGAACCTTAAGATGAGATTCGAGAAACACTTTGAAAAGTAGGTCTAATTAGAGAGAGATGAGATTTAGGGGAACTTGGGGTGTGAATATATATAGATGGGAAGAGATCTGATTTGACGGCGTAAAATGTAATTATAAAATTTTGACGGATGAGATTGTTTTTCTTGTTCAGAAAGACAAACCCTAAAATTCAACGGCGAATATTGCTATTTACTAAACTAGCCTCATTTTACTTATTGGGCCTTGGCTTACTTTCGACTGTCGTTTCAGCCCATCTGTTCAGTCATGGTCCGTTTTCTTTAATCTTGAAAAGAGTTTATTTTTGCTAGTTTATAGAAATTTTCTCAGTTTAGGAAATTTTCCGCAATAAGTCTGTTTTTGGAAACTTTCCAAAGTTCCAATAGGTATGTGTCAGTTTTCCTGGTTTTGGAGATCAATATAATGGTATTGATAATGTAATTAGTTTACCTACTTGCATCAGTGTCATAATTGGTTCTGATCATAAACATGGATAGTCATAAACTAAAAGTAAATCATTCTTCATTCAAAACTACCAATCCATGCATGAAACTTGTTAAATAATTGTGGTTAAACGAATCGAAGAATAATAATCGTGTATTCTCTCCATTCTCCATGGACAGTGTTTTTGGGTTACTAGCTTCTGGATAAGGTGGTGAAACCTTAAAACAACTATTAGAATTTCTCAATTGTGACAGTCTCAACAATTTAAATTCTATTCATTCTGAACTCATCAATATGTTGGGAGAAACACGAACCAGACGTACATGTCTTGAACTGTCTTTTATTGGCGGTGTTTGGGTCAGCTCCTTCCTTAA
Source organism: Papaver californicum (assembly GCA_023531435.1). NCBI lineage: Eukaryota > Viridiplantae > Streptophyta > Magnoliopsida > Ranunculales > Papaveraceae > Papaver > Papaver californicum. The sequence goes on along the minus strand of JAJJMC010025461.1, from coordinate 1,799,253 downwards.
ACCTTCTGTTGTAGCAAAAATATTCCTACAACACTCCTCGAGATTCGTATTTAAAATGAAATTTTAGTCGTTAGATGGTTCAAGAATATTCCTTGAGATTTGTACATGATGATGAAATAAGAATCATTGGATGATTCAGTAGTATTCCTCGTGATGTGTTCCTGATGGATAAGGAAATTCCAGCTACTTGATGAATTAACTCTTCAATAAATTTGGCTCTTCAAGAATTATTAGTAGATGAAAGTGGGGGGTACCTGCAAGGACACTCTGATGCCTCAATGAATAAGAGTTTACTGCAAGTTTTTATGAAGAGAGAAGGATTAGAAATGTGTACTTTTCCAGTTGGAATTCCACCTCTATTTATAGGTTGTAGAGGAATTGTATTTAGTCCAATATTCATCTGGATACATTTTGACTACGTATCTGTACTAAGTGTTCACCAAGATCATCCTGGTCCAAACCATTTCACTTTTTTTTAGGGATCTCTAACCTCCAGGTTTAAATATGTATCTGGTCTTACCAGCAAACTAATTCACTTTCTTTTAGGGATCTCTAACCTCCAGGTTTGAATATGTACTCGGTCTTACCAACAAGCTAATTCACCTTTTTGTAGGGATCTCTAACCTCCAGGTTTGAATATGTACCTGGTCTTACCATCAAACCAATTTACTTTTTTTTAGGGATTAAACAAAGCTAGTCATTTGGTGTAGAAGGATAATTGTTGACTTGGCAATAATCATCCTTCCATATTTTAATCCCAAGGGCCCAATACTTAATTATCTTGGGTAAAATTATTGGGTTGAGGCATTTGGGCCCACACACCGAACTATATGGTACAAACATCGTCCCCTCTTAATCCTCAACTTGTTGATGGGTTAAGAAGAGTCAACTGATCCAAAATTTTACTCAGACGCCCCAAAGCTACTTGGTGAACTGACATGGTAGTCTGCTTGCGAACAAGGTTGCACTTGGCGTTGAGGGGACGATTTTTCTGTAATTAAATTTGAATGGGGCTTGATGATTGTATCACAAGTTGCAAGCTATGTGCTTGTTACTTTAACTAGGCTTTTTGCTTGCATTATGACATGGTTTTTTGCTTGTATTATGGAAAGGCTATTGCACCGACTGCTATAACATGTTAGCATATCTCTTGGATAATATATTAGTCTTTTGGATCAACAGTTGGTATCGGTCTTGTTTCTGAGATATCAGTTCGTGGTTGCACTGGTGCAACACATAATGAGATTTTATGCTTGCGATCAATGAGATAAAGATTTAAGTGTCCACTTGTGAGGTGAGGCCATAAATGATTGCACAATGGAACTATGGTAGCGTTATAGTTTCACTGTTTGGAAAAAACTGGCATATTGCTTTCGTGAAGTATAGATCCTTGTGCTTATATTGGTATAATGCTATGTTCATACATTCCACTTGATGTTACAATAATTATGTTGACACCGAGATGTGATATGCGCCTTTTGCAAAAAAAAAAAAAAAAAAAAAAAAAAAAAAACTTTTTTTCATCTCCTAGCTCTTTCCCTTCAGCTCTAGCAATGCTTCTTCATGCAAATGATTTTTTTTGTTATTTTTCCTCTTTTGCTCTAGCTCCAAGTATGCCTCGTTATGTAAATGATTTTTTTCTTTTTTTCTTTTCACGTTCCAGCTTCAGGAAAACTTCTTCATGATCTAGCTCCCACTCCAGTAAAGTTTATTTTTGCAAATATTTTTTTTTTCATTTTTGCTCTCGCTCCAACAAAGTTTCTTCATGCATTTTTTTTTCCTGAATTTAATTCTTTGTATATTCGTTTGCATATGACTAAAGGAAAGTGTGCACCAATTCATGAAGGCGCCCCCAAGGAAAACAGGTGTAAGGTGATTTTGAAGAGAACACCCTGAATGTCAGTGATACCCGTGAACCTCCTCCAATTTTCCAGTAGACCCATCCTGAACACTCCAGCTGATTCAACTGTTTTTTTTATAATGCCTAGTTCGCCAATATATACTCGCAGTTCGCCCTACAGGAAATCTCTGGAAGAATTATTTGACGGGGTGGCCTCATCTGATGTGCGTACGGATTTTATGGCGACGCCTGATCGGGATAGGGTGATTCGATCTGCCCTTGCTAACAAGGATCATGAGTTTTCCCGCCTTCAGTCTGAATAGATCTTAAGTATCTGAATATTGAAGACCTCCGATTTGTTGTAGAGGAGTATCATTGAAGAATATGAATGTATTTTATTTCCCTTTTAAAGTAGTCTTTGTTTCTTAGGAATTTGTATTCGGAAGTTATTTCCATTTTCCAGGCTTTAAATAATTTTTAATTCATAATCTTAAGTCTGATTATGTGTCTTTTTTTATGAATTCTCATTTCCCTGAGAATAGGGTTCCATTACCCATGGAACAAGGTCGTTGCTATTCTTGAGCCTGCACTAAACTGGTTTAGGTTTAGCGTGCTCACAAATTTGCGCAAGTATTGACTAAGACCATGCAAGGAATATATTTTTAAAAATATTGTCTATAATCAAAGCCATGTTGGTTTTGGTTCTCACTGCCCTAAGATAGGGTTCCATTACCCATGGAACAAGGTCCTTGCAATTCTTGAGCCTGTGCTAAACCGGTTTAGCTTGCTCGCAAATTCGCGCAAGTATTGACTAAGACCATGCAAGGAATATTTTTTTAAAGAATATTTCCTATCGAATAATGTAAAAAAATTGAGTAATCATTTAGGCTTACCTTATGAGGCGTGAATGGATCCAACATCGGAAATATGCATATGGTAGTCAATTGTGAATTATTTCCAAGTTGCTGGAGTTCCAAGTTTTGGGCTCCATTTTGCTGTTCCTCACTAAATATACTTCCCTCCTGCTAGATTATATAGCAGATACATTCCTTCCCCAGAAACTCCCAGTTATTCGACTATTGTGAGTAAAACTCGCAATGGTGTAGGTCCAATTTTTTTAAACTCGTGCAAGTTTGAACTTGAATCGATTCAAAAGAAAAAAATTATTGATTGGATCGACGAGCTGGATCACTAGTTGGATCAACGAGCTACATTGCAGATTGAACCGATGAATAGAAATTTAGGGTCTAACGAGTTAGATCATTCGGGAAATTTTGAGTTTGGTTGATGGACCAAAGGTGCGTCTAGGAAAGCTCAGTTGTGGGGCGAGCAAGTAACGTCGGAATTGGCATAGTGATATGTTGGTGATGTTTTTCGTTGATTTTCTGCGAGTATACAACTTGAAATCGTTGAATATTTGCGATGCTAGGCTAATAGAACGTGATCACGCTGATTGTACTGCAACTAACGCCGATAATTGATGTCCATATCGTTAGGCGTGTCATTGTTGACAACTTCCATCCTCACATATGTGTGGTGCATGCATGTCTTTCTTTTATCCGTCACTGGAAGACTGCATCCATGGATGAATACATTGAATATCACTCCCATATAAGCCATCCGAGGTGATTGGCTCCCATTTGTAGGCGACACTAAGGAGCGACGATCTTTGTTTTGTGTTGTTTTTGCTTTTATTTGTGTTTATTTTTGGTGTTGGTTTTGGTCGTGATACTCCTCCATTTTCATTCGTCGATGCACTCATGTTGTTTCTGCTCGTCGAGGTATTCCTCCCGCTCGCTCCTGTTATTTTTTTCCAGTGTCTAGGTCCTGATCGTTGTTCCAATTCCTCGACGATACGATGACTTTCACAACGGTCATTTGGTTGTTGATCTTCCATTGCAACATTATCTGCTTCAACCTCTTGACTTTCATACGATCCGTGTCTCCTATCGTGACCATTCCGCACATGTTGTGCCCGCCAAATCTCATGTGAAAGTCGTGCACACCAGTGTGGAGTGATACTTTCAGAATGATAGGTATTACCCCTTTGCGGCCTTTTATCCAGTGAGGCCCTTAGTAGTCTGTTTTCTTCTCCAACTCTTGCAATCTTTCACGCAGAGTAAGATCTACATGTGTTGCTCCGGTCCTTTCCACTTGTTCAATACGCGAGGTTAAACGAAAGCCTCAATTGGCAAGGGAGTTTGGACGCGAGTTTAATATGTTTGTTTAATGCTGATCCAAGATTCGAGGATATGTTCAGATTTGTACCTTCACTTAGATGTGGAGTTGTAATACGTACCCAACGATTTCCTCTACTTATCCCTAGAGGATGAGTTCTCGCAGATGGACATCTTGATGCCGTTGTTGCATGTTATATTTCAACTCCTTCTCGAAGTGGGTAATCAACATCGCTCCGAGTTTCTCGTACTCTTGCATGCACATTGTCGTTCCCATCACTCCGACTTGCTTGTGATGTAGCCATGAATCTTGATTCTTTTTTGTTTTTTTGATGATTCCTTCTCTGCCCCACGGTGGGCGCCAAAAGATGTTGTAGCAAAAATATTCCTAAAACACTCCTCGAGATTCGTATTTAAAGATAAAATTGTAGGCGTTAGATGATCCAAGAATATTCCTTGAGATTTATACCTGATGATGAAATAAGAACCGTTGGATGATTCAGTAGTATTCATCGTGATGTGTTCCTGATGGATGAGGAAATTCCAACTACTTGATGAATCAACTCTTCAATAAATTTGGCTCTTCAAGAATTGTTGGTAGATGAAAGTGGGGGGTACCTGCAAGGACACTCTGATGCCTCAGTGAGTAAGAGTTTACTGCAGGTTTTTATGGGAAGAGAAGGATTAGAAATGTGTACCTTTCCAGTTGGAATTCCACCTCTATTTATAGGTTGTAGAGGAATTGTATCCAGTCCAATATTCATCTGGATACATTTTGACTACGTATCTGGACCAAGTGCTCTCCAGGTTCACCCTGGTTCAAACCAATTCACCTTTTTTTAGGGATCTTTAACCTCCAGGTTTGAATATGTGCCTGGTCTTACCAATTTTTAGGGATCTCTAACCTTCAGGTTTTAATATGTACGAAGAAAGTTTTGGTCTTTCAAATTCATTACGCCTAAGATAATGCTTTTTATGTGGAAACTTCTCCATAGTGGTCTTCCAGTGAAACATAACATCAAAAGATTCAATGTTCATATTGAATCTTTATGTACGTTGTGCAAACATGATGAAGAAACAATTGAACATCTCTTCTTCAAGTGTCCTTGGGAAAAAACTATTTTCATGAATTATGAAATAAAATTTTCAATGCATATGGAAGTGGAAGATTCAAAAACTATAATCTTGAATTGGTTGGAAGAGCCGGAAATACATAAATTTCATTGTAGTGTTTGTTTTTGATGGAACTTGTAGAAAATGAGGAATGATGTGATCTTTTCAAAGAATTTTTTCTCTGGAGGGTTGGTTCTTAAGAAAGCAAGTTCAGATTTTAATTCTTGTTCTCCTGCAATTTCAAGAGATAATAGATCTAATATCATTCAACGACATTGGCAACCACCGAATTTTAGCTACTGCAAAATTAATGTTGATGCAATATTCATTCCTAATCAAAGTGCTGCAGGGGAAATTGTTCAGAACCACTAAGGTTTATTTGAAGGATGTGGTACAACAACTTTTGATGCTACTTCAGCGCTTATGGTAGAGACAAAGGCTGTTCTACTTGGTTTGGAACTGTCTAAGAGATTGAACCTTACAAAAATCATTGTGGAAGGAGATGCGTCTAATGTTTCCAAAGCAATCATAGAAGATGCTGGTGATATTCCTTGGTCAATACGATCTTTAATTTTTAGGATTAAAGATGAAGCAAAAATCTTTCGGGAAGTTATTTTTGTTTTTGACCTTAAATGTGTGAATATTTTAGCGCATAATCTTTGTCAATTTACAATGTGCGACTCTGTAATGGGTTGGTGGGAATACGATGATCCTCTCATTTGTATCTCTTCAAACTTTAATTTAATGAGGTAGTTTAATAAAGTGTTTGGGCTATCTGAGCCCTCTTTCATTCAAAAAAAAAAAGAAAAAGAAGTTGCTTATGCAGTTTACAAAGCGGAAGCGGAGACTGTGGATTTCGTAAATAAGGTGTGTAAATCTTTACACCGTACGTGTATTGTGTTTATTTTCGTTTCTTTTGTAATATTTTCTTCGTTATGCCGTTCGTTCTAACGATTTAATGTACATAACTTGGTTAGAGCAAAGAAGTGGTGAAGAAGGTGAACACATGGGCTGAAAAGGAAACCAATGGATTAATTCAAGATTCCCTACCTGCTGATGCAGTTGATGGAAAAACTGAGTTTATATTGGCGAATGCACTCTATTTCAAAGGATCTTGGAACCGATATCAAATATGTTAACTTGTGAGCTAGATTCCTTATTTTGGTTAGTAAACTCAGGTATCACCATCACTAACCGAGATATCAAAGTTCCATCTCCTCGATGGAAAAGAATCAGTACAAGTTCCTTTCATGTCATCGCGGAGCGACCAACATATTAGTTGTTATGGTAGCTTCAAAGTACTGCAACTCCCAATGATATTCATTTGATAAGTTTTGGGCTTATCAATTGGTATCAGAGCCGTTCGATCTTGTCGGACAATTTGTACTAATTCTGGTTATCATTATCATTCAGATGAAATGTATTCCATATTGTTGAAGATGATCTATAGTGCATGGAACAAAGATGTGAAATTATCACAAATATGTTTGGTTGTCGCAAACAAGGTTTCATGTGCATGGGAGATTTTTCAAAGATAAATATGAACAGAAAAATGGAGTTTTCATAGAACATTATACTATCTTCTAATTTCTACATCAAGTGTTCTTGTTTATAAAGAGTGCATTGGGCATCTTCTTCAAAGTACAACCTTGAGGACAAGGCTGTACTCTAACAGAGATGGAATGATACGTCCATATCTGTAAGGGATATTAGTACATGGTTGTAATCGGTAGTTTGAATGGTTAGTATAATAGGCAGTTATTACAAGGGCTATTTATATATATGTAATGAAACTATGTAATTAGATTATCCATAAGGAGATGGATCAATGGAATCTCTTGCCATGTGTCTTCTTTCTGATTTCTAATATTCGTCTTGCTTCTAATATGAAATTCTTCCTTTCACATCTGTATTTTCATTCTAATTTCACAATGATATTCATTCTAAATTCTTCCTTTCCCATCTGTCTTCTTTCTGATTTCTAATATTCGTCTTGCTTCTAATATGAGCTCTGATCCTGCTGCTTTTCTGGAGCAATACCTGCCAGTTCATCGTCCATCGGTTCCAACAGGAGAATTCAAGATTCCCAAATTCAAAATCTGTTTTGTCTTTGAAGCAAAAAGAGTTCTACAAAAAATAGGATTAAGTTTGCCTTTTAGTGAATGGAACGCAGAGCTTACTGAGATGATGAATATTGATAGAAAGCGTCGTGTTTCAGCAGTTTATCACAAGTGTTTTGTTGAAATTGACGAAGATGGAACTGAAGCTGCTAGTTCTACAGCTATTATTGGAAAAATATCGGATTCCCTTGGTTCTCCTCCTCGTCACCCTCCTTCTGTCGATTTCATGGAGGATCATCCTTTCATGTTCATAATCAGAGAGGAGCAAAGTGGTACAGTGTTGTTCATGGGACATGTCCTTAATCCATTATCAAACTAGTCTATATCTCTCTAGCGTCACTAAATAGATAGAATTTCTTGTTCATCTTTGAAATTAAGAGAACTGATTCGAGGTTTTGGATTTTGATGAATGATTTTAATTCAAATTTCAGGCAATTCCTACTCTTATTACGGTTATATTATCTCCTTTCTTTTGCCCGGAAGTTTTTAACTGTTGAGAATAGAACCTGACAAGAAAAACTTAGCTAAATCGTTCTGCAAACAAAACCCGAGTTTACTTTCTGTTAGCTGTGGGATTTGAATAACATGTGAAGTGTGTAGCATGGGAAGTCAGTAAAATCTGTATTGACGGTGGTCTCAATTTTGAATATTTAGAAAACAACAAATAATGCGGCCAACATATAGAAAACTAACAAATACCAACCAAATAACAAGTACTGCAGGAAAGCTCAGTAAGCTCAAGGTTTGTTCCCTAAACTAGGACACTTACTTTTCAACGACAAAATAACTAACTATTTGATAATGGACAATGGGGTCCAACTACTATGAGGCCCCAGGCAGCTGTCTAGTTGAGCAGGCTCTGGATCCAAAGGCTCCAAATAATCGAAATCCTCTGTTATGCCTATCTGCTTGTGTTTCATTCAAAAGTGAGCATTAGTGGGATTACAGAACTGGATTAGAAGAAAAGCTCTAAATTCAAGCAGAATATGTATTAAAATTGCTAGTAAACAATCTGGAAGATGTGACTGTGTGGCAAGTGAAAATAATGTACAAGGCATTTGGGTTGGCTATTTTGTTTTGCATGACCTAGATTGAGAACAAATTCATGCATATCAAACAAGGGTAAAAATCTTACAAGCACCATGGCGGATGGATGGTACAATGGTATAACAAAGTTACGAATCTTATGATGCAATATGACAGTGTATCTTCATCAGGGGTATAGTGATACTCTAACCCAAGTTGAGGAAGAATACCTCCGTATACATATGTTCGAGCTGCTCTTTGACATGAGGAATGTTGTTGGAACACCACTGCTGAACCGCGAAGATGTTATCTAGGACATGGTTACCATAGCAAGCAGTTTATTTGTGTTCATAGCTAAATACTCGCAAAATAGAATGATAGAAAAGAAAAAAGAAAACGAAAATAAAAAGGAAAGCGAAAAACCTGTCCATCTGTTGGCTGCCGCATGGGAGACCCCAGTTGCATTTTCTGCCGATGCGGATATACAAAAAGATCAGTATGTCTAGTGCTAGAACACGAATCCAGAACAAAGCATACAGAAAAAGAAATCAATCTGCATTGAAAAAGTGGCTTCATCTAAATGAAAATACAAAACAAATTTCTTCTCATATTTTGATAGATGAAACAATAGGATGATGCAGAATTAATATCTACAAAGTCCCCACTCTCAAGCGCCAACAAATAGAATAAGCTAGAGATTTATTAACTCATTGCTTCAAGTGCAGCTGGGTCGTTGTCTGAGTAATGCCCCATCTCATTCTACACAATCAACCACAGGTTCCATTTAGTATTCGCAAATATACAGAATGAAAAACAAAACTAGATTCAAAAACAAAAACAAAAACAAAAACTAGTATACAGGTGAGTAGAACCACCTTAAGCTCGTTGTACTTGATATCAACAGTTTTCAGGTCAGCCAAAGCTTCCTCTCGTTCATCCTAGAATCAAGGCTTCAAAGTTAATCTACTAAGGTTGGACATCCACAAGGAAGTCTGCGATTCTTAACATTGCTTCTCAAGAACCTTTAAACACTTACTGATGCTTCTCTTCCCTTCTTAAAGGCATCTCTCTGTTCAATAAGTTCTGCTAGCCGTTTTTTGCTGCTTTTTATATCAGATTCTAATTTATTGGACGCATTCCTCAACTGTTTTATAGAACCATCACCATAATCACTATGAACACGAAATACCTAGTCAAAACAAAACAAAAAAAATCTTTGAAGTTAACAAAAGGATGTTTTGCACCTGATTACCAGCACAACTTGGAAGATTCCAAAAGTAAACCTGGAAATTTTAAACTCCCAAATAAGTAAGTATAGAAATCATGGATATTACTTTTGAAGCAGAAATTCACAAAGACCGTAAGCCAAGCACCAATGAATATTTTAAAAACATGCACTCACAGAACTTCCTATTTTGTCCTTCAACACAAGGTCATCGTCAACTAAACTTTGTATAACATCTTTAACAGATTGGCTGATAACACCTTTCTTAGGACCCAGTTTCTCAAGTTCTTTAAGCTGAAATTGGTACACAGAACAAGAAAGGTATTCGAGATCAGTTCACAGTTGTGCTGCACCGACAATGCCAGCATTGATATTAAAACATACAGGTCAAATTTACTAGGAAAAAAGCAACAACTTATGCACTTGAGTAACTCTAGTTACCCAATAAACCAAAACAAATTGTAAACACTTTGATAGACAATGTAGTCTCCAGGATATCTATCTTCCTCAACTAACAAAACATTAACAAATTGTATTGCCTTACTCACAAGGTAAAAGTCCTGAGTATCATAAAAGATTTGTAACATCTTCTCACGCTTCTCTTCCAATGACAACCCTCTTTTCTTTGACTGTACACACATAAACACACAAGGGATATCTAAACTACACCACGTTAACAGACTAAAAGCATTACAACAAATTCCAAACCATCTAACACCCAAATACATTAAAAGACCAAGAACAAGAACAAACCATCTTTTTACCAACAGCAACATTTGAAGATGGTGAAACTGGAGGCGGTGGTTCCGAAGGAGCTGCAACAACAATAGGCTTCCCCGTAGAAGTCGCAGTTTGCGGATGAATCGTTTTTTCACCAACATAACCATCTGAAGAAGATGGCAGTAAAACAGAAGGTGGTGGTGCTGGTGCTGTAACAGCAGTAAGCTTCACTGCAGAAGTCGAAACCAGCGTCTCTCCACCACCATCTGAATTCCGACATTCACGTGACCTTTTCCCAGATGCTGCAAAAATAAAATAAAATAAAATAAAAAATAATAATCAGATTTCACCTTCAAATCTAATTAAATCCTCCAAAAATCAAATTCAGATTATGTTCCTCCTACCAGACCGAGGTTTTCTAGGTTTTGGAGGAGCTGTAGGCCTAACCGTAGAAGTCGAAGCTTGCTCATAAATCATCTTCTCACTAACAGAAGCATCTGTAATAGATGGTGGCGAAACAGGTTGTGGTTGTGGTAAAGGAGCTGCCACAACACTAGGCCTCACTGGGGAAGTCAAACGTTTCTTTTACGAACATAAACACCTGAAGAAGAAGAAGAAGAAGGTGATGGTGGTGGTGGAGCTACAACAGTAGGTTTCACTGGAAGAATCGCATCCACCACCTCTCCACCACCACTACCTGAAGTCCGACATTCATGTGACCTTTTCACTACAAAACCCCCCAAAATTAACGAAAATATAATAAAATCAGATTTCACCACAAACCTCTAAAAATGAAATTCATTCCAGTACAGAATCTGATTGAATCTTACCAGACCGGTGTTTTTCAGGCACTGAAATTCCGGTCGTTTCATCTGAAGATTTCAACTAGAAAACAACGACAAAAATTTAAAAAACAACAACAATATATTAGACAATTACGAGACCTTCTTCATCTTGATCTAAACTAACAATCAGAAATCAGATGAATTACTCACCATCATTGAATTTGAAATTGAGAGAGAATCCTGTTTCCTTGGAGATCAAAAGATGAAAGCGAAAATGTTTTTGTTTGGCGGGATATTTCCCTCACTTTATATCTGTACACCTCAATGACGATAATATCCTTGAGACTATCGGAGTGGTCACTCAAGTATCAGACAGGTGATGGACCAAACGATTCTGAAATTAGCTCTCATCGTTGGAATATTTATCATATTCAATGTAGTGGATATGTCGGTTGGTATCGGTCGAGAACGATACACTGGTACACCTTTATTTTATAAAAATTTCGGTTCTAAGTATCTGTCCATATATTTTATACCTATAATTATTATATCAAACGTTTTTTTCCATATTAAATCTATTAAGATATAGAACTAGTACTTATTTTTTTAAAATATCATAAAAAACATGAGTAAATTAAAAACACTAGAAAAATGATAAGGAAATTTATTTATTTTTTTTGATTTTTTTTAATTAAAAACCTTAATTTCGGCCGTATCGGTCTATTTCGGTTAAACCGTATTGGTCAATATCGACCGATATTTTCGGACAAAAACCGTTCTACCGGTATAGACTGTTTCGTATCGGGTGAGACCCGCTACCGATAAAACCGACAATATTTCGACCGTACCGGTCAAAATCAACTACACTTATCATATTACATTTTGAGCAAGCTCAATGGTTACGAAAAACAGGATTGACCCTACTGAGTTAACTCACTAGATAATAAAATAACAAAGAGAATAGATAAAAGAAAACCATGAAAGTGAAGAAATGAATGAAAGTGTTATTGTTTCTTATCATTACAGGAAGGAAACATTGCCATATATAGGCAAGTTTGAGTACATTGCACAGGCTGTCACATACATCTCATAACACACATGTGATCCTATACGGATTACTAACTCACACATGTGAGGTTTCACTAACTATAACTAACTCTCTAATATTCCCCTTCAAGCTTTGAATCCGAGAGGTACATAAGCTTGTCAGTCAAATTCTTGAACACAGTTGTGCATAACCCCTTTGTGAATACATCAGCTAGCTGTTGATTTGAAGGTACATAATCAATGCTGATAAAAGATTGAGAAACTAACTCTCGGACAAAATGATAATCTACCTCTATGTGCTTTGTTCTTGCATGAAAAACTGGGTTGAATGCCAAGTTTGCTGCACTCTGGTTGTCACAATAGAGGATCATTTGTTTAGTGATAGGTAAATGTAGCTCTCTCATGAGGTAAGATATCCATAACAGCTCACTAGAAGTGACTGCTAATGACTTGTATTCTGCCTCTGCTGAGCTTCTAGAGATTGTTGGCTGCTTCTTGGAAGACCAAGAAACCAAAGAGGATCCCAGAAATATGGCATATCCACTTGTGGATCTTCTTGTATCTGGACAACCTGCCCAGTCTGAATCAGAATAGGCTGAGATACACTCCAAGTCACCTCCTGCAATAGTTATACCAGACCCCATTGTCCCTTTTAAGTACCTCAGAATTCTTTTGACTAATTGAAAATGTTGATCTGTAGGACAATGCATGAACTGGGAAACATAGTTCACTGCATAAGTGATATCAGGCCTAGTCATTGTGAGATATTGTAGCCTCCTACTAAGCTCCTGTAATTTGTTTGAGAAACCAGTGCAATACCAGAATAAACTGAGAGTCTTGGTCCAGCAGCAACAGGTGTAGTACTAAGTTTACAATCTATCATGTCAGACTTCTTTAGCATCTCAAGTGTATACTTATGCTGAGTAAGTAGAAGAGTTCTTGAGTTCTCTCATACATTGTGCATTCAATGCCCAAGAAATGGTGCAATGGTCCTAGGTCCTTCATACAAAATTCAGTACCCAAAATTTGTATAAAATTATGAATTGAAGCACTTGATGATCCAGTAACAATAATGTCATTAATGTAGAGTAGTAGAAACATTATCTCAGAAGAAGTATGAAAAATGAATAAGGAGTGATCACAAGAGGACATGATAAAACCTTTTTCCAAAAGGAAATCACTGAATCTTGTAAACCAGGCTCTAGGAGCCTGTTTTAAGACATATAGAGATTTTCTTAGATGACATAAATGAGTAGGCTGAGTTGTAGAAACATACCCAGGTGGCTGCTCCATATATACATCCTCATTTAAGAATCCATGTAAGAAAGCATTTGAGACATCAAGTTGTGCAGAATCCATTTTTTGCTCAATGCAATTGTCAGAACACATCTTATTGTTGTAGTTTTAACTACAAGACTAAAAGTCTCTGTATAGTCTACTCCATCTTGTTGTAGATAACCCTTAGCCACCAATCTAGACTTGTACCTTTCTACAGACCCATCAGACTTCAATTTAACCTTGTAGACCCATTTGCAGCCTAAAACATTCATTCCTTCAGTATATGGTACCAATGTCCAGGTCTTATTATCCTCCAATGCAGCATATTCTTTGTCCATAGAAGTTACCCATTCTTTAACTTTAGAGGCAGACTTGTAGGATGTTGGCTCACTAGGCACTTGTAAAAGTGACAAGAAAGCAGTTGGAAAAGCATGACTGCTTGTATAGTGAGCCACAAAGTCTGGTGGTAGAGCCTTATGTTTAGACACACCAGTTCTGGACCTGGTTTGAATTCTTGCAACAACATGCTCAACTGGAGAAATTGGTATTGCAGTAGCTTCCTCAGTAGAGACATGTTCACTAGTGACATTATCCAAGGGTGTTGTAGGAACATTAGGACTAATGAAATTTCCACAGTGACCAATCTGTAGTTGTATAGTTTATGTATTTGGAACCTGTTGAATTATTGATCTCACAAAAGAAAAAGTATCCTCATCAAAAGTAACATGTCTTGAGCCAAAAAATTTCTTAGAGACATTATCATAGCATTTGTATCCTCTATAGAATGGACTGTAACCAAGAAAAGTGCATTGAACTGATTTTGGGGACAGTTTGTCTTTCCTAAAAGAAGACATATTTGGATAACAAGAACATCCAAAAACTTTTAAAAGGCTAAAATCTGGTACCTCATTGTATAAAAGAACAAAAGGTATTTTGAACTTTAATACCTTTGAAGGAAGTCTGTTGATGATAAATGTGGCAGTAAAATAGCTATCAAACCAAAATGATTTTGGCAGGGAAGCTTGAAAAGAAATTGTATTACCCACTTCTGTGATATGCCTAATCTTCCTTTCTGCAACCCCATTTTGTTGTGGTGTTTTTGGACAAGAAATCCTCAAAGTTATTCCACATTGCTCCATATATTTTCTAAAAGGACCCTTGACCAGCTCAAAGGCACCATCACACTGAAATGCAACTATTGATGTAGACAACAATTTTTTATTGTGTGCTTTGAAGTGTTTGAAGCATTTCAAAGACTCATCTCTTGTAGCAATAGGGTATATCCAATGATACCTACTGAAGTCATCAACAAATAACAGGAAATATCTATGACCTTCCTGGATATGACTGGAGCAGGACCCCAAATGTCACAATGCACTAGTTGTAAAGGAAAATCTGATATTCTGCTTGAAGATTTGAAAGGTAACTTTGTGTGCTTACCAAGTTGGCATTCATGACAGAAGAAATCCAAGTTTTTATCTGATATTTGTATAGATAGGATAGTTGTTAATTTCTTTAGAATATTAGATGATGGATGTCCTAACCTCTTATGCCAGATTGAAGAAGAAGCAATGATTGAAGTAAATGCTTTTGTGATAGAAGGTGCCACCTGAATTGGATATAGTTTGTTGCACACTGCTCCTTCTGCTACCACTTCATTGGTTGATAAGTCTTTGATATTGTATCCCCAAGGCAGCATATTAAAAGAGACATTATTATCCACACAAAATTTGGATACACAAATGAGATTTTGTGTAAGTAGAGGAACCAGCAAAACATCTTTAAGCAAAAACTCTGAATTCTCCAGAACCAAAATTGCTTCGCTCATTCCTGAGATTGTAAGAAACTTGCCATCACCAATCATTACCTTATTATTCCCTGAATAAGTCTTGCAGTCATGTAGTAATGCAGGATTACTGTTTATGTGTGCAGTTGCACCTGAATCAGGAATCCATTGGTCATTTACTACAGAGATAGTTGTACTTTGTTTCACTCCAGAACATGTGTAGAAATCCTGATGAGGTCTTGTTTTTGAGATTGCAGGATTTGATTTTGGCTGAGGTGTTGGTGGAGTGTAACGCCAATGACATCTTTTGGCAGTGTGACCAAGTCTCTTGCAAATTTGGCACTCCACAACAGAAAAATCTGTATAAGTTCTTGATGGTGGTTGAGGAGATTTGTAGTGTTGAGTTTTCTTTGAATAGAAAGCAGTATTGGTTGAGTCAGTTCTTGATTTTTAAGCCATTGTTCATGATGAACTAACCTGGATCTTAACTCAGTGAATGTATATTGTTTTCTCGATTGTGAGATGATACAACAAACTGATCAAAACACCTATTAAGTCCATTCAATGTGTACATTACAATATCGTCATCTGTAATCTTTTCATTTATAGCAGCAAGATTGTCAGTTATTTCTTTAATCTGACTTAAGTAATCAAGAACTGAGAGATTACCTTGCTTTATTGCTTGTATTTTTCCTCTTAGCATCGATTTTCTTGTAAAGAATTGAAGGTTAAACTCAGATTTGAGGTAATCCCAATATTCTTTTGATGTTGACAAACCAAGAACACCAGAAGAGATTGATTGAGTAAATGTTGCATTGAGACATGACATTACAAACCTGTCCATACCTAACCAGAAAATATGCTCAGGATTTGGTGTAAGGACTCCATTTACAAGAATCATTGTTGCAGGTGATGGATATGATCCATCAACAAATCTTAGAAGATTTGTACTCATCAGGATAGATTCAAACTGGTGCCTCCAGAGAAGATAATTTATTGAATCTAATTTCAATGAAACAAAATTACAGATTTTCTGGAAAGGTAATTGGATCTGCTGTTGTTGATATTGATCTGTAGCATTTGTTGAAGGATTAGCAGAAGTAGAAGTAGTTGAATTTGCATTCTCCATTTTAGATATTGATCAAAGTATTAATGATATCAAGAATTTGTAGAATTTTTAAGAGTTACTAATGTTGTTTAGAGATTTCAGAGATTTGGATCAAGAATCAACTCGTGACAGATGGGCTCTGATACCATGAAGAAATGTGAAGAAATGAATGCAAGTGTTATTGTTTCTTATCATTACAGGAAGGAAACATTGCCATATATAGGCAAGTTTGAGTATATTGCACAGGCTGTCACATACAGCTCATAACACACATGTGATCCTATACGGATTACTAACTCACACATGTGAGGTTTCACTAACTATAACTAACTCTCTAATAGAAAGGTAATTCCCTAATGTCAAATGCAACATATCAAGAAGCACCACACAGCAAAGGAGAACAAAGTACAATCGATTCACTTAAAAAAGCATGCAACACCACTTCTTACACACATAATAAGTTAAGATAATAATAACCCCATGAGCTATGACTATAAACAAGGGTAATCTCACAATCAGTCTTCAAACAAACTTCCAAGTTAACCAACCGATAAAGTTTCAATGCTTCCAAGATGTAGCTACTGTTGTTGGCCTGCTGAACCTGTTGCTGCTCTTGATGCTAGTTTCTGCCTCTTCTTGTTAACTCTTCTGGTATCGCCTGATTTTCATTTGAGCTATCATCTCGTTTACTTTCTCTTCACTAATGAATCGATCCAAAATTTTACCATCAGAGGAACTACCAAAATTGAAAGTCTTGCCATCAGGGGTGAAACCAACCAAGTCAATGTTTACACCGGTCTCGCTACTAATAGCAGAAGCTTCGTCCAACAGTTCCTTGCGAAGCCTCTCGAATACCACTCGCATCTCTTCCTCGTTCTCTATCTTTTTAATCGCATCCTTCTTCCGATCTATCATTCCTCCTTTGTTTACTTCTCTGTTACAAGCAACAATCCAAACAAATATACATATCAATTATAAGTATTCTAATTTCAGTGCACCATACGGGGGTGTTTGGTAAAAATTATCATTATCATTTATGATTATAGATAATCATAAATTAAAAAATGATTATGCTATTAATCATTTTTTAAATAAATTTTAATAAACATATTTTTGGAATAATTGATTATCTTAGAAAAATGCTCTCGAAGAGGAAAGGAAAAAAATGATGATCTAAGATTTTTTTTTTTGGTCTACTATTGTTTTTTTTGTCTCTCTCTTGATAGTTTTAGAGAAAATAAGGGAAAAAACCTAATTTATTTTTGTTAAAAAAAATAATTGATTATGATAATTTCTATAAACAACTTTTTTCTACTTATGAAAATAATATATTTTTTTAATTATGATTAGAATAATCAATTATTATAAATTTTAACAAATACCTATATAATGGATTATGAGCTGGATAATTGATTATGGTTCATAATCTATTATAATAATGGTTACCAGACACCCCCTATATGTTGATAAATAAAAGCATTATAAAATAATTCCTCATAAATCACCATATGCCACCACTACCGACTAAAGCTACATTCACCACCACTCCATAAGGATATTAAGCTGTCCACCTGTACAGATTGGTAGCCACAAATGTTCACCCGACAACATGAACCAAGCACATCCACGACCAACACTCTAAAAATAAAAGTTCACTACTCACCACCACCAACAACAGTTTTGCATTTGCATTTTAATCACTAGACCACCATCACAGCACTATCACACAAACACTAATTTCACCATAGATAATACCACAAACCCGTAAACCAACACAAATATCAGTCTTCAGCATCTCATACGCCTACCACCATTATTGAAGACTACGCAATGGAGTTTATCAAAAGAAAACTTAAATATAAATTGAAATGAAATGATAGCATCTTGAGATCCCACAAGAAAAGATTGTTCATTGATTCTGATAGATTTGATAGAAATCTACATTTCTACTGTGAATGGTTTTGAATCAAATTGATTGAATGAGTGAATAATGTGTTTGTTTATAGGACAGAACCGAGTTTATATATTCACCTTTTCTCAACTCTCTTTCACTCACACGTGTGATAACGCACACTTACAACTCCTCTTTCACTCACACAACTCACACAAGCACATATGCTATTACCCTCCATAAAACTCAAGGGGGCTTGAAGAGAAACCTTGAGATTTCACTCACACAACTCACAATACAAGTACACAGGTGATGTTGCAATAGAAGTAGTAGGAACATGTGTATAAAAAGCTCACAATGAGTGTTGTACTTGCAGGTTGTGGCAAATGATGTTGTTGTAGAAAGAAACAGGAGGACAAACAAGCATTATATACCAGGATCAGTAGCACATACAGCAGAAAAAAGTGATGCAGAGATTAACAGTAACAAAAGCACTTCATATGGGTCAAAAAATAATTGATGATGTATCTTATATTCAGCACCATTAGCATCATTATCTCCAGTAGTACTAATTGAATCAGAGAATAAGATTTGTTCATGGCAGGAGTAGCAGATAGATGAGTATCCTTGGAAGCAAACCTTGTATTTCTGCACTTAGGATAGAGTTGCTGCATAACTAGAATCAACACTATTGGTTGTATTAGAATCACACACCATTGGTAGTAGCATCTGATGACTTATGCAAACTGAGTACTATAAAGGCAATTAGCAGCCAAACCAGATAAGAGTTCCTGCACTCAGATGCACTTATTGTCGAAAACAAACAAGATATTGCAGAGGTAAACAAGTTGACAACCAACTCACTGCATCCAATAAGAACCAAAATATTTTCTCACTGTCACTCTGTTGTAGCATGAAAAGCAGATTGTGATGACAAAGTACCAAATATTCATCAACTGATTATTCCACCATACACCAACGAAAATTTAAACTAAACTGCCTTGTACTTATTGATTTTGGACTGAAGGAGCAACATCATCTGCCTGCAATCACCAATAGCAGTTGAACCAACATAGGAAGTAGAAAGATAATACCATGAAGAATACCATGATATAATTCAAGCCTCACAAACGGACAAACACATACACACACAAACGGACTAGCTTGTGTTCTTTGTGCATACACAGAACTCCATCTTGCAAATCCATATAGGTGTACCAAGGAACTGAGTTGAAGAAGAAACCAGCAAATGCAGGTATAAAAAAAACACCAGACACACACCAAAGCCATACTAATGAAAGCAAATGTTGGATGCATATTTTGGCAAGTGAATGACTCACTCACTGTATCTTAAGAGCCTTGTATCATGATAAAAATAATACATTCAACAATACTAATAAGGTGAAGCGAAGAACAAAATCCACGGAAGCTGAATCAAAATTGATAATAAGCAAACCAAAGTTCCAGCAGATCACAATATGACCAAAGTAGAAATATTCTTTTCAAAAGAAGGATCAACAAAAAGAGAACAACAAACTCAGCATCAACAGTGAACATGGAGGCAAATTGAGATTCATACAAGCAACAACGCAAACCTAAAACAGAAACTATGGATATATTCAAGAACTGAATCATTTTATTTACAATAAAGAAAAGAAACCGACAAAACTATATTTGCCTTCCACGTATTTATACACCTTGCACACATACTAGCAACAACCACATGAGTGATTTCCTTCACTGCACAATCAACTACACTATCCAATCTGAGTTGGAGAAGAAAACCAATTCCAACTTATCATGCCAAAGAGAATAGGACACAAAGTTTTATAAGTGAAGAATGAACTCACTAACTATATCCAGTATAACCTCCTCAATGCGCATAACCAACACAGAAGAACTCCAAGAAATCAAGAAAGGAAGATAAAACAGGAACTCAAGCTCGCAAATGTTATAAAATCAGATCAAGAAAAAATAAGAAAGAGATCGAGAAAACATATTGCCAAAATGAAGTAGCAACATAATTGCACAGCAAAGAAAAACACTCACAACAAAGAAAGAGGAGACTAGAACAAGAAATCAAATGTTACGAAATCGGTTTAAGAAAGAAACCAGAAGGAAGAGATGATCAGGATCAAGAAACACACCTCACAAAGTCAGCACAAAAGTAACAGATGTAATGATTAATATCACTGAATGAAATGAAATGAGCAGTGAAACGAATCTGGTATTGAATGAATGTAAAATCCTGCTGGTATTGAAATTGATTGAAAAATGAAAGAAAATATAAATTAAATGTAAATGAAAAGAAATTGTTGATGAATGAAAAATCCTGCTGATGTGATTGAAACCAGTCTTAAGGGAATCGAAAATAGCTGGTGTGATTGAAACCAGACTTACACATTTGATGAACAAAGATGGTGTAATTGAAACCAGTCTTACATGCATGTCATGTATAAAATTTAAAATCGAAAAGTGAAAAAATTAAATTGAATTGCAAGAAAAAGTGAATGAGAATACCAGGAAGAAATATTCATGAAACTGAAATTGAAGTAAAATGAAAGTGAATCTTAGCAGCATCAGAAGCAACTTGAATTAACAGAAGCAAGCTTACCCTAGGATCTGAGAACACTAGTTGTTGTTGTTTTAGATCTGAATCCATAAAACAAATGATGAACAAAGCAGCAACGGAATAAATTGGAACCATAGTTTAACTTGTGTGATCAAAAATTCTTGAATGATATAAAAGAGAAAAATGGATCTAATTAGCAAGATTGAAAGGGAAGAAGCATCGGAAAAGGAAAATTCAGAGGTTTAGGATCTTCTGCTCTGATACCATGATAGATTTGATAGAAATCTACATTTCTACTGTGAACGGTTTTGAATCAAATTGATTGATTGAATGAATAACGAATGAATAAGGTGCTTTAATATTGATTCACCAATATGTACATGAATAACAACTTTGCTTCTTCAATGTTGATTCACCTACATCTCTTGTGAAATTCTAGCTTGTGTTGGGTTAGTCTGAGATCACAGGAGCCAAGGTATGGCTAAGCGGTTTCATGTTGAAGGAGTATGCTTTGGTGCTTATTCTTCCTTCTGTAGTAGTATTCATTGGTAGTTGTGGACAAAATATTTTCAGTTACTTCATGAGCCTTGTCAGTGAATAGTACAAGGACTTTTTCAACTGTTGCTGGTCACTTCCCTACTACTTGTTTAGTTTTGCAGCTGTATTGGTGAGATTATGTCTGGTATATCTTCACTGACTCTCAACTTAATTCAGTTTTGTTGATTCAAGTTATGCAACAACTTTGTTATCCAGTGTAGCAATACAAGATTCTTTTCAGGCCTGATTGATGGTCTTCAACAACACTTACTAGTTACTCACTCTTCTGTGATGCTTCTTATGCTCTCATAAGTTCAGCTAGTGTTATTTCAACTGCCTGCCACATTATTTTCTGAAGATGAAGCTGTTCTGCCAATTGAACTGCATTGCCAGAGCTGCTGACTGCTGACAGTCAGGATCTGAGATGGTAGGGGATTGGATGTCTGCAAAGTGACTTTAGTCTGACTGTATAGAAGTTGCTGGATATAACATGTGCTATGTCTGTTATTTCTGTGGTAAACAAAGTATTCTCATCATGGCTTCATTATATTGCAAGTTTCTGTTATCCACTGCATCACTGCCTCTATTCAATATGTCTCCTCCTACAACACCTACTGCATCAACAACTTCTTATGTTCTCTCTTTCTGTTAGATTTGCTAATGCTTCTGTCCTATTGCAACTTGGTTCTGTCTTCTCATGTCCCTCATTTCCTAAGAGTGTTAGTGACAAGTGTATGGTTAGTTTGTGTGCAATCTCAAGTTGTCTTTCAGCCGACTTGAGATTAAGGGAGGGTGTTAGCATAAAGAGTGTTAGTAAGAAGTGTGTGGTTAGTTTGTGTAAGTGTGTTGTGTGTGAATGTGCTGTACACACGAGTGTGAGGTCAAGAGAGTGAAAAGAGTTGAGTATATACACTCAACAGAGTCTTGTAAGCCAATTTCAACTAATTCTTTCATTCTGTTCAATCCAATAGATTCATTCATAATATAGATCTTAAAATCTATCAGATTCAATAGTTATAGTCGTTAGCTACATTTTCATTCATAAATTTTCCCAAATGCTGCAACTTTAAAAAATTTGATCACTTGGATTTGTAATATGTTGCAAAAAGCTTTTGAAATTCATGGATCAGATAAATGAATTATTTTTTTAAACATCGGGCATTTATACTTACATTGATTGAAATCAAATTTGAGATCTTCAATAGATTGTCTAATTTTCAATCGATGGGATCTGAACTTTAAGAAACCCTAGCGCGGAGGAGATACAAGATTTGGGTACTTGAAAGTGTAGACTTAAATAGAGAGGCATTCCGTCACTGTGTGAACAATAAGAGTGATATAGCATTTTACCCACCCGTTAGATCCTACGCGGCGTTTGAAAACTGTATGTAGAATTGGACAGTTCAAATCCAGGAGTTCATTACGACATAAAATGAACAAGGAACAAAGTGCAATAGATGGAGAAGTGCCAAAGAACAAACTCAACTCATTCAAATCCAGGAGTTCTTGATACCATTTTGAAGAGAATGATAATAATAAGTGAATACAAAAAGAATGAGGTCATTCCAAGTGCAGACGAAGAAGTTATGGACAAAACAATCAAGATGAAGAAAAAGTCACCAACAGCTCAACAGTCGGCATTACTCATTAGAAACCAATCCATGCCGACAGCGCCGAGAATAGGACAAAAAATAACACTTACTGTAGGAATTGTTCATTAGCAACCAACCTATGCCGAGCATACCAATTTTGGTGGCAGAAAGTTTCATCTTCAGACGGCAAATTGCTCATTGGCAACCATCTTTGCCGACTAAAGAAAATTTCGTGGCAGAAAGTTTTTCCAACTGTCGGCATTGTTAGTGGGAAAATATCTATGCCGACTGTAGAAATCCCAAAGGGTCCGTTTGACACGTTTTTGACTTCCAAATCAAGGAAACTTAGTTCCAATAGGATTCTAAATCCTAGAAGCAGAGGTACTTGAGGGCCAAGTATTGAAGGCTATAAAAGAAGACATCTAAGACTCAAACAAGATCTTTTTTTATCTTCGAAGTAATACCTTATCTTCTACCTCTCATATCACATCTTCTACATCAAAAACCTAGGGTTTTCCCCATAGGGAAAACCATTATTCTTCTTTGTATATTTTCTATGGGTTTTAGTAAACATATGATTAAATAATTATTTTATTGGTTGGGGATGTAATCAGAAGTCCCTAAACATATGAATCAATCTGGCTAATTATTATCAATATTCAAGATCTCTTTTTATCGCTCATGTTTTACGGTGTACAAAAATTGTGTGATTGTGTTCATGCAATATGATGGTCTCTTGTTTGTTTAAGTTGCAAATTGAATAGACTTGAAAGCACATCTATAGCTAGTTAGGGTTCTTAGGTAATTTTATCAAGAACCTTAGCAACAAGTATCAATTTGTGATCACTAGCGGTGCGAATCGTGAAGGAAGTCTCAAGTAAAGCTTGGCCTAGGTTGAATACGCCACGATAAGTGTCATGTATTGCCTATGAATAACTCGTCTCACGAATATTAATGCTTTCCTCAAGTTGAATCTATTAGCGATGAACACTAGGTTATTTGGTGGAAAAGAATTCGTATATTAGCGATTGCAGTATGTGTTGATATATGGAGGCGTAACGAAGTATTACACCGAGTGGGGATACTTTAGGGTTATTGGTATGAAGAGGGAACATATGATGATTCTAATTGATTGAGGAACATGATTGGCGATGGAAGATGAAATCCTTAACCAGTATTTTCTCACCTTGATCTCAACCTTTATTTACTTTGTTTTAATTAGTAATTCTACCACCTCCCTTGGTTACATAAGAAGTCAAAGACAAATAACAATTCACAGCTCCTCGTGGGAACGATCCTGAGTACCGCTATATTACTTATTAGTATTAGTGGGAAATATCTAAATTAATTTGTACGCAAACGACACACATCAATGTCGCATACCACATGCTCAGAAATGCGAAAGGATTTCTCAACACGAGATCCTAAGTGCACGTCCCATACCATAACACTTAGGAGTCCCGAAGTTCACGATGGTTTAAAGGGTTATCGAATATGACAAGCAATATTTTACTTAGTACTATGAGGGCCAAACCCAAATGCCAGACCAGTCGGATGGAAACCTACTATTCCAGACGGCCTTCTGGGTTGCCACTCGTAAGTGGGAGCTAGCCGGCCTGACAACGCACACCGTTACAGCTAACAGGTGGGGATGATCAGTCCCGTTGTCTACCACCGTTACATCTAACATTAGTACACATATGGTCTTTTACCACGCCACCTATATTTTTTTTGGACGCGTTTTTGATTTTTGGCGTGGCTATATATCTGAAACCGTAGATGTAACCACACCACTAAAAAGTACGTGTTTATTATTGACACATTCAACCACGTTACAATCAGTTAACATGTCCATTAGGTACATTAAAAACCACATTAATCATGGCGTGTCCAAAAGGTACCATTTAGCAACGCCCATTTGGTGTTTTTCAATGAATGTGTCCATAAACCAATCTATGGACACATGAAACAATTTGGCGTGTGCAATAAATTTTCCACACCACTTTAGAGATTTCTGAGCGTGTCTGAAGGGTAAGTTTTATTGGACACGCCACTATATAGATTTCCCCGCGTGTCTAAAAGGTAGTTTTATTAGACACACCAGTTCATAAACTGTTCTGCGTGGTTTAAATGTTAGCTCATTAGACACGCCACTTCGGAGATTTCTATGCGTATCTAAAGAGTAGGATTTATTAGACATGCATGTTCGTAGATTGTTCTACATGTCCAAAAGGCTCCGTTTAGACACGCCTATTCTGAGACTCTCTGCATGTCCAAAATGCACCATTTAGACACACCAGTTCGAGTTGTAGGGTACATAATATGGGCAGTAATTGGGGATCGATCCCCCAAGTCCACAAGCTAATTTTACAACTTACATATCAATTTTAGGCTAGTCCATTGTAGATGGTAGATTTTTGACAAAGGTCAGACTTGTAAAATCGCCCTTCTACCTAGTTGCAGGGGCATAGAAGTATCCGCGCATAGTTGCGCGCATATTTATGACTTTATATCAGAATACGAAGTATTGTATTTATACCGATATTCTGCAGAAAAATTAAGAATATAATCTGTACAAAAAACTACAGGCGTTTTATATTGACCATGTAGTCTATCTAATAAATCTCAAGCTCCTAGATGGATTTCCCACTAGTATAGCACAATTTAAGACTTCTCTAGTGCTATTCCTAGAGCTTGTTCTATATCCAATGACTTATCTAGTGTTATTCCTAGAGTTTGTTCTGTATCCAATGTCGATAATCAAATTCTTATTTAAACAACATTAATTTACTGATATACGCATATTCTGAAAATAACTAATGCCCGATCTCCAAGAATGCATTTTAGATTAATGCTTGTTTGCAAAGAGCACATCAAAAATTGTTGTCCTCAGCTTAGAGTATGCCACTTTAGCATTTTGATCAAGGAAAAGCCACAAATTATTCATCGTTCCTATTGAACGTGCCACAAGCAAAGAATAATGCCTCCAAAGACGCACTATGCCTCTGAGCTAAGTTAGCCCCATCCTTCTCCTGCGTTAGCACCAGGTTAACGCTAGCTCTACTAAAGCAGCATCCCAAGGACGCATTAGCCTTTGTGGCTGAAACGCTAGCGTTCTTGCTATCAAACGTCCCCAGGGACGCATTAGCCTTTGCGGCTGAAATGCCAGCGTCTCTGTCCCAGGGACGAATTAGCCTTTGCGCTAGAAGCACTAGCTTCCTTGACTAGCAGTGCTAGAACGCCAGCATCTTGGCCTAGCAGCGCATTGGCCCTAGAACGCTAGCCTCCTGGCCTAGCAACGCATTGGCGCTAGAAGCGCCAGCTTCCTTGCCTAGCAGTGCTTTATCCTTTGCGCTTAAAGTGATAACTTTTTTGCTAGCAACGCATTAGCCTAAAGTGCTAGCTTCCTTGCTAGCAGCGCATTAGCTTAAAACCCTAGCTTCTTTGCTAGCAACGTCCTAGTGACACATTAGTAATTTGTGCCTAAGGAGCTAGCGCTAGCTTGATAGCCACCCCCTTAGCGAAGCATTAGGATTTTCGCTAAGAAGCCAGCCTTAGCTCTACTAGCTTCTTCCCATAGAGATGCACCATTCTTTTCAGTCATTGGCCTAATGTCAGCGCTAGCCCCATATGACTATCCAATAAACCTTTTTTCCTAGGAACCTCCTCGCAATATTGGTTTTAAACACTTTCAGAATGATGCCTTGCTACTTCTAAGCTGACTTATGGCTATTAAAACAACCATTCTACTCCTAAGTTAGTACATAATCAATAAACTTACCAGACTCGACACTGATAAGTCTAATTACCAACCCTTATTTTGAAACATAACAAATTTTCAACATCATCAAAATCGAAATCAGCTTGCAAAAAGTATAGAAAGACTGGCAAAGTCTAATGCGGTGGTCTAAACAGATTCACTACCTAACACACATGCCAACCATTGCAGGTATGTCTTTTTGTGTGTAGGTCCGAGTTGCATTAGTGGACATAAGATTCAATTTTCCTAAATAAGTTAAACGAACGGTAAGCGACCGCTCAACCCAAAAACGCATTTAACAATGATATACGTGAATTAAAATAGATAAGCGACAAACCTCGGTAAATCTTCACGTAGGCGGAACATACGGCAACCAATACGGAGAAGTGACTGTGCCCAGATGAATTTGTCCATCAAGTTGGTCGGCAGATGAACCAAAGAAAACGATCTCCAACATGAAACCCCTTAACAAAAGGTTATAGAGGTCAGTCATGCATATGTATAAGAAAAACGAAGATTTTATCACACCATTTCTTATCATACCTTACAATCTCAATGGTTATGTGTAACACTTGGGTATGTTGACCGTCGTCCAGTCTTATAGCCGGAAAACTGGTGACCGCCGTCCAGTCTTATAGACGGAAAACTGGTGATGGTTTTAAGGAAGCCAACTACATCTGCAACGTTGAATGAGCAATAAGAGAGATTAGAAACATGGCTGATAGACACATAAAATCCGTGAGTGAATTTAATGTACCTGTGAGATAGAGGTTCTCAGCTTTTGTTCCGACGGTGAAAAGGAATTTATTTGGAACGATGAAACCCGGGTCATCTTCCAAAGCAGCCATCAAGGTTTCCCAAACAAATAGTCCCCTATTTTCACTGTAGGCAGGGCGGAACTTCGATTTGGCTGAGGTCAGATGCAATTTATCAATGGAATATAGACGACCTTCAACAATCACATCAGCAAACTTACTGATTAATTTCCGAGGTATCACGGCGTGCAACTCATAACCCTGAAGTGAAGTATGGGTTAGAAATGTACAACAACACCTAGCATTTCAAAACTAATCCGAAAAAAGAAAACAAAGTCGTCTATTCTTGCAATTCAGCAATGGTGTCGACAATAAATCATATGCATATAGGAAAACATTACATGTGCATCAACAATGACCAAATCCACACTGGTGATGTCGTGGGTGAGAGCGGAAGCAATTTAACCTATATGCTTCAGCGGAGGTTCCCGCATTTGGAACAACGATTGTGCTTTGCGATGAATCCAGGGGGTTGGCGTGAGCTGCAACGACATAAAAACATAATAAAAAAAAAGGATCCACGATAGAGTATTCATCAAATAAACTATAATCTGAAATAGTGATCCTAGAAACCAAGAAAGAAAAACAGCCATTAATTATCAATGACAATCAACGGTAATCAGTTTTTTTTGTTTAAAAAGCCCAAACAAAAATCTCAATGCCATACAAATCGTAATAACAGATGGGAATTCATTCGGCTGGGGCGCATGACAAAGTGAACATCATGTACACCATAAAACGATATGGTAATAATGAATACTAATAAAAAAATATACAATTAAAACTACGACTGAATGATCAAATCTGGGTCGTTGTAAATCAAGGAATATCAATAAGATGTTTTACCATAAAAGAAAAGCAGCCATTAGTTATCAATCAAAATTGACGGTAATCAGTTAAAAACGAAGAAAGGCCCAAACGTAAATTTAACTACTCCACAAATCGTAAAAACAGATGGGAATTCATTTTCTTGGGGCGCATGAGCAATTGATCATCATATTATATCCTAAAACAATCTGGTATAGTGATTAATCTGAGAAGAGGGTAAATCCTAACCACCACTACCAAACAGTGAATGTATCATGACAGTTGGGTCTAATAGATTAGGTTTGGATTTTGTAAGTGTTGATTTGTTCGGTTGTATATGTTTTCTTCAATGCGCTTTTATTCCTTGTAAAAAAAAAGTCAACTATTTTACACGAGCGTAACGTCGAGGCCTAACTTTGATACCTTGTACCCGAACCTTTAGTTTAAGGGGCACCCATTCCCAATCTAAAGATCACGTTATATTCCAAAATAAGGACATCATGAAGTGAATTAAGGTACCTTTATATGTTTCAGACCTCCAAAGGAATAAAGCAACAGTAGCCCTCAAGCCAAGCGAAAGGCGAAAGCTATTAGTCAGCACCTGCAAATGTTCTTGAGAAACAAGCCTTAGATTTATCATCATAAACGTTGAACAAATTCAATATTCAACAAAATACGAATCACCCCTTCAAATTATCAGGTAAATGTAGCAAACATCGTTGCCCAAAACAAATTCATTTTTAATATAATCAACAAGTGTTTCATAAAGAGAGTGAAGGAAAGATGTATCAGAGTACTGGCTTGGAGAACCTCCTCTGTTGAAAAAGAGATCAAACAAAAAGCACATTATAATCTTAGTCGATAAGCTGGAGAAATGATTGTTGTAACGAGAGATCGAACGAGAACAATAATAGAGATCGAGACACAGAGATTTACATGGTTCACTAACTGTTACGTTAGCTACATCCACAACAGAGAAAGCAGAGACCACCGCCGAGGGACTCTGCCCCTCGGACTCCCCGTAGAGTTCCGGTCAACGACTGATTCAAGACATATCAACAAATCTCCACCTTGACTTGAATCCTCCCAGCAACAGAAACAGATGCACCATGACAGTGCCAGAACCTTTCTCTGCCTCAGATGCCCCTAGACAAGGGCTCAGACTACTGACTTGTGATATTGGGCAAGTCCAAGCAATGTTGGAACTTGCTCTCAGGAACTGGCTTGGTGAACATGTCAGCAGGGTTATCAGCTGTCCCTACCTTCTTCACTTCAATTCTCTTCTCATTTCTCAGAAAGTGATACCTGACATCAATGTGCTTCGTCTTCTCATGATGGACTTGATCCTTGGTTAAGCATATTGCACTCAAGCTTTCACAATACACTATAGCCTGGTCCTGATGTAGGCCTAAATCATTAACCAGCCCCTTTTAACCAAATTCCCTCCTTAGCAGCTTCTGTTAAGGCCATATACTCTGCCTCTGTAGTAGACAAAGTAACTGTAGGTTGTAGAGTTGCCTTCCAGCTTACAAAAGAACCTCCAAGAGTGAACACATAACCAGTCATAGATCTCCTACTGTCCACATCTCCAGCATAATCAGAATCTGAGAAACCAGCCACTAAACATCGGGTATCGTTCCTATAACAAAGACCGACATCTGAAGTACCTCTAAGATACCTGAAAATCCTCTTAACAGCTTGCCAATATTCCTTCCCAGCCTGAACCATAAACCGAATGACCACATTAACAATAAATGCTAAGTCTGGTCGAGTGCAGACCATAGCATACATCAGACTTCCAACTGTGGTAGTATATGGAACTCGAGATATGTACTCTTTCTCCTCATAAGTCTGAACCGTGTACATTCCCAACTTGCTGTTAGGTGCCATTGGAGTATCTTGGCTGAAGACATTCCAAACCTGCTCAAAATCTTCTTGATGTACCCTTCCTGTGATAGGAAAATGTTTTTCTTCTTCCTATCCCTATAGATTTCTACTCCCAAAATTTTCCGAGCAGCACCCAGATCTTTCATCTCAAACTCCGCACTGAGAGACCCCTTCAGCTTCTGAATATCTGACTTATTCTGAGCAGCAATCAGCATATCATCAACACACAGAACTAGATAAATGCGTGAACCATTTTGCAACTCATTGTAGTACACACAACAATCATACGGACTCCTGTGATAGCCAAGATGCACCATATAACTATCAAATCGCTTATACCACTGCCCGGGGGACTGTTTTAGCCCATATAAGGACTTCTTTATCTTGTAGATGTAATTCTCTTTACCTGGAACTTGAAATCCATCTGGCTGGCTCATGTATATTTCTTCTTCCAACTCTCCATGCAGGAAAGCTGTCTTCACATCTAGTTGCTCAAGTTCCAGATCCTGATGTGCAACTATGGCTAGTAGCACTCTGATGGAAGTGTGCCTGACCACTAGTGAGAAAATATCGTTGTAGTCCACTCCCTCTCTCTGATTGAAACCTCTTGCAACCACTCGTGTTTTATACTTGACACCCTCTGCAGCTGACATTCCTTCTTTCTTTCTGAAAACCCACTTGCAAGTAATTACTTTTCTATCAGTAGGCAGTTTTACAAGCTCCCAAGTCCCATTTTTGATAAGGGACTCCATTTCTTCTACCATTGCGACAAGCCACTGTGCTGACTCGTTTCCAGATACTGCAGCCTTGTAGGTGGACGACTCGTGATCCTCCACCTCCTCGGCCACCTGCAATGCATAACCCACCAAATCGTCAAACCTGTACCTCGCTGGAGGTTTTATTCCAACCCTTCTAGGTCGGTCTGTAGCAATGCTCCGATGTTCAACTTCCTCTGGTGGTGCATTCTCAGACTCATCTGCATCTTGCTCTTCGGTAACTGATGGTGGTAGTTGGTCGTCAACCAACTTAGGTGCCTGATTCTCCTCTGGACTGAATTGCACCTCCACCTCCTCAACAACAACCTCATTTTTTGGTGCATCAGTGATCTTCTCTCTGGATTTCAGCATAGAATTCTACACTTCTGTTCAGTATAATCTTATTGTCAGACCAGATCCTGTAACCTTTCACACCTGCACCATAGCCCATGAAAACTCCCTTCTTAGCTCTTGGTTCCAACTTGCCTTCATCTACATGATAATAAGTAGTGCAGCCAAAGACCCTCAGTTTCGTGTAATCGACAGCTTTTCCAGTCCACACCTCATAAGGTGTTTTGCAGTCAATGCCTGTGTGTGGGCTCCGATTGATGAGATAGCAAGTTGTTGAAACCGCTTCTGCCCAGAACCGTCTAGCAAGACCTGCATTCGAAAGCATACACCTTGCCTTCGCTAAAAGCGTTTGATTCAGTCTTTCTGCTACACCATTCTGCTGTGATGTAGCCCTGACTGTGCGATGGCGAGCAATACCCTGATCTTTGCAGAAATCATGAAACTCAGATGAACAGAATTCTAGACCATTATCTGTTCGCAGCCTCTTGACCTTCTTCCCAACCTGATTTTCTAACAGTGTCTTCCACTCGTTGAACTTACTGAACGCCTCACTTTTATGTTTCATCATGAATATCCAAGTCATCCTGGAATAATCAACAATGATAGACAGAAAATACCTGTGACCGCCCAGAGACTCAACACGAGAGGGACCCCAGCAATCTGAATGGATATAGTCCAGCGTGCCTTTGGTTCGATGAACTTCCTTAGGAAACTTGCTGCGTTGTAGCTTCCCAAACACACAATGGTCACAGAACACAAGGCTCTTGGTCTTATGACCCCCGAGAAGATCTTCCTTTGAGAGAATTTGCATTCCCCATTCGCTCATATGAGCAAGCCTCATATGCCATAGTCTGGTCAGATCAGATCCCTGAATTTCAGCTGAAGCAACAACTGCAGAACCTGTGACTGTTGAACCCTGTAATACATACAAAGTTCCATGCTTGACACCTTTCAGAATCACATCAGAACCTTTGCAAACATGCAAACCTCCACCTTCACCTTTGAAACTGAAACCCTTGCTGTCTAGCAGACTCAAGGATATCAGATTCTTTGTCAAGAGTGGCACATGCCTGACTTCCTTCAATGTGAAGAGCCTCCCATCATGTGTCCTAAACCTGATTGAGCCGATTCCAACCACCTTGCAGACAGACCCGTTTTCCATAGAGACACTGCCCCCATCTGCACGGATGTACGTAGTAAATAACTCTCTTTTGGGACATATATGGTAGGACGCCCCAGAGTCAAGGAACCACACATCAAACTGATGTGTGTAATCATCTGTTAGCAGAACAAAATCTCCCTCTGAAGTGTTTCCACATTCAGCTACTGCTGCAGATCCAGAGTTATGTTCTTGTTGCTTCTTCTTCTTAGGACATTCCGTCTTCCAATGACCTTTCTCCTTACAGTAGGCACAGACGCCTTTTGGTAATTTATAGACGGAATTTTTCTTGCCCTTCTTACCGTCCTTGCTTCCTTTTGCCATCAACCCGGAAGCCTGATTTTCTGTACCTGTTCCAGCAGCCTTATGCCGCATCTCCCTGGTATGAAGAGACGACCTAACCTCTTCCAGCGTTACAATCTCTTTTCTGACAATAAAAGACTCTCTAAAATTCTCACACGACGGAGGCAGAGACACCATCAACATTAAGGCAGCATCCTCATCTTTCACCACTTCATCAATATTACGCAATTCAAGCAGAATAGTATTCACTTGATCTAGGTGATCTCTAAGAGGCGTACCTTCATACATGCGCAGACTGAAAAGACGTTGCTTCAGCATCAACTTGTTGGTCAGCGATTTCGTCATGTAGAGGCTTTCCAACTTTAACCAAAAAGCGACGACCTTTTCCTGATCTGCGACTTCAGTGATTACGTCGTCCGCGAGACACATCATAATCGTTGAGTGAGCCTTCTCCTCCATAGTCGCATACTCAGCGGTGGATGTATCTGTGCCCTTCTTATCCGAAGCTAACGGCAACCAAAGACCTTGTTGCTTCAACAAAGCCCGTATCTTGATTTGCCACAGACTGAAACTATTTCTCCCGGTAAACCTGTCGATCTTCATCATGGATCCGGACATCGTTTTCGGCGGAAATCGAACCTCGCTCTGATACCAATTTGTTGTAACGAGAGATCGAACGAGAACAATAATAGAGATCGAGACACAGAGATTTACGTGGTTCACTAACTGTTACGTTAGCTACATCCACAACAGAGAAAGCAGAGTTTTATTATAGAGCAGAATATTGAATTACACACATTCTAGATACAACGTGTACATATATATATATATAGGGCAAAGAAAAAACCCTAATTCGACTAAATAACGGAAAACAGGCCCAGTGATAATACATTATGTATACCGTTTAGGCGGGGGGCGCTGCCCCCCCTCCCCCCCACCGGGGCGTCGCCTCCTAGACCCCTGACTCGCTGACCGGTCAGCGACTCCACCGCCGAGGGACCGTGCCCCTCGGACTCCCCGTAGAGTTCCGGTCAACGACTGATTCAAGACATATCAACAATGATAATCACCTCCATCTAATAAATCTCCCTAATAAAGCAAGAAAAACAGGACAACTAGGGTAACCAATGTAATCACCATTGGCAATTTAACACAACAAAATTCAAAACAAGTGTCAAAACAATTACGACCAGATAAAAACACAAGGAAATATATGATTCTGGTGGACTTCAGTCAAGACAACAAAATAGTAAAACTGGGGAAATGTGGCTGTTATTTTGACACAAATAAGCTGTTGAAGAAACTAAGCAAACCTGCAATACTGAACGGCACAAATTTCGCACGAGCATTGGGGCTTTTTTCATCATCGCAGACTTCAGAGAAGCCTGGGGTGCAACATGCAGTTAACATTGTAAAATGAAACAAATCTAGAAGACAACAGACAGTTAAAGTTAATATTGGCTCTAAGCGGCAGTCAGGTATGACATTGAAAGACACCTGCTATTGACTCAGATATAGAGCCTTTTGAATCAACTTATGTTCCTAGATAACAAAACTACAGCTCAATAGATCTACTAGACGAAAACAACCGTCAAATTGTAGTCAATCGAGGATTGAATTAAAACAGGCAAAGGTCAGAACTCAAAACAGGATAAATAAGTGAGTAAACAAACCTTCATACGAAACAAAACCAAATAATGTCACTGTAATGTTTATGTAAATTATAATTTCCGAAAGAGGTTTTGCATGTACAAAGGATGTCAGTTCATTGCACAAGGGAACTGACATGACTGATCGGATTGTTCTAAATTACTAATGCAGGATCCCAACTTCTCAAGAGTATTGAGCTATAGAGTTCTAATTATCACAATATTACACATGCCCTCTCTTTCCTTGGTTTTTATTCTCTCATAATAGCTAATCAAGAAGCACTTCCAGATGTTCCGTTCATTCTATAACTTAACAGACTAAATAAATGTATGCTTTAACATCAACAAACCAGAAACAGGAATCTATAAAGATAACTTGAAGCTCAGCGGAAAAAGGAGATGTCGTTTTTGTTGAAGGCTCATGGCAAAGACTTTTTAGGTCTTTCCCACTGCCCAAGTTGATGTAAAGTTAATAACTAATATACTAAACACTGCAGAAAAATGCAACATAACAAGAAGCACCACACAGCAAGGGGAACAAGTATAATCGTTTCATTACAAAACATGCCACACCACTTTTTACACACATAATAAGTTAAGTTAATAACCCCATGACTATAAATTGAGGTAAATCTCACACGTCTTCAAACAAACTTCTAAATTAGCCAACCAATAAAGCTAATGCTTCTAAGATGTAGCTATTGTTGTTAGCCAGTTTAACCAGATGCTGCTCCTGAT
This sequence comes from Papaver californicum, assembly GCA_023531435.1. NCBI lineage: Eukaryota > Viridiplantae > Streptophyta > Magnoliopsida > Ranunculales > Papaveraceae > Papaver > Papaver californicum. Next base: position 1,764,212 of record JAJJMC010025461.1, on the reverse strand, counting down.
GCTAATTTCTGTCTCTTCTCGTTAACTTTCTCGCTTACTTTCTTTTTCGCTTCAAGCAATGCCTTCTTCACAGCCTCCACCTTCTCGGGAGTATCAAGTTTGTCCATGTTTATGTGATCCCACCGAACTACATTCTTCTCTTCTTGCTGTTGTTCTTCTCCTTCTCCATCACTTTCACTTTCAGTTTCACTTTCCTCTTCTGGTATCGCCTGATTTTCATTTGCAGCTATCATCTCGTTTACTTTCTCTTCACTAATAAATCGATCAAATATTTTACCATCAGAGGAACTACCAAAATTGAAAGTTTTGCCATCAGGGGTGAAACCAACAATGTCAATGTTTGCACCGGTCTCACTACTAATAGCAGCAGCTTCCTCCAAGAGTTCCTTACGAAGCCTCTTGAATACCACTAGCCTCTCTTCCTCGTTCTCTATCTTCTTAACTGCATCCTTCTTCCGATCCATCACTCCTCCTTTGTTTACTTCTCTGTTACAAGCAACAATCCAAACAAATATACATATCAATTATAAGTATTCTAATTTCACTGCACCATATATGTTGATAAAATAAAAGCATTATAAATAATTCCTCATTAATCACCATATGCCACCACCAGCGCGACTAAAGCTACATGCACCACCGCTCCATAAAGCCATTAAGCTATCCACCTATACAGAACCATCACCTTGGTAGCCACCAATGATCAGCCAACAACATGAATCGAGCACACCCATGACCAACACTCCAAAAATACAAGTTCAGTACTCACCACCTCCACCAACAGTTTTGCATTTGCATTGATATCACTAAACTGCCATCATAGCACTATCACACAAACACTAATTTCACCATAGTCTTCAGTATCAAAACTCAGACTCCTACCACTATTACTGAAGACTACCGCAATGGAGTTTATCAAAAGAAAACCTAAATATAGATTGAAATGAAATGGTAGCATCTTGAAATCTCACAAGAAAAGATTGTTCACTGATTTAATATGTCTAGTCATCAGCTGCATTTTCATTCATAAATTTCAAAGTTTATGCCCTAAATTTTCCTAAATGCTGCAATTTTGATCAATTCGTTTTGTAATTTGCTGCAGAAAGCTTTAAAATTCATGGATTAGACTTAAATTGAAAAGAACAACAGACATTTATACTTATACTTACAGTGATTGAAATAAAAATTGTGATCTTCAATAGACTGTAAATTTCGATCGATGGGAATTTGAATTCTGGGAACCCTAGCGCCGAGAAGATATAGGTTTGGGTACCAGAAGTAGAAAGTGTTGATTTAAATAGAGAGCCACTCGCCACCGTCACTGTGTGAACACTAAGAATGATGTGGCGTTTTACAAGACCGTTAGATCACACGCGATGGACCCAGCATTTGACAGATGTCGACAAGATTGGACTCTGTTTGTTGGAGCCATTTTGTTTTCTTACGGGGACGCTCATTTTTGAATTTCTTCTTAGCTTTTCTCTTCTTTCTTTGTTTTTTGAATAAAATGAAAATACTTTTAAGTTAGGAATGTTAATGGAGCGGGTATGGGTGGGTACCTTAAATTCCTTCCCAGCCCGTTTAAAAAGAAAAAAACGCATATCCTTATAGTTATCCGTAAACACTGGGATGGATACGGATATGGAAAATATTTATAGGAGACAGAGTTTTCTATGGATTATTCGTGATATTACAAGAGATATTTAAAAATTTATAAAAATGAAAATTTAGTATAAATGTAATAGTTTAAAAAATGATAATAATCTTAGCAGTGTATTATAAAATTTTAAGTTCATAAAATCCGATTTAAATCAAAAAATAAAAAAAATAATTGCTCCACAGATAACTATAATGACTCTTTCCACTTTTTAGTTCCTCACTATTACCAGAAAGTTGTCATTGTATTTTCACTTCTTTCAAAACCTATAATTATATTTTTTATAATAAAAATCTAAATCCTGAATATAACAAACAATATGACGGGTATGGGGTGGGGACCTTGAATCCCAACCTCGTCCCATCCCCGCATTACGATTTTCGGATTTTATCCGTACCCGCCCCTATACACTGTTTGCGCGGATAAAATCCTCCCCAATAGGGACGAGTCCCCACAGGGATGGGTTTAAGTGGGGTAAATTGTCATTCCTACTTTAAGTAAATACAATTCTTATTTTGATTAAATACGAGTCCAATTTTATGCACACTCCCTTAACGAATGTGCATGTAACAAATTGATTCTATTGGCTATATGTAACCAACAGTTAACTATATAATAAAATCAGTTTTTCTTTTATTTTTTTTTGTTAATTATAATCCATAAATGGAAATAAATATATACACAATATCTAATCCATCCGGTTTCTAAAAACGGAAAATAGATGGGTAAAATTATATTAACTCCAACTGATCAAGTTTGCTTTGCTTGGACAAAGAAGACGTGATGATCAGCAGGATAAGAATTATAGCATATCATTAGTTCTCATTGAACTTATATCAAGTGGTTTTGGTTTAATGGAATCCGTGGAAGTCAATCAAATAGGCGGCAAAGATGATTCAGACTTTCTAAATTATAGGGTCTCAAAAGAATGAAATCATCTGCATTTGTAATCAATTTTCGATTGTTGTTTTCAAACATTTATCAACTATTTCTTTTTATAATGTTTTTATAATATAATGTTTTTGTGTAAATAGGTTAACATTGGTATCAATACTATAAATTCAGTCGATATGGATGATACTTGTAATAATGGTAACAATTTAGATTCATATGATGGTAGAAAATCTGAAGTTGGAATTTTATTTGACACCGTAAAGATCATATAAAATTATTTTTTCAATTACATTTTACGTGTCAATGGCGATTCAGGAGATTAATGATGATATTCTATTAGCAACAAAATTGCTTGTCAGATCATATTCTTTATAATTGTTTTTAAACTAATGGAGTTATACAAAATGCTTCGGTATATTCTGTTTTATTTTGTTTATGATGTCTTTTAAAATGCTTATCAACAGGATGGCTCAGGTCAATCTTAATTTATTTTTCTTAGTTTTTTTTAGTATATTCTGTTTCTACGAATTTTTATTTTTAGAAACTCTAAATTTTAGGCTGGATTAGATATTGTGTATAAACTCCCTTTATTTCTAAAAAATAGGTAATTTTTTTTAGTTATGTTAAAAAAAGGTTGGTTTCCTTAAATTGAAAGTCACATATTTTAATTTTACTACTTTGCCCACGACAGGAATCATATCTCTTTCCTTTAACAAATTAAGAAACCGTTTCTTTCTCCAGTTTTTTTTTTAAAATATCAAGAAGACCATTTTTTTCTTAAGGATAAATTATGTAAAACATGAAGAAAAAAAGTTTAAATGATTGGTTTTCTTATTGTTTGTGAAAAAATAAAACAAGCCTATTTTTTAAAAACGGAAGGAGTATTTATTTCCATTTATGGATTATAATTAATAAAAAATAAAAGAAAAACTGATTTTATTTTATAGTTAATTTTTGGTTACACGTAGCCAATAGAATTAATTTGTTACGTGCACACTCGGTAAAGGAGTGTGCACAAAATTAGACTCATTAAATACATAGTTTAAAAAGGAAAATGTTTAAGATATGAAGGATTATAGTTTAGTTGCGTCTTAATCAGAGGTTGTTGGTAGTGCATAACAAGATTTATTTATTTATTTATTTATTTTTAGTTTGGTAAATTATTTCCATACAGTGGTTTAGCACAACTTGGGTTAAAATTTTGTATCATAAGATCTCAGATTCTTCCCGAGAAATTTTCTTACTAGATTTCTGTTTGCTTCATGATTGATTTGTTTCTATGTATACATGGTGGGTACTGCATTGGGGGATTGTTCATATCCAAGATGGACCGTAGTTATCCCAATTTAAATTTACTACCTGAGTTCTTGAAAATTTATCTAAGGAGATATATATATATATATATATATATATATATATATATATATATATATATATGATTTGCATATCTATGAACAAAAGTACATTTCCAATATTATAAAGAACTAAAAATATTTAAAGCATCATTTATTATGTTGAAAGTGGTCCATTTGGCTGTTGATTCTTTTCCATTTAGAGCATTTATCACATTTTGACAATCCCCCTCTAGGTGTATTCTGTTTCAATATGTTTCTCTTTATGCCACGTAACTGCTTCAAGGAGAGCTAGTGCTTCTGCCTGCTCAAGATCTTTGGTTACTGCTGCTCTTCCTCGCATTCCATTTGAGATATCTGCAGAGTTCCTACATATTATTCACATTCCATAAAATTTAATAGAATCTATAAAAGATGTGTTACAGTTTATTTTTATAATATGCTCTTCTGGTAGAAGCCATTTTGGAATTATACTTTGTTCAGAAATCTGGCTGACAACATACTTTATTCTAATCAATTTTCAGTCCATTTTGTGAGCATAAAAGTTTCTTGCTATTTGAACATTATCAAATAGCTTTGCGCATCCACTTTTCCATAAATACCATACAATAAAAACTAACTATCTGGAATATACTTATATTAGTTGGGAAAGTGTGTTATTCAAGTTGAACAAAGAACACAACCATAAACAGAAGTTCATATTAAGCACACATTAAGAAAATTGCAGAGTAACATAATAATTTGAAATAAAAACGAATCGAAAACCATAGATATTAAATTAAATTAGCATTTTTTAGCAAGATAACCCAACAAGCAACAACCGTTAAACTACTTCAATTTTTCAAATTAAACACTATATTAAAATCCCTCCAAATTTACTCCCAAATATACGAACCCTAGGTTTCAGTTTCTGAAATCATTACAAAAATCAATTACTATTACAAAGATCAATTACTATTTCAAAAATATATTCTTACCTAACAAATCCCTTCGACTTCAACTTCAATTGAAATCAACAAAAATAAGATGAAGATGTTGCAAGGACTTGATCACGTACGAGAAGATGATGTTGTGGTTCACTAAATATGTTGTTGCTCGAGAAAGAGAAGTAGATGAGTGTACGAATAATTTTTTTTGTGTTAGAAGAGGGGACGAGAGGAGAAAAAAGAAAAACAAGTATTTTAGGAATCGAGATCCAACGACCAGGAACAATGCGGATATTTTAATGGCTCCGGAGAGGCATGAACGTCACCCGTCATAAATTTCGTTCACCCATTCTCTTACTTAACATTATCCAAAGTTCCTTGAGCGTCAAATGAAAAAAACTTCATCCAAAGAACCCCGGCCGCTAGATGGTGCTCCTAGTTCAACGCTGACCGCCTGATAGTTTTTTTTACTCTATACAAACACCATGCTCCTTTGTTATATTGGTGAAGGGGCAATCTAAATTTCTTACCTTTTGTGTGATATGTCTATTACGATCTACTGTGGTCTTGGTTTGGATTTGATCGTGTGACCTATTAGTCATTAAGGATATTTGTTCATTTTCATATGAGTGAATGAAAGAGAACCTTTAGTCCCACATTGGGTATACTAAAGATGAATTTTCTCCATATAACTAAATATTTTAGTTACAATATGGGTGGACGGGCACGAACGGGCAAACAATACTTACCGCTAAGGCTTGGGCTTAGGGCCTGGGCACCTGTGTCGTTGACTTATGACAACCAAGACCTATTCCTTTTAGTCAAAATTGTTTTGAATTATTCTTAAGGAAATTAAAAAGAATTTTGATTTTCTATTAATTGTTTTGCTTAACTTGGGGCTTTTGACTTGGGAGAAATTATTTACTTACCAAAAATAATTTATGTCAATATTATGACAAAATATTTTCTAACAATTCTAAACATTATGTCAACATAATTTTACAACATTATGTTGACGTTATTTTGTCGTAAATTTCGTATTGATTTCACCTCCTTATTTTTCCTATAAAAGAAAACAAATTTCCCATTTGATAAATATCATAGAGCAGGCTACTATCCCTAGCTCTTTTCCACTCTTCTCGTTTTGTTGTGCTCTTTTGATTGTTTACTTCTCTTTTCTTCTTAAATCTTACTGCTAAGTTCAAAGTTGGATAACTTGTATTATATTTATACGAATTATATCGGGCAGTTCTATCCTGGACACATCTATGATGTTGGGGTATAACATCCCTCATTCTTGAGATGCACCCGCGGACTATTGTGTTAAGGACAATTTGTTGAGCAGGTGGTTCTCCCTCGTGTGTCCAGTTGTGTTTTCAATTCAATCAATTATTTTCAGTAGTGCTAGATTCATCTAACGTTTGATGTTTTCTTAGTTACCGGATCCAACAAAAGTTGCCTAGTATTTGATTTATGGTAAAAATTGTATGTTTTCTTAAATAAAAAATATAAAAATAGGACATTTGCCCATATCAAGGTATATTCAAATCTTATAGTTTCTCAATTCACACTCATTGCAAGATTCAATTAAATGCTTATGTTTCTAAGATTAAAATACTAATACATATATACATATATATATATATATTTAAAATATTTCGCAGGTATTACATTCTACAAATCAAAAAGAAGCAAACATGTGCACCAAAAGATGAAAAGAAATTACTAAGGGGTAGCGGGACCAACACTTGGAGAAGGATGTTTTGGAACTTCTTTACGAAGATATATTTTTGTAAATCCATCCTCTTCCACTCTATCTAAAGTGTTATTAATTGATTTAGCCACTCCTGTAGTTGTTTCGGTTTTCAGCCAAACAGCTTTAGCCCGTGCGGTTCCAAGTTCAACATTTAACTGAAAAATTTGATTTGCAGCTTCTTTTGCCCTTTCATCCAATAAAGTAGCCTGATTTTTCCAGTATTTTGTTCTCCCCTGCTCAATGGTCAAATTCTACACCGCATCATTGGCTCTAGAGGTTTCAAGCTTTAGATCTCCCTCAGCTTTATCAACCTTGATGTTCGCAAGTTTCAGCTGATTTTCAACTTCAACAATTATAGTATTTGCAAGCTTCAATTGTCGCTCAATTTCTTCTGTTTTGGTAGTTACAAGCTGGAATTTTCCCTCAACTTCTCCAACTTTAGATGTTGAAGTAGTGAGTTGTCCCTCAACTTCTTTAACTCGAGAAGTTAAGAAGCACCATGGACCGGATTGGAGTGGGATCCATCAATATGGGAATAGTTTTTTAGCTCATCAACGGTTAGCAATTATCGATCCTACTTCCCGTGACCAGCCTCTATTCAATGAAGACAAGTCGATTGCCGTAACGGTATGAAGAAGATACCGAATTTGTGTTACGTGTCTTAAGTAGTTTTTCAGTAAATGCAGCAGTGATATAATTGTTGTGGGGTTGTAATAGGTGAATGGAGAAATTTACAACCACGAAGAGTTAAGGAAGAGCTTGCCGAATATCGTTTCAGGACTGGGAGTGATTGTGATGTTATTGCTCATCTGGTTAGTCTTATTCTTCAGACATTTTTACTTATTACTACCATTTAGAGACTATAAAATCCCATCAACTAACATTTTTTTCCTCTGGTTTTGGTTTAATAGTATGAGGAACACGGGGAGAATTTCGTGGACATGTTGGATGGAATTTTCTCATTCGTATTGTTGGACACGCGTGATAACAGCTTCATTGTTGCCCGGGATGCTATTGGGATCACTTCTCTATATATCGGCTGGGGATTTGATGGTATTTCTCGTTGAATTGTTTGTGTTGTACTTTAGAATCAGTTTGTTCTCTCAAGTAAATTTTTTTCCCTGTTTCTGGTTAGGCTCAATTTGGGTTTCGTCTGAAATGAAGGGTTTAAACGATGATTGCGAACATTTTGAGTGCTTTCCTCCTGGTCACTTGTACTCGAGTAAACAAGGAGGTCTGCACAGATGGTATAACCCTTCTTGGTTCTCAGAAGCTATTCCATCTACTCCATATGATTCCCTGGTTCTTAGACGGGCTTTTGAGAATGTGAAGGGATATGAATTTTTTATTTAAAAATGGAGTTTGTCGCATTCAAGATGAGAAATTAGGCTTAATTGCTCAAGTAAACATGACTACAAATCGGATATTCCCACTGTATCTAGACAACACTACTCAGAACTGTTTCTCTGCGAAATCGATGGATGAGGGATGGTTGTGGCATTTTCGCTACGGACATCTGAATTTTGGTGGTTTAAAGACACTACAACAGAAGAACATGGTGACTGGACTTCCACAAATTCAGACTCCTTAAATTTGTGACGAATGTGCTGTTGGTAAACAACATCAAGGTCATTTTCCTAAAGGAAAATCATGGAGAGCGAAGAAGGTGTTGGAGCTAGTTCACTCTGACATATGCGGACCCGTTAATCCAACATCGAATGGTGGTAAACATTACTTTATAACGTTCATTGATGATTATAGTCAGAAAACTTAGGTTTATTTTTTGCAGGAGAAATCTGAAGCTTTCTCAGTTTTCAAAAGCTTTAAGATGCTGGTTGAAAAAGAAGCAGGCAAGCATATTAAGATTTTTCGCAGTGATCGTGGTGGAGAATACACCTCACAAGAATTTGTAAATTTTTTTGAGAACCATGGTATTCAAAAGCAACTTAAAACAGCATATTCGCCACAACAAAATGGCGTTTCGGAGAGGAAAAATCGTATAATTCTAAATATGGTGCGGACTATTCTGTCGCAGGGTCATATCCCAAGAAGTTTTTGGCCTGAAGCAGTCATCTGGAGCATTCACATTTTGAACAGAAGTCCCACTCTAGTTGTTCAAAACGTGACACCTGAAGAAGCATGGAATGGACGCAAACCAAGTGTCAACCACTTCAAAATCTTTCGTTACATAGCATATGCTCATATTCCATATCAAAAGAGGAAAAAGCTTGATGACAAGGGAGAAAAATGCATTTTTCTTGGTGTTAGTGAGATGTCAAAAGCATATAAATTGTACAATCTTATCAAACTAGAATTTCATTCTAGTGTGATATCTGCATTGATGCACCAAATCTGTCACAATGGAAGTTCTCCAAGCGTTCTCCAATTTGTAACGGATAAAACGTGATGAGGGGCGTATTGAAAAGTGGATCCTTAGGAGGGATTTCGATGATGAAGAAAACCCATACCTCCCAAAGGTCAATACAACCACCAACCTCCTCAATTGTTCAAAATTGTTTTTAGTTTCTCATGAACATGGTTTTTTAACTATATTGTTGTTTTCAATTTCTTGCAGCATATTCTCTACAGACAGAAGGAACAATTCAGTGATGGTGTTGGATATAGTTGGATTGATGAGCTTAAGGCTCATGCTTCATACCAAGTACTTTTCTTCTCTTTGTCTCCTTATAATTGTTTTTATATCCATCTTTCATCTTTGAGTATGAGCGCATGACTAATGCGTGGGTGTCATTTTCCTATTTCAGGTGACGGATAGAATGATGCTTAATGGACGGTATATTTTCCCTCACAATACTCCTACAACTAAAGAAGGCTATTATTACAGAATGATCTTTGAACGATCCTTCCCACAGGTAGCCCATCCAATTTAAGTTTTTCAACTAGTTACTATATAAGGGAGCCTCCTCCTGTATGGTTGAATTATTAAGAAAAAATAAGAAGCATCAGAATTATTGTTTCAACTTGGTATCAGAGGGGGTTTGATCCTATGGGAGGAGCTTAGCTCCTCTCCAACCATCACCACTAGTTCACGTTCATACCATTCCACCAGTATTTTCACTTTGTATTGACAACAGCATCTCCTTGCATACCATCTTAGCATCACCACCAGTTCAGTTCCACTCCAGACAGAACACACTACAACCACAGAAGTTCACGACCACGGCAGCACAACAGCACCATACTACCATCAACACCAGCTTCTAAATATCAATTTGAATCTCTTAACCAACAGAGAACACCAACATCATTTTTAAGTCTCTTAACCAACAGAGAACACCAACAAAATTTTTGAGTCTCTTAACCAACAGAGAACACCAACAAAATTTTTGAGTCTCTTAACCAACAGAGAACACCAACAACATCTTGAGTCTCTTAACCAACAGAGAACCACAAAACAAATACCAGCATCTACTATTTCCACTTCTAATACTTCAACAAGTAGACCACTCAGAATCATCAACCCAGACGTTTCATTTGTTGGGTAGGCGGAAACCTCTGAACCAACTAATTGGTTAAGTTTCGTAAAGACCCAACGTGAAGATTTTCGGTTTAAGGCGGAACCTCTGAACCTGTTAAATGGTTAAGTTTCGCGACAACTCAGCAAGCGAATCCTCTGAATCTACGACGATCAAGCTTCATAAAAACTAGAAAAGTGGACAAGGATCCACCGTTACCAAGCAAGCTATAGAAGACATACAAAATCTATAGAGACAAGAAAGCAAAATAAGATGAGATCATATCGACGTGATGACAAGTCAGAAAACCAATCCATGGGCATGTACGAGCAAGATAAGCGAAGTATGAGAAGCAAGTTGAATGTTCGCCAGCTACCCTTCAACTTGAGGGGAAGTGTTGAACCATACATCCAGAAGACCAATTCTGAATCCAGTCAGAAAACCAATCCTGATACAAATGCCAACTCATAGTCTTTAGGATTTGTTAACAATATATTCTGTTTAGGATTTGAGTAGATTTCCTGTTATGTTTAGGATTTCCTGTTATGTTTAGGATTTGTTTAGATTTTCTACCTTATATAAAAACTACTCTTATTATATAAGAGAGTCTTCTGTACGGTTAAAGCAATTAAGAAAAATAAGAAGCATAAAATTGTCGTTTCTACTAATACTGTATTACCCATTGCGTAATGAAATAAAGTTGACTAAGGTAAGAAAAATATCACTTGCAGAACGCGGCAAAATTAACTGTTCCTGGGGGTGCAAGTGTAGCATGGAGCACAGAAAATGCTGTTAAGTGGGATGCTTTGTGGTCGAACAATCTTGATCCTTCGGGCAGGGCTTCTTTGGGTGTTCACACCTCTGCTTATGAACCTCAAGCATCAGCCCCTCTTACTGTTGGGAAAATCCCAAATGACCATATGAACAAGGTCCTGAAGATTCTAGGAGTAAGTTCTCCATGCCTCACTATCCAAAGCTAATCTTTGTTTTCGAAGTATCATATTACGTTTGCAGTGTTTAAGATTGTAACTCGTAGTATATATGAATTAGCTTCCTTGTTCTAGGAGTAATATATAAGAATATGTAATATGTATGAAAGAACGCTTGATATGTTGCGTCAAAAAAAATCTATGCTATTTGATATGTTTGAGTTTCTGATATACAGAGTTCTTATGTGATTCTTCTTCTTTGTTACAAGTAGGCATAGAATAATTAATTCCATGTATCCGGTACCCCAGGCAGACACCAATGATAGTCCGCGTAGCGTTGTGGGTCTTCTTTTTGTTCATCTATTAACACTTTACCTTGGTATTCGGTGTAAACTGATGTGTGACCATCAATTATGTGCTCAGATATTTGAGTTATGTTGATGAAAGAAACTGGGACCTTCATTCTTTCCACTACACTGGATACCACATTCATCATCCTTCGATCTGAACCGCTTCCCCCGTATCCCCTCTTAAGTACTGGTCTCGTTTCATTGTAGCAACGAGTACCTTTCTTGTTATGCCAATCTACGCTTCTGAAAAGTAGAATAGTGATCACCTGAGTGAACTCCTTTCAAAAAATTTGATTTGAAAACTAAACTTACCTCATGTGATGTGTGTCGGAGACATGGTAACGAAGAACAGTCTGGTCTTATTAGGATCAATTGTTGAGTCTACCCAATTTGCCCATGTTTTCAAACCCATTCTGTAAGCAATTGTTGCATCTAACTCCTCGTATCCTTCTTCTCCATTTGCAAATGAACCCCATCTGCATTGCGCAATTGGCTTATAAGACACCTTAGAGGCATACATTTATGTAAAACCACGTTCGTTTTATGGGAATCCGTTGAATCTAATCAAAACCTGTCAGTTTTAAGAGATATTAAGTTCAACTTACAGTGATTTGATCTTCAAGCCACTCATCCACCACACATAACTATTGAAAACAAGGATATCCACTCCTTCCCAGTATCTAGCATGCTTCTTGACTGCATCAACTCTTAGTATTCTGTCTTTAGGATTTCCTATAATACGCTAGATCGGAATTTGACTCGATGAGAAAGGGTGCCCAGTAGAACTCGACAGTGGCATTATACTCCTAGAAAATGAATGATAGGTACACCCATTAGCCTACTTATAGATGAAATCCAAATTCAGTATAAATTCAGTTGGATTACCAAATTTGTTGTCAGTACCTTGGCTTTGAAAACTGTGAGAGAACGGCCACGTCGTATGGACTTCTTTTTCGCTGGTATAACTGATTCAATCATACAAACAAAGGATTGCCACTGGCCTCTCTGTAGCGAGTCGCCAACAAACATCAGTCTCTTGCCTCTCAGTTTCTCTAGTGCAGTTCTGGGATCAAACATGAAATTTGAAGTCACATATTCAGTGAATTACTCATGTATTTAAGCTATAGTTTGTCTTTTAAGATTGTAACCTGGGCAATTTGCACTCATCAGGTTGCCATTCCCAATAACGATAGTCAGAGTCCTGCCTTCCGTTCTTTACACAGACAACTTACTTATTGAGATATGGGCAGGTCTCGTCAGAATACAAAGACTTATGAGAACTATTAAACACCCATTTCCCCTTGACAACATTGCACTTTTCTGGATCAATCTCCGGTTTTTCTTCATATTCTTCTTGTTCGTCGATATCGCTAAGATCATCTTTCCCTTCAGTTAATGGAGCAATAGTAGTAGTTCTCTCCTTAACTGAACATAAAAGAGTAAACATAGAAGATAGATTTAAGGCCAATGCATATAAAACAGAACCATTTGAAATTATTTTCTTGTCAGATAAATACGACGCCGAGCTAAAACTGACGTACCCTTTACCGACCGACTGGAACTGTTGTCTGAGTCGTCTTGCTTCGAACATGTGCTTTCTAGTGCAAGAAGAGTCGCAGAATAGAAGGAACCAGTTTCTTCAATATATGAGACACCAATGAATACACAAATGCATAATACGATTGCCACGATTGAGAGGGGTATGTCACGGGGTCGGTCCTTCGCCTCGACTTTACTCCGTGCGGCA
>JAJJMC010025461.1:1729966-1746125 GCA_023531435.1 Papaver californicum | reverse complement strand
TTTATTTTAAGATTATCTTTGGATCAGGATCATCGTACGGTTGACAGGAAGCTTCTTGCTTATACATTGTCATGCTTTCATCTTTTTGGCCCGTAACCTTATAATATTGACACGTGTCTTTCGTATTCTATGAGTCATCCTCTTCCCGATCCTAGGTGTCAGTCATACAACTAATGTTATCTAACTAATTAGTGATCTCACTTTCCCGCTCTATACGCATTTAATCCTCTTGCTTTCCCGTACCATTCGTATTTAATGCTTCTTACTTCGATTAGAACACTACTACTTTCCCGATCTTACATGTCGATCATGCAATTATATTTTCAGTCTTTTACATCTGTTATCCACTCGAACTTTTATAAGGCTTTGATTGTGTGTTTCTCGCTCTTCTATAAATCTCTGCTTCTTTGCCTAATCGTTTGACATGTGTCATCTTGACTTTTATTGCCTAACAACTTGCCCCCCTTCTTCTTCTTTTTTTAAAATTTTTTACGGTTGATCTAAAATTTTGAAAAAAATAGAAGAACAATAATTATTCTCCATCTTTTCCATATCTGTCCTAGCTTCTTTTCGCACGTTATCCCGGGTTTTCTGCTAGCAGTAACTTCTATTATCACGTTTGTGTCAGTTAACATTTTTCGAGAAAATCAAATCTTTGCCTCGATTAACACCTTTTCAATTTTTGACGGTTCGTTTATCCCTCCCTCTTAAATAGGATTCAGTCTTTTCTACTTCTGTTTTTTCCTCTTAAAGTTGCAGCTCTTTCTTTTCCTTAAGCTTTTCAAATATTCTTATTATCTCTCTGTTATTCTCTCATTCTCTAACGATTCAGGAACTTTTTGCATCAATCATATTTGCTCTACTTTCGATCAAGAAATTGTTTCTCCTCTTTCTACATGTAAGTGACTTTCTGATCCTTCTGTATCTATTTTGTTTTGGTGTTTAACCATGATGAATTTTGACTTCTATGAAAACAGAGATGATTGAAATGGTGGTTGTTTATGATTTTTCTTCCCTAATTGCTTCTTTTTATGAACTTGATTTTTTTGATTCCTTCATACATGATTCTTCCCTGTCTTTTTCACAGATAAAACATATCTTTTCACTATGTCTTCAAGAACTCAAAATACTGCTCCTGTGGTTGATTCTCACCACGATGATCAACAACACATAAGGAGATCTTCTCGAAGTATTTCAACTAGATATGCCTCAACTCGGCATACTCATGATGCTGCATCTGACCCTTCTGCGGCCGCTAATGTTTCCCCCGGGAGTAAGCGTGAGCATGCCAGTTGTAGCTTTAAATCAATGAATATTAAAGAGTTCAAAGCAAAACATCATCTCGAGGGATTCAGAGTTTCTCTTTATGGTGGAGATAAAGATGTAATGACTCTGGGAGCAGCCGAAAGCTTTAAGTATTCAACCAGTAGATTACTGATTTCTGCCAGTGCATTGGAGGCTGGGCTTCGTCTTCCCCTATATCAGCGGGATCATCCCTATCAGTTCGAGGTTCTTGCATCCCGCTGCAATGCTCCTCACGGTTTAGCTCGGTCCGTTATCCAGTATAACGGAAATTGGTGGCGGATACTTGATGAATGCAGCCTTCGGAGTGAAGGAAGAACTAACCTTACATGTTATACTCCAGACATCACAGAGCAACAACATTATACAGTTAAGAATTTTCACACTACTTATGCGGATAATGTTTCCATAAGGAATTTTGTGAAGTGGAGTGTTAGTCCTCTTCGCAAGTGCAGTTCGGGATTCCCCTTGTTGCGCGAAATTGACGATTCGAAGCTCAAGTATGTTCCGGGAAGTGAAGAAAGAGTCTGATTGGATCAAGAAGAAAGAATCTGATTGGATCATGACTACAAGTGGTACCAGACTCCACTAGTGATCTAAGGTCCTTGGGTATTCAGTCATATTTCCAATGATGAAATTCAGGATATTCGCGGGCGTTTCCCCAATTACTGTCCCTGGAAATTAAATTTCAACGATTATAAATTTAATTATGAGGTTCACACTGCTCCCCCCCCTTTTTTTTTACTTGGATTTTTCCCTCACCGAGTTTGAACTTTATGCTACAGGTTGATCCATCTACTGAGCCCCAGGACGAAGCGCCACCAGCACGCCCAATGCCCGGTGTGCAGATTAATGAGGGCAGGCAAAGAACTGATAGAGAAGAAATAATTGAGGGTAAATGGAAGCGTAAGATGGTAGCTTCCCCAGAGAAGAAAAAAAAATCGAAAAGGTCAAGAAATGCTTATCTCACTCCCTCTGATAGGGAAGATGGTGAGATTAGAGATTTTCTCATTCATCCTAGCAGCATTGGGGGTGAGGGAACTTCAATTTCAAGATCTTACGCTGAGGGTACGGACCAGGCTATATCGGGACAGCCCGATGCTGTTGCGGGATGGTCCGCTGGAGCTTTTGGCTAAATTGCCTCGGGAGCGGACCAGGCTATATCGGGACAACACGATGTTGTTGCGCGACGGTCCGCTGAAGCTTATGATCAAGTTGGATCGGGATAGTCCGATACTATTATGGGTCATCCCGCTGCTACTGCGAATCAGATCATATTGACAGAATCCGCTGCTAGCTCCGAAGATGCTCCCATTAAGGATACACCGATAAATTTTTATCTGGCCTTGTCTCCATTTCCCTTCAACTTTGAGGTTGAAGTGGTTGCTCCCGAAGAGGGTATCATGACAACTGATAATCAACCAACTGTAGAGGGAGATGTTGAATAGGAGATGCTTGTGATCAAAATATTGAGAATTGGTAAAGTCCAATGAGCTTAGAATATCATACATCTCAACAGTTGATCAATCAGCAGATGTATTTACAAAAGGGTTCAGTGGTCCAAGATTCCAATTTCTCAGAAGCAAACTCTGTGTGCTCCCTACATCCACAACAGAGTTTGAGGGGGGATAATAGACACTTGACTTTCTCACACTCAGATTACACCTTACTTAAATCTCTGCCAAAGGTTCAAGCCCATGGTTCAATCTCTACACCAAATGGTTAGGGTTTTCAAAGTGTACGTTAGCATTCAATGCTGTGTATGTTAGCTTTAGGAGTTCTGTTTTCCTCCCTGTATAAGAACAAGCTTTCCCAAACATGCTTTGTGTGTGATTCATTCTCTGTAAATTGTGTTGGTGAAAGATTAAGTTCCTCTCTCAATTGTTAACAACCCAAGATTCATTTTCATTCTCTGCAACACTATCTTGTTCTTAATTTTCTTGTTTTTCATTTTCTATTAGGTGGCCTATTAGAGCAAGACCTCATGGAATTTTACATTTTTCTTAATTGATAGGGTTTCAGTAGTTTCACTAGATTTGTTTTTTTTAATCAAATGTAGTTTCATTTCATAAATTGTATGCAAATTTCATTGCATTCAAGTAGTTCAACAAGAAGTTTAAATTCTATATATTCAAAAATTCAAGATTCAAAACCTATTGAGTAAACGAAAATAACCATTAGCCTATGAAGGGTTAGATAAACATCGGTAACACATCATACACGAAGCTGATTCAGTCACACAAATATGAGTATATTTTTAAGGTTTTGGTATGGCAGTCTATAATACGTTTGAATATCCAGTTCTATCTACAGAAGAAGATAATAATCGGTCGTGAAGATTAAGGGAATCAACAAACTCCGTTATTTTTGGGGATTAGGTTTATCTAGCCGACTCATCCTTAGTTGTTCCTGTAATCATAGAAGGAGTGCTTATCGTATTGTTCCATCCTTATCCTACCGACTTGAGGTCAGAGGTTCTGGAGCTATAAATAGGTCATCAATCGACCATCCCAAATACAACATTAGCTATAACTACAACTTCATCTCTCTTTCAGTGCGTAACACTCGCATTTTTAACTAAGGAGTAAATAATAATTTTACACACCAGGGGTAAAAAGGTCACTCATGGGTAAAATGGTAATTTTACACACAAGGAGAAAAACGGTCATTCATGGGTAACATAGTAATTTTACACACCAGAGGCAAAGCGATCATCTTATAATTAAAGTGAAAAGTCAGATTCATCAAGTTTTGAGTGAGGGGCAAAATAGTCATGTTTAGCCATGATGACGGTCAATGAATGTCCTCTACCTCCATTTTCCAAATATGTGGAAATGGTATTAAGACATATATAGGGAGCGGATACTTTGTCTTAACCATGCTACTGAGAAAGCGAATTTGTCTAGCCATGCTAACGAGAAAGCGAATTTGCCTAGCGCGCAGTCGATGTATATCATCTCCCTTTCTTTTATCTACTTGTAGACATACGAATAAAACATATATAGGGAGGAAGTTTTGGTTGGAAATCGATAAATGCTTAGCCATGCTAACGAGAAAGCGAATTGTCCTAGCCATGCTAACGAGAAAGCGAAATTGCCTAACGGTGCTAGCGAGAAAACGAAATTGCCTAGCGGCGCTAGCGAGAAAGAGAATTTGCTTTAGCGGCGATAACGAGAAACTGAATTTTCCTTAGCGGCGCTAACGAGAAAGCGAATTCGCCTAGCACACAGTCGATGGATGTCCTCTCCCCTTCTTTTATCTACTTGTAGAAATGCGAGTAAAACATAGATATGGAGGAGGTGTTAGTTGGAAATTGTTAATGTTTAGCCATGCTAGCGGGAAAGACACATTTGGTTTAGCAATGCTTAGCCATGCTAGACATGCTTAGCCGCGTTTAACCAAGATAGCTATTTTTAGCTTTTATGCTTAGCCGATGGAGCTTGAATGATATGAAAGTATCATTCATCCGTGTTGCTTACTCGTAAATACATATTTGCATACCGAGTGGCATTAGTATGCACAATCTAGTTTATACCTTACGAAAGTTCCTTGGCCTATACAGACTAGGATTTGCTTGGCCTATGTCCTTGCCACATAAGTTGGAAATTATTAGACGTGGATTTTATATGCTTAAGCATATACTTTCGAAACGATTGGTCTTTGGATTCAATGTTGGCTTTGCCTTAATAGGCTTAAGTTGCTTTTTCCTTTCGAAATGACTCTCCGGATGAACTACGGTCATGATTGATCACTTCATGGTACGGGTTGGGTACATAGGCAGCCGTAATGCAATGCAATACATTTGTGGTCCAGCATCCTGTCGCTCATATCATCTAATTTGGAGGTGATTACGACACTTTCGGTAACTCATATCATTTGGCTCGACAGTGCAAAGCAAGAGATGATTGTTACCACACTTGATGAAGAGTTGCATCCAATTTATTGGATGTTCATACTTCCTATCAAGCTATACGATATGGATGGTATATGCCTGGTTGATGCACTCTTGGCAAGAGCAAGATCAGTGCATGCACCATAGTCGAAGCAGAGTTTGAGGGGGGGGGGGGGGGGGGGAGGTAGATCTGCAATGGCATATGTGCTAGTCCAAGGCATGACTTAGACCTGGACAATACTGGTAAGTATGTGATACATGCTAAAGGCATTCATCATTGTCTTTTATATCCTTGTACCCTTTGCAGAACAAGGGTAAGTTTGGAACGGTGTGAAGCTATGTATGGAAACTACGTTTCGAGTATCATGCTTCTAAAGCATGCTTGGAAAGGCAAATCGGCGTGCATTTTCTAGTGAGAGGTGAAACTTTAAGGACCGGTTACGTCTTTTCAAGTGGCGCGTCGAGGAGTTCTGGACTTCACGGCATCGCTCTGGAGGCAAAAAATTTCAGTCCGTCGCAGCTTTCTTTCTGTAACTTTGCATTCGCTCAGATCTCTCTTTCTGCTTTCCTCCTTGAGACCAATCCTACTTCCTCCTACGACTAAAGCAGTCTTCGAACAACCATTATATTGGTTTAGGAGAGGATTGTTCTTCATCAACCTTCCGCAACTCATTCCAAACCCTAATCTCACCTTTACCCCTTTATCTTTTTTTCTGTAAAAACAACATCAAAATAGGCTAAGGCGTCGTAAAGATTGAACCTTAACTTAGTTAAAAGTTACAGAAACTACTTGTTGTACGATAAACACAATATCTTGAACCTCCCATAATTGATGCAGTTTGGGCGATAACATGCACATATGATGCCTTTAATAAAGCTCCAAGATCTTACGATTGTGCCCATTCTAGCCAGAACTAAACCCCGGTTGAATGAATGTTTCCAGAGAATCAACTCAAATTCTCATAGAGAGTGGCCCCACTTCCAACATATACATTGGTGAGTCTATTAAGAATATCATGCCGCACTTCACTTTAAACAAAGACTAACAAGGTCATTAAGACCTCAATAGATCATCCTTGCTAATGCATGTAACACTACCACATGTTTAAACCATATAGAGGGACATAAATAAAATCTTTTAATAGTACTTGTCCCGATATCTCCATAAATTAATTAGTTGTTTCATTGAACTTTGATTTTGAGATCTCTGATTGATAAGTACTTAATAATCACTAAATTACTATTATATTCCTAAATTTTATTTACTACTTTTCATTCAAATTTTGTATTATTGTGTTGTTTTCTAGTTTCGCAAGAGTCAAAAATGGCTAAACAGACCTAATGCTATCGAAATTTGTTACATGAGTTAGCTAGCATGTAAATAATATTCCACGTGAGATTTGAAATAAGTAAGTAATTTATCACTTTTAAAGATTTTCCAATTGTGTGTGTTTCCTATATAGCATTACACATACAACATTTTTCTTCATATTTACCTTTAATTTATTTATTATAAAGTTAGGGAGAAAAAAATATTAATCTCCAACCCTACTGTTTTTCAAACTCTTTTTTACTTAAGTGTAAATTTTAATATTTCTAACTTAATCTAAAGATTGTATTACATTTTATTAGATTTTAACAATAAATTAAATCTAATCATCTATATTGTTTTTTACTAAAATCATATAATATTTTTATAGATGATGATTTTCACATAATTTAGAGATTCAATAAAATCTATAACAAAAGATTCATCTTGTCTTATATAATAATTATAAAGAATAAAAAGTAGTTATCGGATTGAGAGATGATGTATTGATCTCACAAAAAATATGATTTTGATTTTGTATCTTCTCAATAATGGTTGTATGAAGAGGGGAAAAGAGAAAAGAAAAATATCGTTAAAAAAATAGGGAGAAGAAAAATAAAAGTGGGAAATTTGTTAAATATAATAAAAATGATTATTTAATAAATTAAATTTAATTTTAAATAAATAAAAACTGATTAGGATGGGTAGACATCTTTTATGGGAACTTCTAATACTAGACATTTACATAAAGAATGTCCAACCAAAATTAGACCACGTCATCTACACAGACCAAAATTAGACCACGTCATCTACATAATTATTAAAGAGATTAGGATTGGAGAAAGATTTTTAAAAATAACAATTCTAGCCAGACAAAGAGAAAACATTAAAAAAATAAATTTCAAATATATCTCACACACACAACTAATAAGTCCCTGTAGGCCCTGCTTCCCACCCCACAAAGTGAGTAGGGGGCACCATTTATATGTGTCGGGTTTTTTTTATGTTTTTGTCCTCGGTCCATCAATCATTTTTATTTTAACAAAATGGATGTATAATCGTACGTAGATTTAGATATTTTTGCTCACACATTTCACTGGAAAAGCTCTTAGTCCTCCTCATGGTTGCTAGATGGCATGAATGGGCTAATTTCTATCTATACAAAGAAGTTCTACTACTTGTATTGGCGTATGTACATACTAATGAGAATGCTAGCTCATTGTCTAAGCTAATAAAGTTTCTAGCTTCCATGTCTCGTTTGGCTAGTCATGAAGAAATTTTGAGGAAACTCCAGTTCGATCTTCCCTAATTCTTCTTCGAAAATCTGTTGGGCATAGTCTTTGGGTAGGCATATTTTAAAGGCAAGAGAGTACGTTAAATATATAATACAAATCTAATTTTTCATAATGGCATGAATATTCTGTTCTGGAAAGATAAGTGGATTGGTGACAGTTCTTTGAAAGATGGATACCCTTCAGTTTACAAAATTTACAGTTGACAACTGCTACTATTCACTTGATGTGGATGTAATTCTTAACATTTCCTCACAAGCAAGTTTGGAACCTAAAAATCCCCTCTGAAGGCGACTTTCCCAGTTTGGACATTATGCTACAAGGTTGCACCCACATTGGATCTTCTTCTAAGAGCTGGTAAGAGCAACTCAAGCTTATGCCTTTTGTGCATCTAAAAAGGAGACTCGCCGACACCACTTTTTGCACTGTAATGAAACTCGAAACCTCTGGCACTATTTCCTTGATATACTTTTGGTGTCATATGGGTTTTTCATGAAATCATCAAAACCAATATCTGGGAATCGTCAAGTAAGAAGCACATAGACATGGTTAAGAAGATTAATTGGGGAGTCTTACCATTTGTAACCTGCTGGACTATCTGGAAGGAGCATACTGGCAAATTATATAGAGATACATGAAGGAACCAGCTAAGAGTGTCTGTAAAATGCATTGTGTTTAATTGGTCTTTGCACACTAATCTGTTTGAAGATTACTCTTTAAGCACCTTGATATGTAATTGGAAGGCAAATGTGCAGGAATAAGAAATCAACTTTTAACCTCATTCCTCTGGTACTCCTTTTCAACCAAATATGAAATCACATATTTCATATTTGTAGTATACACAATTGGCTTTTTACCTGTTAGATTTCCTCAAACATCATTATCACTGACTTCAAAAACAATTTTTCTTACAGGTGACTTTGGAAACTTGTCAACTGTAGATAGGCAGGCAGATATCATTGATGTCTTGGTACTTGTAGAACCCCTCATATAATTTGCTGCTACAGAAAAACGTTTACCAACTTCGGTTCTTCCAAATTTCCCCCTCGAAGTTTCAATGATTTGTTTTGGTTCTGTACAAAATGGACCGGATACCAAAGCAGATGTTGTTTTGATAAAATGAGGTGTTCTCTGATCTGCATTATTTTTTGCTTCTTGAGAACTTTTCCAGGTCAACTAGGCAGCCTGGATGAGCTTCAGAATCATTCTTACCGACATAACCTACATCTGAAGACTTCACCTCTTCGTACTCGGGGAAATATCGTGTAATGATACCATTCACTGATATTATCTCAAGTGAGCTGACACTGGGGGTCTCGGCTGTTGGCAGAGAAATCCCTTCTTCTCTGGGGTTGGACTCTATATTGTTTCCAACGTTACAGCAATGTCCTCGGGGAGTAACTCCAGAGTCTTCCTTAGACATGTCACCAAATTCACCAGCACAAGGGTAAGAAGAGTTGCTCACAAGATCTGCTTCTATGAGAAGAAACCAGTTTCCCTTCCATCCCTGAAAAGCATTCTTGATTGGCATTGAATCAGGGAGATGATAGAAGAATGATTTCCTTTTCACCTGCGGGAACCGAGAATTAACCTGAAGTACACAGCAAAAATACAAATTTGAATATTTAGAACGTGCAATAGAATTTCTCATACCATCAAACCGGTGATCCTGATTTTTCCAAGACTGGGGAGGCATATCAAGTGTTCCTTTATGAACTCTCCTAACAAAAAATGTGACAAATAACAGATTACACAAAACTGATGGTTATTATACTGAACAACTGTGCGATCAGTATATGCTGGTAAAAGATATTCACATTTCTACGAATAAGTTACTGAATCCCCAAACTGAAAGTGGTCAAATTTGAGGAACAAAGTGTCGCAATGAAGCGAGAAACAGCAGCAGATGAGTTCAAGTGTTTTCTCCGCAAAAAGCAAAATACAAATATTTCTTGGTACACATGGCTTTCTTAGAAGACACATTACTCTTATCTTCTGCTAAAACGCTAATTGAATTCCTTAGACCAATGAATCAGTCTTGATACAACGAACAATCAATAGATTATGTGAGTAAACTTATCAAACAGAAAACCCATTACAATGCGTAAGTTATGAGTGTTGTTAAGCTTTCTAGCACCAAAATTGAGAGTATCTAGTCTAGTGTAATTATGGCAGAATGGGTGGAAATGGAAAACCCTAAATAATCACCGAAAAGGTGATTTTTTTACATCCGAACAAAGGAAATAATTAATCGAGATCCTACATAACAAAATCTAATAAAAACAATGTTGTGATGAAATTTAATTATAAAGGAGTAAATATTTTCCTATTCAATCCACTAAATAGATAGATAACAGAAGAAAACACAAATAGAAAAGATGAAAGGTTTCCTTACTTTTTAGGTCTATTACAGCGGTATCAGGAGAGACAGCCATGGCTATGTGGGTTTGTAAGGTTGTATCTATAAAAACAGGAACTTTAACAGACGAATAAGAAGAAGAATCCATTGAAGGAGAAGAAGATACTCTGAAATGCTTCACTATATATATGCCTATAGAGTTTCTCCCGCCCCAAACATATTAACGTTTAGCTGTATCGATCAGTTTGTCGATGAAGGGTGGCTTCAAGTGAGGATTGATCGTGAGATGCTAACTGAGACTCAAGCTCGGATAGATCAAAATTTTAAGGCCTAAGAGCAACTGCAGTCGTCGACTAAAAAGCGGATCAAACATGAAATTTGATCTTTAGTCGAGAAAATGGAGCCATAGCCGGGAGATTAAAAGTAATCTTTAATCGCTGAAATCCACTGTAGCTGATCAAAAGTAATCTCTGATCGACGATTAAATTATATGATCAAACGAGGTACTAGAACTTCGTTCAGCATCAAGCGGCATCCTAGCAATATGTTTAGAAACACGGGCGTTGCGCTGGTAGTTCGCCTGACGAAGCGTTATGCTGAGGTATCGCCTGATGAAACAGAGTACCAGGGTAACACCTACCCACAAGCGTGCTGCTGGAACACCGCTCAGTTGGAACGCATTGGTAGCATGCCGCCTGGTCCAAGAGGAATGCTAAGGCTCCGCCCAAAGCTAAATTAAGTTTACTAAGCTAATTAACTAAGCTAAACAAATTAACTAATCTAAAAAAATTAACTAAACCAATTAACTAACTAACTAATTACCAATGATACTAAGTAACTACTAACTATTAACTAATTAACAAATCTAAGCGGTACTAACTAACTACTAACTAATTAACTAACTAACTAATTAACTAACTTAACTAATAACTTAAGCCAAGCGGTACTTTAGTGCTCCGCCAGGCGGTGCGCTAGGACACCGCCCGTCCCATTCTTCCCATATAATTATTTCACACATGTACCATTTCTTCATGGGATGTTAGAACTTCGCCCCACCAGGCGCGCTTCTGAGATACCGTTCGTCTCTTGGGCGTGGTGCTAGGATACCGTCTAAACACAGGCGTTACGTTAGGATTCCGCTCCACATCAGGCGTTACGCTACGACACCGTCTCAATCAAGCAAAATCCTAGAACTACGCCCGTCTTCCCAAAAGTATCACTAAGACTTCGCCCCACCCCAGGCGCAATGCTAGAGGCCCGCTTGACTATCCATGGTTGTTCTTGGGCCGGAGTAAAGATCAAATTTTTTGATCATTGATCTTTTGATCTAGTCGTGTGACTGTAGATGCCCTAAAACTTTGATAATAATGGGACAGAGCCCTACTATTCAAATAAGCGTCCAAAGTAAAGCATTCTTTTTTCAGCTTAAGTAGTCTTTTTCTACACTGGACAAACGATTATAATGGGATAGATCCCTATCTATTTTTTAAGTCACGCTTTAGATAAAGATATGGTAATTTTGCGCCTAGTCAACTATATAGAAAAGCAAGCTAAGCCTTCACATACAACCGAACCCTTGATGATCCAAGAAATCTGACCCTTTTGAGGCTTAACATCAGTCAGATGTTAAGTAATAACTGAAAGAAGAAAACGTTATGCAGTCATAAACTAGATTTCCTGTTTAGGTGGGTTAGGGGCCCGCTTTGACCGAGTCACTAGAGTTCCTTTCCCCTTGCTGGATCACCTTCGGTTCCTATATTGAGAAAGTTTATTCGCTAAAGAAGAAGCCGAGTATGTTGGCGCCTCGATTGAGTTGAACCAATTAAATATACTCCGGAAAAGAATTTCTTATTTTTTCTTAGCCCTCCTCTTGGGTCCGTCTATGCCTCCTTTAGCTCTGACACTTCATACGAACAAACAAGGAACGAGGAACGAATACAATTTGTCATGGTTGATTACTTTTTTACAGAATATTTAATTTTATTTTTTGTTTGTTTGAACTTTGAAGTAGAAAGTATGATAAACTTATAGACTATTCATGTAATTAAAACCAAGCACTTGATATGGACATAATTTATATATATTTATTGTTTAATTTATATTTGTTAGTATTTGATTTTATATTAATAACATATTTCTAATTGTTTTATTAGGTGGTATGCGTAAAATATGAAGTTACAAATAAATAAGTTAAATGGGCTATATTATTGGTGGAATCACTTGCTTATCTGCGAAGCTGACTTATGGAGTTGTTACCCGGTGCAAAATGGGCATACACAGAGAGAAACTTCTTTTGGAATTTCAAAAAGAATCTGACAGAAAAAATAAATGGGTGTAGAAGTGTCGTGGTAGAAGAGAGTAAGGTGGAGACAAGACTGAATTCAACTGAAAAGAAAGTCAAAGAGAGAGAGAGTGAAGTGTCATGTGATGTTTCAATTCAAGTAAATAGAGTAAAGTGTGGGACGTGAACATTTAATTCTATCCAATTATTTTGGGAGTTGGTTGTGCGGTCTGGTGGTGTGAAGTGGAAGTTGGGTGTTGGTTAAAAAGATAAGTGGGGTTCGCTTGGTCGGTCGGGTGGAGTCAGAGATAGAGAGAAAGAATAGAAGGTGGGATCGACTACATACGTGGGAGTCATGAGAGAGTAGACGAATAGAATAAGGACAGTTTCTGATACCTATAAAAGGAAGAGAAAGAAATAAAGAAGAGGAGGGTTTTTAGGACTTCTTCTGTTTTGGAGTATGGGAGGAAAAGTGAGAAGGGTTGGCTGCTGTTACGTCTGGAGGAGAGACTGGTGGTGGTTGAGCTTATACGAGAGAGAAGAAAAGGAAAAAACGGAAAGATGGAAAAAAGACTATTTGACTATGATCATCGGTTTAATTTTTCTCTCTACTTTTGTTATTATTTTTATGGGTTTTAAGAAATATGAGTTTTATCTAAATGCCGCAAGAGCACGACTATCGATGAGACAGTATGCAAGTAAGGTTCGTTCCACATGGATTTTAGAATCTGTAATTTCTAGTTTTTAATTAATCAAGTGCTAATAACAAATATGATGATTGTTTTTCTAAAATTAAATAAATAAAATGATAAAATAACTATACAAATTAATCAACCAAGAAGATAAAGGTCTAGGGTTTTGGATTCCACTACTTCTGATGTTTGTAAAACTAATTAATCACTACTTTAACTATTACTCTTAGTTAATCAAAACAATTTTGAACCAAATCTCATGTTTTGGAAGATTTATCGTTTATAACTCGAATAATACAACTTTTTTTGTTTTGTCAAAAATCTAATTCTCCTTCGCTTATAAAATATCAATAGCCTAAAGACTATCCCGAACAATTATTTTGAAGCTTTTTTAGAAGAGAAAATTATTAATCGTTGAAAAGCACAAAAATAGAGTAATATATCAAAGATATTGAAAACTAACAAATACACATTAAAAATAGTTTTCTCATACGCCCTAGAGAAGAAATTTAGCCACTCATGGAGAAGAAAACACATGAAAATTGATTAAACATTGAGATTTATTAGTGTGAAAAAGGCTTACAATTTTTTTATCGATTTAACGATAATTCCAGGTGCGGTACAATTTTCCTTAATTTCTAGTCGATTTACGACTGAATCCAGGCTCCGTGGAAGAAAGACAGCTCAATGGTGTATTAAGTTTCAGAACTGTTATATACACTGTAGCAATTTCTGTTGCAAAAGTTGTTGAATTCCAAAGGAAAAGGCAACACTATCAGCGACTATTCTATAGTGCAGTTGTTCTTCCTCCATCTTCTTCTTCTTCACTTCTCCCTGAGTTGCAGAACGGAACTGGAATTTGCTTCTCTTTAATTCTGGTCGAAGCCAACTTCCTACCAATGTTCTCTTGACCTCTATATTTATAATAGAATAATCAAATCACTCCAAATCTTTACGCAATGACTCCCAAATCTTCTCTTGAATGGAAAATCTTCTCAGCCATATTCTTTTCATCTTGATCTGATTTTTTCTTCTTCGGTGAATGATTCTCGATTAAACTCTTTTTATGTTGTTTCCTTTGCGTATAAGATTCTTTCCCTTGTCAAACTCGAGATAATATCTCAAATCAGCATCAAATCCAAGAGTACTACCTTCCTCTTTTATTCAAGAGTCCATAATCAACACGATTCTGTTTTATTCGAGAGTACCACTATCTTCCTTTTATCTTATTATGGCAAGAAAATCTTTGTCTTAAACTCCAACAATATCCCAAAATCTCGTTGATTGCCTCTTTACAGATCGAGATATTTTTGAATTTTCTTCCCTATTTAACGTTAGATTTGGGTCCCACAAACTTATGAAACTCTTCTTGATAAGGGAAAACAATAATCGAGCCTTAATAACCTTCCAAGCTTGTAACAGATTCGACAAATTTGCATGAAGAAAACTTCATGCCTAAAAAGACTTTTTGAATTTGAAAGAGGTGGTGCCCGTAATCCAAACAGTAGGTTTAAAAATTGAAGTGGGTGCCTTTATCAATTTCTCGGGATGCCTTTAACACTTTTCTTGGGTGCTTTTAACACTTTTTGATCCCAATTTCATCATAATTATTAATTCACAAAAATACCAAAAAACATAGAAAAACAATTATATTAGTACAAAAATCGAGTAGTGGCAATGTGAATATGAGAACAAATAAGACATATAAATGTGTCTATCACCATTTCCATGCCTTGCTAAATTTGTAACTAGGGTTTTATGTTGAAATCACTTAGAGTATTAGACCACTTTGAATTGAATTATTTGAATAGATTAGTTCTTGATATTTTTTCTTGATTTAATGATGAAATTAGTTGTTATTTCACCGGTTTTATACAATACAGTAACCTATGCGCGTAATTAATTGGGTCACAAATATATTTGTATTATTATTTGATATTCCATGTTTGGGTAAAATTCTTTGATGGGGTATGCTTAGAATTGCAAGTATTATTTGTGAACCAACATTTAGTTTCATATCATTTTCTCGCTAATGCAATTTGATGGTGTATGCTGATACTTAGAGCTTTGATGCGCCATGATTAGAGTATTCCAGTGATTTTTGCGACTCTAATACATATAATTGGTGATGTTGATAGAACGAACAATAAACAAATATTTATGAGTTATGTTTCATTTCAGTAATTGAATATAAATAATGGTGGATACTACAAAACTCTAGTTACCAACTATCCCATTTGATTTACTTTATTAGTTTAGTTTATATTTCTTGTTTTAATTTTATTCCGAAAATCCCAAAAACATCTTTTCTGGTTAGTTGGTTAGAAATATCAATTGCAATTTTTCCCGCTCCTTGTGGGTTCGACCCGTATTTACCGCTTCTACATTGTAAACGCCGTGCGATTGCGGTTATTGTAAATAGGTTTCTCAGAAATCCTACTAATTTTTAGCGCCGCTGCAGGGGAACGGTTGTGAAATATTGTAATTAGTATTTTTGATTTTCCAATCGTAGTTTAGGTTCTATTTTACTTTGTACTATATTTTATTTATTTTTATTTTGTATAATATATTTTTTTATTTTTTTTAGGATTTCTTTTTCCTTTTTACTTGTTTTTTGTTTTAATATTTCTTTTCAAGTACTTTTCTGAGGATGATGACTCCTTCTCAGGAGACTGATGTGATTTTATATAGTGGTAAAAAGAGGTTCGATTCTCGAACTTGTGAAGGTAATGATTTTAGAAAATATTAAACTTAATCTAAACTAATAAAAATCAGGAAAATAAACTAGAGAATATTTTTAGAAAATATGGAGAAAACTAGGAATCAAGATTTTCAGTTATTTCTAACAATTCATGTGATTAATCGGGTAATTCTTTTAAATAAATTAAGCTCAAATATTGCCAAAATAGGTTTTATGCAAACAAGTAGAGGTAAATCATAAGCATGGGACATCAGAGGTCGTTAACCCAGCATGACCCATCAAACAAAAACACCACTACTGAATGAAAACCGTTTTTCTATTACGAAACTAT
>JAJJMC010025461.1:1643196-1729956 GCA_023531435.1 Papaver californicum | reverse complement strand
TTTCATTGCTCAAAATATTGATTACAAGGTTGAATAATAGTGCAACATCTGAACAGACGCGTTTATAAGTGTTACAGAACAAGGTTCAGCCGTTACAGAAGGCTAAGGCAAAGAAAAGAGGGAAAGAAATTTGAAATTTAAGGCAACAGAACAGCAACACTTATAAGAGTTGCTGTGTCTTCTTCTTCGGCAGCGACAAGTTGAAGAACACGGTCACCGGCGACAGCAGCAGTGGCCGGATCGTGGGTATTCCGGTCACAATTCCGGCGACTCCGAAACTTCAATTCTAAGCTATTCTCCCCGTTCTTCTTGGCTTCTCTTGGTATATATAGGCTCTAGGGATCCTTGTGAGTCTTCTAAACCTAATAGAACTCTTTAAAACAAATCCAAATCTTCCCAAATCCGAATCAAAGTATAACTCCCTTTTTCCGGCCAAACTCGGATTTGGGGCTATTTTTCCGGCTAAAATTGTTGTTTCTTGGTGTGTTTAATCTTGTATAGACCTCTAGTATATTGTGTATCAATTTGGGACGAAAATATACAAGTTTTATCATGAATCAAAGTTCACAGTTGAGTACAGCCGATTCCGTCCGATGAGTTGACTCGCCGATCCAGCCGAGTTGACCCGCTGGGTTGACCCGATCCAGCTCAGCCCGATCCAAGGGTGCCCCAATCCAAAGTGTGGGTGTCTTGATCCATTTTTAAGCCAATTTATCCACAAATCTTTATTCTTCTAATGTACCTACAAAAGCATAAAAACACGTAATAGACACAAAATTGAATACTAACTCACTAGAAATTAAGGTGTAATTTAGACACTAAAATGTGTCTATCAGAGACGTCATCTAAGATGACACTTGGGGAATATATGTATGTGTCACAACATAAGGAAGTTCTTGCTTCACAAATGGTAAGTCAAGAATCACCTCAAATGATATATGAGAAGTATTATAAACACAGACCGGTTAGTTTGGAACAAAGATTGAGAGTTCTGGAATGCCACCGATTATTTGCTGATGATGATCAGTTTTGTAGTGACTCTCTGTTCCAGACAAAATATAGATGACCATGTGGATGATTTTCCTAACTCCATAGATCAATCTATCTCACAAGATCATTCACCCGACTTAGAGGTTTTTCCTAGACCCATAGGCTTCCAAAAGTTACTTAATTTAGGGTTAGAATTGTGTGTTTCTCAAGTTTTATTGGATTACTTTGCATCCAAGTATCCATAGGACTTGCCTGTTCCTGACACCGTCCATGAACCAATTGATATTTCCCCAATCCCAATATTATCCCCATATTTTGTTCTTTACGCACTTTCAGGTGTAGTAAAAACTTGGTTTGAGGGTAATCCCTTGTTTTTGATAGTTTCGGTGTCTCCGTGTTGCCACAACATAAGTGTGAAGCTGTCATTTGTAAATATTGTATTTTGGGTTGATCCCCAAATTTTCAGGTTGTTAATTTTTGGAGATCCTTTCTGTACATATCCAGTAGGTAGATTTTTATTTTCTTGTTTTTATTTTCTTTTTAGGATTTTTGTTTATTTTTATTTTTGGTGTTCTTTGTTATTACTATTGTTTGATGTGTGTTACAGAGAATGTTGTTTTTCTTACGTCAATCAGGTGAGACGTTGCAATCCCTTTTCTTTGATTTATATTTGTCTCTCTTATTTATATTTATTGCATACCATTCTAGGTTGCACGGTTTGAAAAATTGAGGACAATATTAAATTTAGGTTTGGGGGTGGAGTTTCCGAAAAATGATGCCAATAAGAACTCCAAAATTTAGAAATTTGTGAACTATTCAAGACGACACTAACCATTCTAGGTATATGGAAACATAGCTCTTGCCTATTGGAATTGGTGTGCCCAGCTAAATGGTCTATTCATAGAAGGATGCACTCAGGTGTTAGAAATAACATGATAATCATTGAACAAGCATATCTCGGAATCATCATAACCATATCACCTTCTGTTTTTATTTTTTGTAATTTTGTGTTTCTCTAAGTGATTTGGTGGGGCACTAGTATCGACTTGTTATCGCCGTTGGGATGAAGTAGAGTGATTGAGATCAAGCTCCATTATTGTATTTAATTGAGACCAAAAAAAATGATGAAAAAACTAAGTGAATAATTATTTTATTTTCAATAAATCGACCGTTGGGGCCCTTGTATATACCAGCTGAGTTGATATTAGTATAAGGATTAAGACTAGTGGGAACATATCTCAATCCATTAGGATTCATCCTGGCGGCGACCTTCAGAAAGATATGGGAAACACCGTTCACCTTAGTCAATATGTGCATCATTCATTACTTTTATATCCATCTTCTAATTTATCCATGTGTTTGAATTTGATTGATTTCGAGCAATGTGAATGTTGATAATTTCTATCCAGTTTTGGAATGTTTGATGATTATTTGAGTAGAGTTTTGCATTCTTATATGAATTTTAGTATGCTGAGTGCAAACTCGTGTACATCAATTGGATTCATATAGGGTAATGATTCTTATAACATAAGAATTTACTAGGCTAACTAAATACCATGTTTAGTGTTTATCCTCAATTATTCACAGGTAGCTAGAAGTTGGAGTATAGGTTTTGTGGGTATATCTCTTGTAAATCCTCACGAGATAAAAATCGTCATCTAAGGCCACTTAGGGGTTTAAAGGCTTATTATATATGCTAAATATAATCGCAATTCCTGCAAAAGTGAGTTATGATTTTATTTTATTTTTACATTAGTTTTGCTCGAGGACTAGCAAAATATGGGTTTGGAGTATTTGATATGGACATAATTTATATATATATATATATATATATATATATCGTTTAATTTATAGTTGCTAGTACTTGATTTTGTATTAATAATATATTTTTAGTTTGTTTATTAGGTGGTATGCGTAAACCCCGAAGTTACAAATAAATAAACTAAATGGGATAAATTACTGGTGGAATCACTTGCTTATCTGTGAAGATGACTTATGGAGTTGTTACCGGTTGTTACCCGGTGCAAGAAGGGCGTACACAGAGAGAAACTTCTTTTGGAGTTTCACAAAGAATCTGACAGAATAAGTAAATGGGTGTAGAAGTGTCATGGTAGAAGAGAGTAAGGTGGGGAATGGACTGAATTCAACTAAAAAGAAAGTCAAAGAGAAAGAGAGAGTGAAGTGCCAGGTGTTGTTTCAATTCAAGTAAATAGAGTAAAGTGGGGGACATGAACACTTAATTCTATCCAATTATTTTGAGAGTTGGTTGTGCGGTCTGGTGGCGTGAAGTGGAAGTTGGGTGTTGGTTAACAAGAGAAGTGGGGTTCGCTTGGTCGGTCGGGTGGAGTCAGAGATAAAGAGAAAGAATAGAAGGTGGGACCGAGTACCCACGTGGGAGTCAGGAGAGAGTTGACGAATAGAAGAGGGACAGTTTCTGATACCTAAAAAAGGAAGAGAAAGAAATAAAGAAAGAAAGGATTTTTAGGACTTCTTTTGTCTTGGAGTCTAGGATAAAAAGTGAGAAGGGTTGGCGGCTGTTACGTCCGGAGGAGAGACTGGTGGTGGTTGAGCTTATACCATAGAGAAGAAAATGACGAAACAAAAAGAGGTGAAGAAGACTATTTGACTACGATCATCGGTTTAATCTTTCTTTCTACTTTTGTTATTATTTTTATGGGTTTTGAGAAACTCATCTCTATGTCTTACTAAATTTATAACTTGGATTTTATGTTGAAACCACTTAGAGTATTAGACCACTTTGAATTGAATTATTTGGTATAGACTATTATGATTTGAATAGATTAGTTCTTGATATTGTTTCTTGATTTAATAATGAAATTAGTTGTTGCTTCACCGGTTCTGTACAATACTGTAAACTATGCGCGCAATTAATTGGGTCACAAATATATTTATATTATTATTTGATATTCCATGCCTGGGTTAAATTCTTTGATGAGGTATGCTTAGAATTGCAAGTATTATTTGTGAACCAATATTTAGTTTCGTATAATTTTCTGGCTAGTGCAATTTGATGGTGTATGCTGAGACTTAGAGCTTTTGATGCGCCATGCTTAGGGTATCCCATTGATATTTGCGACTTTAATACATATAATAGGTTATGTCGATAAAACGAACAATAGACAAATATCCATGAGTTATGTTTCATTTCAGTAATTGAATATAAATAGTGGCGGATACTACAAAACCCTAGTTACCAACTATCCCATTTGATTTACTTTATTAATTTAGTTTATTTTTCTTGTTTTAATTTTATTCCGAAAATCCCAAAAACATCTTTTCTGGTTAGTTGATTAGAAATATCAATTGCAGTATTTTCCCACTCCCTGTGGGTTCGACCCGTATTTTCCGCTTCTACATTGTAGATGTCGTGCGATTTCGGTTATTATAAATAGGTTTCTCAGAATCCTACCATATGTCATCTATCAAAGAAAACATATACTCTATATGTTTCTAGAAAAGTGTCTAAATTGAAAAAGTGATAGTAAGACTTTTGTAGAAAACAGAGAGAGTATAATATAATACACGACTAAATTTGAGACGTGTGAATACAAATAATCTATCAGACATGTATCGACATCTTGAGCCAATGGACTCACACAGTGTTAAGATGCAAGCGAGAAATACAGGATAAATGCGGCACACTATATATCTTCGATCCACTTTACCTCATCATAAGGAAAAGATGTGGACAATCCAGGACAGATGAGATGAGGTGATCAAGACTAGGCCCGTGTCAGGCATGCCAGACACATGGTATGTCATCTACTCATCATTAACTGCATGGACAGAGAACAGAGACACGTGGAGAAATTTGAACGGGTCATAACTTAGTGGATTCACAACAGAAACAAAAGTAGGATCCATAAGAGGGCTATACTGCACAAATTCACTAGCTGAGATGGAGTCTATAAATATCCAACTCATTCTCAATAGAAGGGGATGAGGAAAATTACCGAGGAGTGGGCTAGAGAAAGAAAGAGTGTTAGCTTGATTTATCTATTTCTTGTAAAAACCTTTATGTAATCTCCCTCGAATCATTAATAATATCATAAACTCAACACTCCGTGGACGTAAAGTTGAACCACGTAAATCTGTTGTGTTAAATGTGATTGTTTAATTTTTGTATATTTACATTACTTGATTGCAGCGTCATTTGCTTAATCATACTCGTATTAATCAGTAGTATACATTATATATGAACGTATCATAATTGGATACTAAGCGGATTTAGATTTCATCAAGTTTCAGATGTTTATACTGATCCTTCTGTATTTTCATTTGTTCTACACCGTAAATCATCATCACGTAAACTATAGAAAAATTAATAGTTACAAGATGAGAAGGATACCTTTTTCTTTTTTTTCAGGACCACTACTTATCCATGTGAATCATGTGATATCCCCAAGGACACATATATATAATAGGATTCACTCAATTAGGAACCAAGATCCACTAAAAAATCTTTTACTCTATTGAATATGGTGATTAAAAGTTTTGATTTTTGTTGTTGTTTGGAACAATTTCATGTCTATTTGTTGATTTCTCTCACTTTTTTCATATTTTTTGATTCATGGTTTATTAATTTAGTAAATGTGATACTCAGTCTCAAATCTAAAAGTATTTTCTTCATTTTCCATATAAGGGTAATTTCATAAACTTTCTTCACAAAAATATTGTTTTGTTAATCTACCATTTAATTGGATCATATGTCTGGATTTTAAAATATTTTCGTTCTACTAATTAATTAGGATTTAATTAATATTATAAATCTAATTAGTAATACTTAAAAATTGATACTTGAGCATGCTTAACATCAATTAAGGACATTAAGTGGGCATGTATGTGCTTCGTGCGTCGGTGGAATATGAGGGACTATTTTTAGTGTGTTAAATTTGAGACTGATATTTTCGTTACAAAAATATTCAGCAACATTTATTTTATCACAGCCATTTGGAACGGATATAATCGTTACAATTTATAAAAACCGTGGTTGTTCGACTAACCAAAAGAACAGTGGCCATTTGGTTAACCATCAGCTGTTTGACATCCGACGGCCCAAATTTTCAATAAGCCTATCCGACGGCCCAAATTTTCAATAAGCTTATCCGACGGCTGCAATCGTTCCTGGGTTAAAATTGACACCTGCTTTCCTATTTATCCCTTATTCCTTTTAAAGAGTAGATAAGACTACGGAGGTAACACCGCATGCATATTATTAGATGTCATTTTTGTTAACCTCATAATTAAGAGTAATCTTATTACTTTCGGTAGTAATTTGAACTCATTAGGTTAATTAGCGGAAATTGTCACGTGAGACAAAGAGTAGAGTGGGAAGTGGTTGACCTAAGTAAAAATGGAAGCAAATAAATTTTTGTTAACAGAAGTTTACACATGTCTATTTATCATTGGTTGTTAATGCATTAAATATTTTTAAAATTTAAGAATTAGACTTTGAACAAGAGAAGAAGTAGGAGCATGTGGACCGAGCAAAATATTTTGAAAACATCAGTTTATTTTCTTGCCACATGTCACCATCAGATTGGATTATCATAAATTGTTAATAAGTGATAACCTCCACCGTGAATTTTGTTGACGGAAGTTCTTAAGCACGTGGACTATGAGTAGGGTTGCAGTACAATTGAAAACAAAATTCTATCATACTCTTAAAAGGGAACGAGGGATGAATTGTAAAGCAGGTGTTAATTTTAACCCAGGAGCGATTGCGGTCGTTGGATAGTCTTACTAAAAAAATTAGGTCGTCGGATGTCAAGTAGTTGATGGTTAACTAAACAATCACGTTTTTTTTAGTTCATAGCCACGATTTTGTAAATTGCAACAATTATATCCGTTCTAAATGGCTTTGATAAAATAAATGTTGCTGAATATTTTTATAACTAAAATATTTATCTCAAATTTGACATACTAAAAATAGCCCCTATAATTCCCCCCACTTAATTTCCTTAACGAGTTCTTTTAGTCGGCAGAAGGGGAGAGAGAGAAAATATCCAATATTTACTTTATAAACTTTTCTTGAGAAAAGTTTGCCATAGACAGAAAAATAAACAAGAAGAAACCTAAGTTAATAACCTCTATAATCTCCTGTTAGTAATTAAAAGTTACTCCTTCCGTTTCTAGAAAATTATTACTATCACTTTTTTAATTTAGCCTAAAATGAAAAAGTGATAGTAACATTTTTGTAAAAATAGAGGGAGTATACAACATCATATAGAGATGAAAAATTATTCGTTGGAGCTTTGGTTCCTTGTATCGGTGTTTTATATAAATTTTTTGGATTGTGATTTTATATAGGTGCAACACAAACTAAAATTTGTTTTATTTGAGTTAAAATTATTAAACGTGTGTTAATTGTTATGTGGATATGTGGTTGTTAGTATCATACTTATTGATTTCATGATGGTATTGAAATTGCGTGATAAATGTATATGCGTGATAGGTTACGGTCCTTGGGATCATTGACGGTTGCTTCCCTAAAGAACTATTTGATGGAGTACAAGTTATCCATGGGAGTTGATGGTTGCCTCCGTAAATCACATGGGGCTCATTAGGAGTTGATGGTTGCCTCCTAAATGATCGTTAAACCCATGGGGCTCCCATAGTGCGAGTAGTTTGACTTAGGAGTTGGTGATTGCCTCCTAAGTGACTTTTGATACAGTTGCCTCTTATGTGATGTTTGATGAACTAATGTCATGCTTGATCCTTATGGGTACGTAGGCAGCCGCTTGACGGTTCATCACGTGTGATTATAATTCAATATGTGTTTTTGTTATCTTAATTATTGTTGTTCCTGAGTTTGTAATAAATTATAGCGGACGATTGATTCTACTGAGTCTTTAATAAAATGATTATGAATATTTTAATTAGCGGTTTATGCTTATTTCTTTTTTTAGTATGTGATAAATCATAGTTTTAAGCTGTAAAATTTCGCATCTTGCTGAGTTGACCATTAATAAATTTATCATATATTAGCTTTTGGTATTATTTTTTTGGAAAGAGTGTCCAATTGCGTGATGGTATTGAAATTGCGTGATAAATGTATATGCGTGATAGGTTACGGTCCTTGGGATCATTGACAGTTGCTTCCCTAAAGAACTA
Source organism: Papaver californicum (assembly GCA_023531435.1). Taxonomy (NCBI): domain Eukaryota; kingdom Viridiplantae; phylum Streptophyta; class Magnoliopsida; order Ranunculales; family Papaveraceae; genus Papaver; species Papaver californicum. Next base: position 1,721,832 of record JAJJMC010025461.1, on the reverse strand, counting down.
TTTGACGGAGTACAAGTTATCCATGGGAGTTGATGGTTGCCTCCGTAAATCACATGGGGCTCATTAGGAGTTGATGGTTGCCTCCTAAATGATCGTTAAACCCATGGGGCTCCCATAGTGCGAGTAGTTTGACTTAGGAGTTGGTGATTGCCTCCTAAGTGACTTTTGATACAGTTGCCTCTTATGTGATGTTTGATGAACTAATGTCGTGTTTGATCCTTATGGGTACGTAGGCAGCCGCTTGACGGTTCATCACGTGTGATTATAATTCAATATGTGTTTTTGTTATCTTAATTATTGTTGTTCCTGAGTTTGCAATAAATTATAACGGACGATTGATTCTACTGAGTCTTCAATTAAATGATTATGAATATTTTAATTAGCGGTTTATGCTTATTTCTTTTTTTTAGTATGTGATAAATCATAGTTTTAAGCTGTAAAATTTCGCATCTTGCTGAATTGACCATTAATAAATTTATCATATATTAGCTTTTGTTATTATTTTTTTGGGAAGAGTGTCCAATTTCTTCTGGAACATTTTCATTAAATATTAGAATTTTCCTAGTTGAGAAAGTATTTTAAAATAATTATTTGCAATTGTCAGTTATAGAAAGTTTCTCATAGATTTTACTTGTACCTAATTAAGAACATTTTTAAGAAATGATATGTTGGAATTTTGAGAAAGATATCTTCTGTGAAGTTGTAAATCTCGTTTTTATATTCCCAAATCGTTAAAGTTCACTGAATTTGGATGAGATATGAATTATTTATGATTTTGACAAAACAAAACTTCACAGTTTTGTTTTTCAGCTATGCTGGTCAACTACACATTTGGTTGTGGTCCTTAAATAATTTACTTGGGCCAAAAATTATTGTAAATTGTATCTAATAGAATTATCAACAAGGATTTTGAACAAATTCTTATAATAAAATATAGAGCTTGTATGAAGATTTAAAATTATATGAGTACAGTTTAGTCAATTTTCAATCTCACGATTTGGTGTTGAAATCATTGTTTTTTAATTTAATTCCTTAGTCTTTAATGATGGCAATATTTTTATTTGAAAATTAAAGTGTTTTAAGTTTCGTCTGGTTTTGAAATCATGAGAAATCGACGATTAAATTTTTCTATTTTCCGTTGCGATAGAATCATTAAATTGAACTTAAATAAAGTTTGTCCAGATAATTACTTGTTGGGATTGGGCTTCCTTGGTCGGGCTTCGGCTATGATATTGATGTGGCATCTCGTATTTTTGGGTATTAGATTCGAGCTTGAGAATTGGGGTGTTACAGTAAATTTAATTCCTTTCAACGCCATAAACTATCTGTGGAACTTAGGTCTAGCATGTATTGGAATATCTCCAATACAAGGGGTAAAGGTCTTAAAATAGCATGACCCCTAGGATTTAAGAGATAATCTACTAAACTTTCATCTCCAATACAAGGGTTAAGGTTATAAAGAAAGATGACATGGCTAAACGGGGGTAAAGGCGAAAGTCTTTCTTCATGACCTTGGGTCTTAAGTTCAGATCATTATTTTGTCTCTAAATTTATATAAAGAGTGTTAAATAAGACCTTAAGGATTGGAGGTGAACTTTAGGTAAAAAGTTTTATCTTTATTTTTTTTTGTCATTTAGCAGTGACCCACAAAAAAATGTGTAAATAAGACCTCCACCTAGGATGACCTTGACCCCTTAGGCTAGTTTCTATACACCCATATCAAATGGGTTAGTTTGTCTAGCCAGGTAGATTGACAAACAGGTCGCGCCACTATGGGACAACTATAAGGAGGTCCAAAGAGTGGAGTGAACAGGGATCAGGATAGAGATAAGGGGTTCCAACAGGTTAGACAAATTGCGGGCACTGGTGTAGTGGATGACCATATATCAGGCCATCAACAGAGAAGTCAATTTACCAAGCTAAGAGGTGGGTGAATTAAATTTAGTATCGTGTATGAGTGGCTCCCTGATGCAGTTAAAGAAAGAGTCCGGAGATATCCATGATGTCGTGTATACTTTTTAACCACTAAGCACCATAGGACAACTTTTTTTCAAGTATTATTAGAACGTTGGTGGAAGACTACAAATACGTTCTATTTTAAAGATTTTGAATGCGGTAAGTTTGTTTGTTCTCTCCTTAATTTTTTATATTTTTATTTTTGCTTTTGTATATGCAAGCTTTAGATTATGCAAACATTATTTTATGCAAAATTTAGGATTTGTAACAAAAATTTAATTTCAAAATGTTGTTTGTGAGTTACGTCGTTAGATATTTATATGTTGACGGGAATACTATGCGAGGGAGATATGGTTCCATATGACCAACATAAGTTACAAGGAAAAAATAATGGAAGCAACACCTTGTACTGTAGTGTGATGATGACGAAGGAAATAATGAACACAGAATTATCCACGCTGGTGGAACCAGAGTCTCTGGGTTGAATTTTTTTTTAAAACGCTATAGAGAGAATGTGGACCAGGATCCTGAATATGAGAAAGTTGAGCACTTTGTTGATCTCAAAAGAGTGTTTGTGTTATACGTGTTAGGACAATGTCTTTTTCCAAATGCTATCCCAGTGACACTGTTGTTTTTCTCGAAGCGTTTGAGAATTTAAAGTTAGCTCCAGGGTATGACTGAGGGTATGCAATGTTATCTTCGTTGTACATAAGCCTTGGTGATTTCTCGGGCTCCAAACCAAGTTTGAATTTTTTTTTTGGGAAATCTTGGAGGTGAGAAACTAATTAATTTATAGTTTTTTTAAAAAAAATTAAATGTTACATTACTAACTAATTAAATTTTCCAATATTTTCATAATATTGGTGGTATACTTACCTCCGTATTGGTGAACCTACTCTTCGATAACAAGTCGTTGTTTTTCCATTTACAGAGAAGTACCGGACTGACAACTGGATCCCCAGTCAGTACGATGACGGTCGACACTTTTAGCTGGCTCAAAGGATTTAACAACTGTAGAACAAGGAAAAACTTTATTCCTATGCCATATGCGGATCATCCACAGTACCAAACTGAATCAGCTCAAAGGATGCTACAGTTGAGTTTACGTCGATCGATGTTTTTCAATACTCAATTCAGGAAAGGTGTTTGGTACTTTGGGGAAATACACCTTCTACAGCTTCAACGGAGAACAGTAAAAGCAATCAACCCACTTCCAAGCGGGGAGATTTCCTTTGAGGATTACTGTACATTGATGCAACATATTCAAGAATGGGAACGTGCTGATGACTTGTTCGTAACCCATATTGACGAACATGATTACACTAGTTGGTTTAGCAAGATTAGCAAGTCTAACATTGCCATGGAGCCGCAACATGTGGGAGTGATGGATGTGCCAGCTCTAAGTAGATTTCCACTTGATTCTGTATTTCTTCCATCCCAACCTCCACCAACAATGCCCGCTTCCTTTGTTTATCCCAGCGTTCAGGGAGGTTCATCTTCTTCGTCAGCTATGCCACCATTTGAATGGGAGTTGCAGATAATTAATCTACAAGGGAAACGCATCATTGTTTCAATTACTTCTCAAGCTATGGAACGACTGTATCCGTATTGGGGGGTAGAAGCTACATAACAACAGTTGTGAGAAAGGTTGAACGATTATTATTGGCAACCACATCAAATTGAGAATTATTACTTAGGGCAGCTGGCCCAAATGACGAACACATTGTATCTTGAAATTCCATATGAATCCAGTCTAGGTCAACCAAGTCAACCCAGTCAAGCAAGTCATAGAAGCAGGGTATCGGCCCGTTCGAGACGTTGGGGCCTCCAGTTCTCAGCTTCCTGTGGTTCTTTTTGTAGTTTATAGTGATAAAACTCAACCTCCTGACGCTATTCAAGCTTCTATAACATCCATGTTAGCCCAAGAGGGCTACCCCCAAGATAAAAGCTGGGTCTTTGGTCAACCAGGAAAACAACTAGGAAATAATATGATTTTAATTTTATGTTTTAATTGAATTTAAATGTATGAATGTTAAAAAGAAATTATATTTGGTCAAAAGTAGAAAATAAGAAGTTAATTTGATTAATTAATTAAAATACTAATCTCTAGTACATTAATTTACTACCATACTACACTGTTTTACAAGATATAAACTAGGGCAGTAGAAACTTAAACATTTCAGTGAGAATCTCTGACAATCTTGGGCCTCCTGTTTATCTTCATTTGACGTATCTTCCACTCGACGTGCCCTTGAGAATATTTTCCCTTATTTTTGTGAGAAGTACTACAACTAACTTTCAAATTTTCTTTGTCCTCATTTTCCTTGCCTTGAATTTTTCTTTTTCTTTTAGGTGCGACTTGGTTAACATCTAAAACCCGAAGACCTCTTTTATCATTCTCTATTTTCTTATGACCATTACATATCTTGCTAACAACGGCTTCAAGAATGACTCCAGAAAAATCTAGTTGTGTTGCCAAATCAAGATTTGCAATTTGTGTTATTTGGAAAAGAATTATAGAAAATTTAGATTAGAAAGTAGAGAAGGTAGAAAACTTTTGTGCAAAAATTTTGGCGTAAAAAATTGATTTGGAAATGGTGAATTTATAGGCGGTAAAGAGTTAGCCGCTGACGACATAGTCTTCGCCTAGTGACAGAGTCTTGGCCGCCAATGATAGAGATTATGCCGCTAGCGACTTAGTCTTTGTCGAGCGATAAAGACTCTATCGCTCGATAAAGACTCTGACACAGTTTAAACCTCCAAACTTGAACGTTTGAGAGGTCATTTTGTCCATAGTGGTTTAAAAAAACCAAATTTGGTCATTTGAGAGGTGCATAGGAACTGACCTTATATTGGAGATGCTCTTAGAGGTTTTGGATGTTCGTGATTATTAAAATTTGTGAGTTCGCGTTCAAATAAAAATTGTAAATTCATTGTTGAGATCTTTTGGAATGGGATGGAGAAAGACGACGAGAAAATGTACTTGTTGATTTTTTTGTATAAACTTTATTTTCCCAATGAAATCTACTTCTTTAAAGGATTAATTTAATCGTGCGTCCACATTGAACGGTGATCAAAACTCTCTATTTAGTTAAAAGTGAACAATATCCACCCATTAATATTGTTTAATTCTTACATTTCTTAATATTGTTCAAACACATATACTTAAACCGTAGCGATCATCCATTTTATCCACAAAAACTAACAAAAAAGAGGAGGGAGAATCTGGGGAAAAAAAGGGTCAGGCTTTGAATTTAGGTCTTACCCTAAACCTAAAACGGCTGATGAACAAACTGGAGATTATTAAGAAAAAAACTAAGATATCGTTAAATCGTGTTCTTATTCACATGTACAGTATCTCTAAAAAAACGGCCGCCACACTTTTCTTTTAAACATACCATGGACTCTTTATTAATAACTAGATACATCTTGCAAAAATTTACAAACGCTAATTAGGTCAAGTTTATTTCTCCGCAGTTCAGTTCACGACCAATCTCTTTCTCACTGATCAAGAGCTGCTGCACCGAAGAGTCTCCGCCGACTAACCAAGGTTTCTATTGCTCGAAATTTCAGTTGAGAGTGGTCCGAGTTTGTATATTTCAGGTTACAAATGAAGAAGAAACAAGTGGTACCAATTGGAATTTGTTTCCGTGAGTCATGATGAGCTATGTTCAAAGGTTTGAGAGAAGATTTTGTGTTCAAGAAAAACCTGGAACCAAATGCAAATGAACAAATTGGGTTTTGGAATTTGGAAAGTATGGATGTATTTTGGGTGAACTTAGAAATCAGAGAAGACAGGGAATAAGCTGATGTTGCTTGCCGCGAAGTTTCAAAAATTGAAGCTAAAATGGGGATTATGTGTCTAAGACAAGAAGAAGGTCGGGAACAATAGGAGATAATGGTATTGTTGTTGATAATGAAGACTAGATGGTGATACATGGGATTATGTATGATTTACGAATGATTGAATGGGTTAGTAAACGTGGGTTGTTGTCGAATGCAGGGAAGGAGATATAGTGGTGTTAGAAGTCGCAAACAATTGAATATCTGAATCACCAACAGAATGCACAAAGGGTGTTTGCAATTGCCTGAATAAATAAAGAAGATGCAAGAGTTTATCATGGTGTTTGAGTCAAGTTTTGGATGTACAGACAGCGAGAAGAGGAGGTGGAATTGATGTTACTGCCGTGATTGTGTGTTGTAGCTATGGCTCGATGGAGGTGTATGGGGATCACTTGGCAGAGGCTAGATGGTGTCTCGACTCCATCAGGGAAAGAAGATATGTGTACCAATTAGTCTGGGTCCAGAAAAATAGCCTGAGAATAAGACTATTGCTGATAGTTTTGGTTATCGGATGGCGGAGATTTTATGAGTATTCAGAGTCGTGAAATTATTTTTACAAGTCCAAAGTAATTATTAACCTTATCGGGTTCAGAAATATTTTATTGCAAAAATGGTTAAATGAAAATTTAGTAACCAATGCTCTTGATTTGTTTAATGATATGTTTAAATGGTTTTCCAAAATAACATAAATATATTAGCGATGATTGTGAGAGGAAGGAGAATTGTTATAAACTCATTTCCTTACGCTCTACTTCTGACTTTGTATATTGCGATACTTTCGCTTATAAAGTTACCAGTATCATAACTATTAAGAAACAAGAATATTCTTCCCAAACAACTGCACAAAGGGTTTTTGTAAAAAGGAATGAATGAGTGACCTTTTAAAGATGATATCATAGAGTTTACGATCAAGGTTTAGTGTATCCTGACGGGACGGTCATACCAAATCAAGGTTTAATGCATTATTATCCTGTCCCGGCACACCAAATCAAGGTTTAGTGTATCACAATGGGACAGCCACGTTAAATCAAGGTTTAATGCATCACGATGAAGAATTATATAATACGGGTTATATGTAAGTTTTTGTGAAAGAGGAAAAATATACCCGGCATATAGTACGAATACAAATCTAATAAATGTTTACTTTGTCTCGTTGCTCATCGACTCTGTTAAGAGCAATAAATAATGAGGACAGGTGGTGGCTTCTTATTAGCGAGCACAGAGGGACATAGGGTTTTTGGTACAGAGGATCTGGAGCTAGGAGATTTTAAGTAGGCAAGTAGATAGGTGCTACAAAAGAGCGATATCTATGTCTAGAATCTTCTAGATACAAGATAAGCTAGCACTAGCAAGTAGTAGTCATTTTTTTTATAATGAAAATGGCAATAGCAGAAAGAAGGTCTTCGGGTTTTTCTATTGCTGGCTTTTATCTCATTGCATTATTCATTTGCTTATGTGTTTGCTCAGGTAATAAGTTTTGCACATATATGTCTATCTTGTTGCACCGCTTGTTGTCACAGTTTTTTTTCTTTCTGGCTTTGTTTTAGTTGATTCGGTAAATGACTCTTTGTACGTGTGAAAACTTAAATGATTTGAAGAAATTTGTTCTTCAATGCTAAGAAGAGATTATAATGTTTAAATATGGCCGATTTTTTTTTCTTGATGTTATTATTTGATCATGGAACTCAATTTTTTTTTTCCTTTATGTACATGTAGAGATCCAATCTGTGGCAGGCATTTCATGTGGGGTTGGGAAAACTTATGTTGTAACAAATACAACTGATTATACTGGACAGTGCAAGTATTGTCCAAAGGAAATCGAAACCAAGTGTAAGTTGCAGGGCAGACCAGCATCTACAATAGAGTGTAACTAGTGGGATTCAGCTGGAAAATCCAGGGTATCAGTATGTGAGGGATGTTGTGGACGACCACTCCTAAATCCATCGCCACCTATAACGCGTGAATGTAGATCAGCCTTTTCCAGCAACTACTACCCCTCCGTATAAATGTGGTCGTTGTCGAGATGGTTGTAAAAGTAGATGTGATTTCTTAGTTACCGCAGTTGCAAGGGAGATGTGCTCTTTCATGCGTTATGATGGTGAAGAGATTTATGTGTGTAATTGTTGCTGTAGAGATATACAGTAAAATTTTCGTATAACAATAGAACTAGTGTTTATCTTATGCAAGAATCATGTTTGAATTCATGTTAATCAAAATAAAATCAAGGATTATCGAAAGACAACAATTCAAGATATCTATCCTATAATTGAGTAATAATGGAAAAGATAAACCTTGCAAGGAACATCTTTAAGACAGTCTACAGCGGCTTTTAGCTACAAAACAATCAACCGGCGTCTCGAAAGCGCCATGGAGGAATTTGGTGCCCTTACTGTATTTTCTTGGAAAGCGTTTTGTATCTGTTTTTTCTTCTTTTTTTTTTCTTTTTTTTTTCCTAGAAAAATTGGATGTATTATTATTGTGTTCATCAAGACCATTATTCCAAAGTCATGGCAGATCGCAACATCAAAAACATACTGTCGTCGTCGCTAAACATTTCAGGAGAAGCTTAAATGAACAAGAGTTTAGGATCAATTGCAAATCTATTACTCTCTAAAATGCACTGTGTTTAATTGGTCTTTGCACACTAATCTGTTTGAAGATTACTCTCTAAGCACCTTGATCTGTAACTGGGAGGCTGTCTTTGGAAACAACTGGTATTTGTAAATCTTTTTTATTTTCTCTTAGCTCGATGATCGTTAAACTTTAATAAATTTGCCCTTTTCTCTCAGAAAAAAAAAAAAAAACAATGGTATAAACTCCGGCTTCTATACAAATGGACTACTGGGGTAAAACCTGCGTGAAGGCGAAGGCTATTAATTAACCATCTCAGCACAACAAATGTGCAGGAATAAGAAATCAACTATTAACCTCATTCCTCTGGTACTCCTTTTCAACAAAATATGAAATCACAATTGGCTTTTTACCTGTTAGATTTCCTCAAACATCATCGTCACTATCTTCAAAAACAATTTTTCTTACAAGCGACTTCGGAAACTTGTCAACTGTAGATAGGCAGGCAGAGATCATTGATGTCTTAGTACTTGTTGAACCCCTGATATAATTTGCTGCTACAGCAAAACGTTTACCAACTTCGGTTCTTCCGAATTTCCCCCTTGAAGTTTCAATGATTTGTTTTGGTTCTGTACACAATGGACGGGGTAGCAACCCAGATGGTGTTTTGATAAAATGAGGTGTTCTCTGATCTACATTATTTTTGCTTCTTGAGAACTTTTGTACGTCAACTACACAGCCTGGATGAGCTTCAGAATCATACTTACCGACATAACCTACATCCGAAGACTTCACCTCTTCGTACTTGGAGAAATATCTTGTAATGATACCATTCACTGACATTATCTCAGGTGTGCTGACACTGGGGGTCCCGACTGTTTGCAAAGAAATCCCTTCTTCTCTGGGGTTGGACTCTATTTTGTTTCCAATGCTACAGCAATGTCGTCGGGGAGTAACTCCAGAGTCTTCCTTAGACATGTCACCAAATTCACCAGCACAAGGGTAAGAAGAGTTGCTCACAAGATCTGCCTCTATGAGAAGAAACCAGTTTCCCTTCCATCCCTGAAAAGCATTCTTGATTGGCATTGAATCAGGGAGACGATAGAAGAATGATTTCCTTTTCACCTGCGGGAACCGAGAATTAACCTGAAGTACATCGCAAAAAATACAAATTTGAATATATTTAGAACGTCCTATAGAATTCTCATACCATCAAACTGGTGATCCTGATTTTTCCAAGACTGGGGAAGCATATCAAGTGTTCCTTTATGAACTCTCCTAACAAAAATAGTGACAAATAACAGATTACACAAAACTGATGGTTATTATACTGAACAACTGTGCGATCAGCTGGTAAAAGATCTTCACATTTCTACGAATAAGTTACCGAATCCCCCAACTGAAAGTGGTCAAATTTGAGGAACAAAGTGTCGCAATGAAGTGAGAAACAGCAGCAGATGAGTTCAAGTGTTTTCTCCGCAAAAAGCAGAACACCGTAAAAGCAAAATACAAATACTTGGTACATAAAATGAGGTTTAACAGATATCAGCGTGGCTTTGTCTTATGTGAATTCATGATTTTGGATTCATGGTCAAGGACATTTGGCCTTAACTACTTCACAGTAAAAAGCACCACTTGCACCACCTGTACTGTTCAATGACAATTCTTGTTACGAGAATCAAACAGAAAAATGGATGATCTTTGTATGGGCTTGGGTATAATATTGGGTTTAGTCTATGCATAGTCTAAATAATCTTAAAATGAGTAAATTGCTTCTAGTAATTATGCATTTGTTTGCTACATGATTAGTTAGATTTTGCTTCACAAAATGTCAATTTTTCTAATTCAAAAATCATTAAACCAAAACTAATTTCTCATTTTCAACTTAATTAAGTCAAAAAATAATATCCCAATTTAATTAAATCGAAAAGTAATGCCTCAATGCGTATCCAAACACTTTCTTTCTTTTTTCTTAGCAAACCGACAAGGGAACTTGAAAACCCTAAATAAGCATTAAAAAATCTAACAAAAACAATGTTATGTTGAAATTTAACTATAAAGGAGTAAATATTTTCTTATTCAATCCACTAAATAGATAACAGAAGAAGAAAAAAAAATACACAAATTGAAAAAGATGAAAGGTTTCCTTACTTTTTAGGTCTACTACAGCGGTATCAGGAGAGACAGCCATGGCTATGTGGGTTTGTAAGGTCGTATCTATAAAAACAGGAACTTTAGCAGACGAACAAGAAGAAGAATCCATTCAAGGAGAAGAAGAAACTCTGAAATGCTTCACTATATATATAAAAATGGCGTTGCCTATACAGGGAGGGCCGGAGAAGAGAAGAAAGAGAAAAAAAGAAAGAAAAGAAAAGATAGAACGAAGCATTTTGTGCTCAGTAGGTTCAAGGTGAAGGTGGCCAAAATCCTAAACCAACAGTTTCTCCCGCACTGGCTGGATCGATCGATAGGTCTGTTGGTGAAGTATGGCTTTAAGTGAGGGACGGACCTACGTAGTAGACTCGAGCTCCGATCAGCCCCTCATACCCACTAACTAAACTTTTACGGCCTAAAGCTTTGATAAGCCTATTTAATATTTTAGTCCGGAAATTTTTCTTTTTCCTTTTAGCCCTCCTCCTGGGTCCGTCTATGCTGCCTTCAGCTCTGACACTGCAGACGAACAAACATACGTCGTAAACAAAGGAACGAGAAGGAGTTAGTCCTGTGATCACGAATACACATTTGTCACGGTTGATTATTATTTTTTAAATAACATTTTAATTTTTCGTATAATTAAAACCAACCAGTACATCATCCATCAAAGCAAACGTACGATAGATAACAGACACGACTAAGTTTAAGCTTATACTCTCCTATTTTATATGTTCGTTTTAACTAAGTTAAAATATTAAGGAGACCGGAAAAAAATATCTAAAATTATTATTACTAAAATTAAAAATAAATATATTTAAAATATAAAATAAAGGAGATTGTTTTTTAATTATACAAATATCATTTTATCTTTAAAAGAAATGAAGTATAATAAAAAAGATATTAACACATTTGTTTTTTAGTTATATAAATGTTATTTAAAATTTTAAACTGTGTCATATTAAAAATAAATTTATAAATATAAAAGATCTAAGAGTATATTTGAGAATATTGAATTAATTCGACTATAAACAAATGTTGGATACATTTTTAAAACTGACAAAAATAAAATAAAGGACAAATAGATACAAATTACATGACTAAGTTTGAGATGAGAAGAAGTTTATATTCCTTTATTTCTTCACGACCATTACTACTTCATGTGATAACCCCAAGGACACATATATAATAGGATTCAGACCAAATTAAGAACCAAGATCCATTCATATTCTTTTTCACGTTGTCCATCTCTAGTTAGGGAATTCCTATTTTCTTCCCTGGTTTGCAAGAATCTACCATCTCATTCTTTTTCTATGTATTGCTTTTGTGTTACTAATTGAGTAATAATGGAAAAGACTAACCTTTGCAAGGAACATCTGGAAGGAGGTCTACTACGGCTTTACCTACAAAACAATCAACCGGCGTCTCCAAACCGCCGTGGAGGAATTTGGTGCCCTTAGAATAAAAATGGATGTATTTGTTTATGTTTTTTTTTATTATTATTTTTTTTTATTATTTATTATTATTATTATTGTTATTTTTTTAGAATGAAAATGGATGCGTAATTATTGTGTTCATCAATGCCCATTATTCCAAAGTCACGACAGATCCCAACATCAAGAGTATATTATTATCTTCGTCGATAGAGGTTAAACATTTCCATGAAACGATCCATCCATTTAAAAATTCGTTAAGAAAAGGAAAAAAGCCAAAAATAACTTATTCCATACATTAATATTGGAGTTCTATCCCGAATTTTAAAATCCAAGGAAAATATCCCATTCGGTTAGAAACTCTGTTGTCTAAGCGTGTGGTTTCTCACGTGCGGGATAAAGACACATATACCCTAACCCGTGCTGCCACATATACAAATGATCTGACGGTCTTTGTAACTAATCATGGCGGCCCCACAACTAGCCATGTGTTTGTTTTCACAAGTGGGTTTTTGGCACGTGCTGGTTTAACACACCCTAAAGAGATCGAGCTTCTTAATCGGGTAGATTCAGAAGAGAAAAATAATTATGACCAGGAAACCGAGAGAGGGAGAGAGAGAAATAAGTAAGAAATGGATTGCATGATGGAGAAGACGAAGAGAATGGCGTTTATGAGTAGATAGAAGCTCACAGATTTAGTACTTCGGTCCTAGAATCTCACAGATTCAGTAGAAGAAGGCAGTTTCAGTTAAAAATGACACAAGAAGACGTTGGTGTTTTTGTAGCAGATTAGGTAAGTAAATCGAATATATCCACTTATTTCGGTTTAATCACATGATTGATTGTGTTTATTTGAAGAAGAGATAAATTTTTGATTTGATTTTGAAATTTAGGGTTCATCCAAATTTGGGAGTTTTCTAAAATTAGGTTATTTAAGTTGTTCCTTGTCTAATTTAGGGTTTGTAATCGATATAAGATATGTTATTTAAGTTGTTTTGATTTTTAGAAATTTAGGGTTTTCTAATATTAGGTTTTACTGAAATTGAAATTAGGAATTTCCTGATTGAAATAGAAATTGAAATTAGGTTTTACTGAATATCATTAGTTAGGAATTTTCTGAAATTGAAATTGAAATAAGGATATTTGACCACAGTGGTGGACTTGCAATTGACTTCAATATCGAGCAAATTACTAAAAGAAAAATTGGAATGAGCGGATGATTACAAGGTTCTGGCACACCCTTGTGTTGGCCACGCAGTGGCTGCTGTGTGGAAAACCTATTATAGGTTTTTTTTTATCGGATGTGTTGAACATTGGGGAGCAATTGACTTGTAGACCTGTTTCTCGTATCAGAATCATAGTACGTTTGACATATATTGAATTGTTGATTTGAATGCTAACCAACTCCAGGCCTTTGATATAGATTCTTTTACATTGAATGTTTTGTATGTCTTACAGTTTATTCAAACAATTTTATGCTCATTTATAATTGACTTTGGTTGGACTATGAATATTGTGCATGGCAAGTGAATATTATTTCTTTCTTTGTTAAAGGTATGGGCTATATGTGAAAGTGCAAAATGCTAAAATTATGCTCAATTTCAACTATGATGTTGTATGATTTTGCGTTGTCTGCGATGTTACAAGCTATAAGCTCTGTATGGTCTTCTATATATATTTTTTATTTTATTTTGGCAACAGCAGTCTCAACATACCACAATTATTACAAGAATATGCATTTCAGATGCCGTATCATATTGTTGTTCCTGGATATTCTAATGGCTAGTGATTGGGACTTTACTTTAGAACGAGCCTGAAATCCCCTGACCCTAAAGAGAGATATTTCCGTCTGCTAGTACTGGATATGATACCTGCATTTTCTTCTCTTTTATTTCGTGGATGGACCTTTAATTTCTTGGCGTACTTGGTTTTTCTTTCTGTTGTGTTTTATAGAATATTATGGCAAATGCTATTAAAAATGGTGATATTCAACATCCAACAAAAGTGCCATCTGTTTCGACAGCATCAACCACGTCTTCTTCAACTGCAACAACAACAACATCTTCTAGTAAATCTGCAGCTGCATCTTAAAAAAAAAAAGACAACTACTTAAGCTTTTATTTTCTACTTTTTGTGAAGATGTTAGATGTTATCTTTAATACTAATAGGAACAGTCATGTTTTAGTTTAACTTTATAATATCAGTTTCATAGCCTTTCAAAATCATTGCTTTGGATTTCAATATTTGATTGCATTTATATCTGCATTTTTATTTTTGTCTGTACATATTGCTAACTTTTTTGTGCATATTTTGTTTGTTTTGGGCATAAAATTGTGCGTCGGAAACCCAAATTGCTTTTGTTGGACATAAAAACGTGCATTACAAACCCATTGTCTAACGGGAAAAATCTTCACCGTTGATTTTATACAGTGACCACGTGGCAGCAGCATCCTAACGCAGTACACAGAAGTAATATTGTGAAAGTTTTTTTTTTCTTTTGTATTGGAAAAAATTCACGTGAAAAACACATGCGGATTTGAGACCGTTGGATCATATATACACGTGGCAACATCCAAAATATCTGGGGTATTTGGGTTTTTATCCCGCACGTGAGAAACCACATGCTTAGATTTAACCGAGTTTATAACGGGGTAGGCCATTTTTCTTAGATTTTAAAATTCGGGGCAGAACTCCAATATTATTGTCTGAAATAGGGTATTTTTCCCTCTCTCTCCTTTCTTCACAACTTTTTTCACTAAATTGTTTGATGGTTAGTTACTATAAATCATGTTGTCTTCTTCTTCGGGAACAAGAAACACAAAATCTTATGGCAAGCAATCTGTTGAGAACTTATGTTGAACCTTTTGTAGCAACAACTCTGATTGGTGCCCTACTTGGGGTGATTGCATATAAATGACATCTGAAGAACAAGGACCAAGGCAAATTATCTATGTCCATTCTTTGAATCAATGATAAAACATACAACTGGATTCATAAAAATCGAAATTTATTCGCGATTTAACAATCTTGATTGTCATTAAAGCTTTCCTTTCAATAAGATTTTGTGTTTTTTTTTGCTCTTCATTGCAACACTTTCAAGGCTAACTCCTGTAAGTTAGCTAACCAAGTTAGCTAGTTGGTTTGCTTACAGTATTTGAGTCCAATCTAGTTGGTTTGCTTATTGAGTTGGCTTAGTTGTCCGCTTCTTTTCCTTATTTGCTAGCTTTTCCCATTGCGATTTGTTAATTTGTATTTTATTTCAATTAAATGTCTTAGGTTATACTTTAATTTTCCATTCTGTCTTTGTTTTTACACTATCTGCTTGATCCTTGTGAACATTTAGAATTCTTGGTATCCTGTAATATTCAAGTGAATAGAAAATTTACATGAATGATAGAAATAAACTCATTTACTCAGTTGAACTCCAGCAATCTATATCTTTATCGCAAAGCAAGTCCACTACTGCAACAAAAACTAGGTACCACTTACTAATACAATTTTACTAGTTCAAAAATTTATAAAAGAAATTACTATCTTCGTTTCAGGAAAAAAGTTATTATAAAGGAAGTATAATTTATTCATTCAACTTATTTACACAAAATGTGATGCCATCGGGGAAAAAACAACCAGTACTCATGAACTAGAATACCTACATCACAATGTTTTCAAGGATAAAAAAACTCCCAAATAAACAATTAGAGTCTTCGACCAGTTTTTTCCAATCTCTCTTATAAAATTTGACTGAGTTACATGTGACATCGATTACCAAAATTAGGGATCAACTAGTTTCTAATAAATTAAGAAACTCATGCTACAATACACCGAACAGGAGTACACGAAATTGAGAAAGATCATACCTTGCGCATTTCCTAGTGTGAATTCATTAACAACAAGCTGAATTCATAACAATTTTGGATATAGAAGTAGTATGAAAAATACAATATGTAAGAAAATGATGCGGGAAAAGAGGCACCGCCTTAATAAAAATAGTTACACACGTAGACGTTCAGGGATTTTATTTTACCAAAAACAGACTCAAACGAAGAATGAACAGATTTCTTTTTTATGATAATGGAAGAATCAAAACATGGGTAGAGAGATATGTTCTGAGTTGATGTTTCCTTTATCGGCTCGTCTTGGTTGGAGTCGTATAGGTTTTTCTATGCTAAAATAGTGCCACCTCATCAAAGGTAGTAAACCGATTGATGAATTGGGATGAAAGTTTATAAAGTTTTTTCTAAGCCATGAGTCAAAAGCGTGAGTCTCATGATCTGGACCCAAAAATTGATTAGATTGTATGCTCTTGGTTTGTTTTTTCCAATAGGTATAACGTGTTTGAATTATAATCTTTTTAGTGTATTATGTATTGGATGAAGCTATTTCTTTTTTCTTTCATCCTAATTAATCTGGTCATTTTAAGGGCGACCCAAAAATTAATTTGGAGTGATTTTTTTAACCCAATTCTATAGATGTGGCAAGGGATAACCTAGCGGTATATAAAAATACTTAAATACTCTTTTATTAATCAAACATTACCTTAAAACATTTTACTAATAAAAGTTTAAAACCTTAAACCTAAACCATTCTCACCTTTTTCTCTACCGATTCTCTCTGATTTCTCTTCTTCTTTCTCGTTTTTAAGCTACCGATTGTGGCACAATCCAATTCATCTTCAACCGATTAATCGTAAACCAATTCTTCGTCGTTATTACAATCTAAAAATGGCAAGAAAGAAGCAAACAACCCGTCAACCTCCTAATACTAACTGGCCGGATTTTGCCGAGAGAGTAAGAAATCGAGAGATCGTTGAAGAACATAGCGAAGAACGCGAAGAACACGAAGATGATGACCTAGAAACGGAGACCGATTCCGATAATCATCCTCTCCGAAACTTTATAATGATTCCAATAAGGAAAGGGTTTACCATTATTGTGTTTATTTTGCTTCAATCGAATGAAATCAAGGATAGAATATCAAGGGTTTTAGCTTAGATGTCATAATCGGTAGTTTCGTATTTGTATTTAACTACCGATTATGTTACTGTTCTTCATTGATCATGAACATCATGCACAATCGGTAGTTATGTTTAGTCATAAACTACCGATTATATTCCTGGACCAAAATTTAGGCATAATCGGTAGTTTCTTATAAGGTTAAACTTCCGATTGTGTAAGTTAGTGATTCCTCAAAAACATCGACCATAATCGGTAGTTAGATTTAGTCATAAACTAGCGATTATATCCTTGGACCCAAATTTACGCATAATCGGTAGTTAATCTTTTTATGTAACTACCGATTGTAGTGTGTCCATATGCACAATCGGTTGATAATGTAGAGCCCATGCTACCGATTATGCATAATCGGTAGTTACTTTTTTTAATTTACTACTGATTATGTAGTGATTAAACGGTGTCTTCTTGGAAATAATTGTTCTTTATTTTGTTTTTTTAGGGAAAGGCAATCTAAGCAAGCCCAAGATACACTTTTTTCGGGGCCTCAACCAAGTGGTTATGAAAGGCTGGTACGTAATGTTATTTCCTTTTGATTTTAATATTACGGCTCAATATTTTAGATAATAATTGTTTGATTGTTATTGCCTAAAAACAGAAAAAAAAAAAAAAAGGTTTGCATTTTTCTGAGAAGATTCTGAGAGAGCATAAAACCTCATTGACAACATTGATAATGAAGACTATGCTAGCAAACTTGGAGAGAATAAGCCTAAGAGGCTAGCAACAAAGCACAGTAAAAGATCTCGCGGTTCATCTAGTGTTGATGCTCGTCGTCCTCGAAATTAGATTGTGGTTGTTTTGACAAAGAACATCATTTTGAAAGTTGATTTGTAACAAACTTGTTTACTTTATGGATATGTCTATGGTGTTTAACATTACTTGTGTTTAATGTTCTAACATTTGAATGGATTATGCATGTTCAAAATGGTGGTATTTTGATAACTTTTGCAATACCCAATTTGGGGCTACATGCATAATCGGTAGTTTAAAAAATTCTTAAACTACCGATTATGTATTTACAAAATGTTGGAATTTTGATAATTGTTTCGATTCCAATTTGGGGATACATGCATAATCGGTAGTTTAAAAAATTCTTAAACTACCGATTATAGATTTTCAAAATGTTGGAATTTTGATAATTTTTCCGATTTCCAATTTGGGGCTACATTCATAATCGGTAGTTTAAAAAATTCTTAAACTACCGATTATGAATGTTCAAAATGTTGGATGATTGATAATTTTTTCAATTTCCAATTTGGGGCTACACATTATAATCGGTAGTTTAAAAAATTCTTAACCTACCGATTATAAATGTTCAAAATTGTGGGATTTTGATAATTTTTTCAATTTCCAATTTGGGGCGACACAATATATTCGGTAGTAAATATATTTTTTAGGTGAACGATTGTGTAAATCGGTAGATAATTGTGATCCCAAAACTACCGATTGTTAATATTCCTACGAACTTAGTTACATATTTTCTGTACACTCTTGTTACACCAAGACTCAACGGTTTTTTTTTTTTTGAAAAAAATAGCCGTTAAGGCTCTAATCTATATAAGGAGGGTGACCTCTTCTCATTTAAGCACCTCCAATACATTTTAACTCTCCAATATCGATTAAATAATCGTATAGATTAATGGCTCAACTGTTCACGGTAGATGAAGATTTATCGTTATGTAGGCGCTAAGTGCAATTCTATCCAAAGCGAGGAGAAGAACGTAGGAAAAATGGTGTAATGATTATGAGTTATTTGGATAGTGTTCACGGACATTTTTGTGTTGACACCGGGAACCCCAATAACCGTAATAAAGATGGTCTTTTTTGTCGATTTCATTCTATAGGCAGAGAAGTTGATCCATTTGTGAATTTAACTTATCTTGTCAATCGATTTCGTTTGAGGGGTGAAACTAATGATGAAGTTATAGCGAGATCTCTCGAGGAATGGCGACGATGGAAACGATCAAATTACCGTTACGAATCTCATTTCAATATCATTAAGGTGATGGACAGATTCAACCCGTTTAAGGTTCGTCCACGCCGCTAAAGCAGAAAGGAATTTTCCAAGACAGTGTACAATAATAATTTAATATAATAATAGTGTAAAACGGCGGGTTTATAAAAAGAAACCAAAACCTAATTCTTCTTCTTCTCTACCTATTCACGCCTCTTTTTCTTCTCGTTTCCTTCTCTACCTCTACCTCTACCTATTCTCAACTAAAACAGCCTCATTTTCCATTTCTTTTCCTCTACAGATTCTTCTACTCCCTTTACTCTCATTCTCCATTGAAAAATGGCTCCAAAATCTTTACCTAAACAATCAAAGAAGGGAAAGGAAAAGATGGTGATAGAGAAGTTCAAAATCATTGACATCAATTCGTCAACCAATTCCGATGAACTTCCCCTCCGACCAAAAAATGTTTCTATCCAATTAAAGAAGGGAAAGGAAAAGTAAGTTACATCCAACTTTTATGTTTTTTAGTTATTACTTTGAAGAAATCATGATAATTCTTGTTTATAGACTTTTCTCTAACGCATAATCGGTAGAAATCTGACGAACATTATCTACCGATTATGCCTCTAGTTCATCATTTCTGAAGAACATCATGCACAATCGGTAGGTATTGCATAATTTTATCTACCGATTATGCAATCAGATATTTACTGAAAACACGCCCTACCTATTGTGTGTAATCGGTTGATATTTCATATTCTTAACTACCGATTGTTTGCTTTTGTTTATTTTTATAATAGTTATTGTGTAGTTAGTTAATAATCAATGTTTGGGTATGTTCATTAGGGTTATGGATGAAGATGATTCCGATGAAAGTCTCTCTCCTGCTCGAAAGGCTGAATTGCTTTCTCGTCCTCTTTTTAATTTGCCGAAAGGAGTTTCTGATATAGAAATATATCAAATGATGTTGGACGATCCGGATTTCTCAAAATGATGAAAGATCCTAATTGTTGGTGGAACGGTCCTGACAATCCCTTCAATTGGGTTGATATTTCATCTTCAGATGAAGGATCTGAGGCAGAAATGAATCGAAGGATACCGGCTGATCCGGATTTTGATCCTCGACTCTTTTTCATGGAGAAAGACTTCTCAGGCATAAATCCATACTACAATGAAGCTGGGGAGTACATAGGTCCAGTTCAGGATGATGAAGTCGTTGTTGATCATCTCTTATAAAACACCAGACTTTTATATTTCAAGGATCATTGAATCCTACGTGATATCCATCTTTTCATTATGAAGCTATAATATCTCCTGCCAGAGTAGTCGGATACCATCCACCGTTACAGCTAATGGTCTTCCAGGTTACCACTCGTAAGTGGGAGCTAGCAGGCCTGACAACACACACCGTTCCAGCAACGGGTGGGGATGATCAGTCCCGTTGTTTACCACCGTTCCAGCGACGGTCTTCCGAGTAGTCATCCGTAGGTGACAGCCCCAGTGAGCCTGGAAATTCACAGTACTAGGTCAAGCTCAACAGACCATCTTTTACAAATGATATGAACTACTCAAGAGAGCTAGTAATCATTTCCAGATCAATGGTATGAACTGTCATCATAAACAACAACCATTCTTCTCAGATGATATGAATTGCCTCTAAATGGAAACAATCATCTCCAAGTCTCATTTGGTGATATGAGTTGGTATCCAACAATCACCTTTAATTTCTTATTAGATAATACAAACAACCTCGAAGAGGGTGCAATCATCTCTCAAGGTAGTATGAACAACCAGTAGGATGACTGCAACTACCTCTTACCAACGATATAGACTGGTAAGATTGCAATCATCTCCAAATATATGGTATGAACTGCTTGGCAGTAACCAACTCTTTCTCGATGATATGAACAACCTACAACAGTTGTGTTAAACCGCATAGCGGCTTCCTACGTACCCTTTCCGTTGCTCGAAGGGATCAAGCACGAACGCAGTTCGTCTAATAGATAATATGAACTACCCTGTTAGTAGCAATTATCGCTTGCAGTTTGATATGAACTACTTGTTTAAGGTAGCAATCAGCTCTTACATTATATAGTATGAGTTGCTTATCGTCGCAGTAACTATCTCTAGTTTAGCAGTAACTTAAACAATATGGATAGTATGAGCTGCATAACAATAACTATCCCTAGCAATTCTGAATTAACGTAAAGATGTCAACATCTACGTCTATACCAGTACCTTCCACTTTAAATCAACAGTAGACTACAACATAACACATATAAAAGGAGAATTCATTTAAATCATCCATTATATAAATCATAACATGGCTAGAGAGTGTACATTTTAGTTATCAGCTGCGAAATAGAGATTTAGTGCTAAAGTACCATTAAAAATTTAAAGACATAACATAGTACTTCTAAAGACATACCATACTTTATGTCGTTAAATAACCAAACCTCCACAGTATTATAAATACCACCAAACCAATAAAACAAAGCTATCGAAGTCTGTCCAATTTAGATACCGGATTGATAATGGATATATATGCATGTCATTCAAACCATAATAGCAATGTCCGTATTCTCGCATGCTAATCTTTATATAAAGGGGTATGAGTCTTAATCATCCAAGATTACTATAACTACACTTGCATTTATCACTGGTGTCGTATTACCAATAACATATAAGCTAGTATTACTCTTAAATTATGTGATAATAAAATTCATAGAACTGGTTCGATTGCAAAAGAAGCAAGTATCCAATTCAGACTTGGCATCATAGAAAATGACCGAGGTCTAACGTTGGAATTTTACCACTTAAATACCCTTAATTCATGTGTTCTAAAATGTAGAGCAATACGTATAACCAGATCCTTGGTCTATACAACCAATACGAGACTAATTAATAAGCATGTTAATCTAAATTATTTAGACTACATTGGAAAATCACATACTAAACAATAAATAAAAGGAATAAGCAAGCCAGAAATGAGTTAATCCTTGCACTTATATCTTATGACGTTAAGCATGATTTACATGACGAGATAGAGTAATTTCATGCACAAATGGGATGATACTGCAAATAGTAATCTAAATACTCTTAATAATTCAAGTATACAATTCCTTTAACAAGTTTATTAAGCACATAGTACCTTCAAACCTTCTTACCACTTTCAAAAAACAACTCTTAGAGCAGCAACTAGAGACTATAGCATTATGCTTAAACCACTCTCAAGGTACCACTATTTACTATGAAATAAATGGTGCCAACTATTTTCTACAATTTTCCAAAGTGCTAAGGAACTGCTAGCTCATACAAACTTACCCCAACAACACGTCATATGAAAGTCTAACTATTCAGTACAATATGAACCAAACAAATCATTTTCTAAGCAATTTGACGACGACGAGATGTGCGTCAAGCCAACTAATTTGACAATCAGTTGAGCAACTTAGGTCATGTCATTCTAAGAAATTCCACTGAAAATAACAACAAGATATAGCAAAAATAGTATGAAAGGAATCGTTGGAATTCGATGGTTGAATATTAAGAAACAAACAACATAATATTTATGTTTAGGGCCATAATTATACAGATTGCAGTCATAATGTATCTAATGATTTCAATAGTAAATGTCATCGGATCGTCCTGAAACCTTTACAACATCTTTATTACTCATATTAACACATTATAATCAAAATTCATCACCATCCAACGGTCCACTAAATGGATATACACCTTATAACCTGACTACTTTCACAGACGACATCCAGAATTCACTTACGATTTTCTCATGATTTGGGGTACCTAAAATGATTGGAAACTCCTGAAATTTTTACAGTAAATTACTTTCAAAGTAATATATAACATACTAAAAATTTGGATTCATTCGATAAACGGATATTTAGAAATCATTACAAACAGTTGGGTATCCAGGATTTTAATCCTGTAGAACCAGTCATGGAAGTCTACTGATTCTGGTACCTAACCATGTCCGATCATTTTCAAATTTTTACAATACTTTCATCACTTAATTAAGAACATCATACTGAAAAATCATAACTTCCAATGCTAGAATTTAAGATATAAATATAATAGAAAACGTACATTCTAGGGTTCATGGATACAACAAATCCAAGTACGAATTGATCATGAGAAAATACAACAATTACAACAATCAAATCAATTTTTAAGAAAATCATGATGATTATAAGATACCCAACTTATCTATTTGCAAATATCATGGGTTATAATAAAAATACCCAATTTCAAAACATGAACCCTAAATTCTCAAATATCTCAAATCAAAGTTTCATGTGAATGGATTCATGAATTGGTTTGATATAACATAAACTCACCCTGATTTCTACCAACTCATTTCATTGATTTTCTAAAGGAATCAATTCATAGAAAAACCCTCAAATTGTAACATGAAAATATTTAGGTAGAAAAGAAAAACAATAAGAGCTTTCTACCTTGTTAAGTTACTTTCATCACCAAGAATCAACAATTTCAACTAAAATCTCTACGAATACCAATCCCTAGACTTGTACTTCCTTAGAGAGAAATAATGGCATCCAAGGGGTGAAAATGTTTCCATCTTGCAAATGTTTCCATATTCAACACCAACAACACCATAATTTGTATGATTCACCAAAACCCATTTTAATCTCTCATAACTAATCTCTTGTTCCTAAATTTTTTTCTTTTTGAAAGGAGAAGGAGGAAAACATTTTTCAAGAGAAAAAGGAAGAGAAAGAACTCTTTTTTATCCTTGAGAAAACGATTTTCTCTTGTGTTTATATTATGTCAATACAATTACCATCATACCCTTGGCAACTTCCAAGTGTAACACATGTGCAGCTGCATGTGATGCGATTTTTACACCCGATATTTAGTTCATTTTATTATTTCACGTGCCCTCTCACATATATATTTTCGTATATGGCCTCATGTACATTTTTTCTCATGCTTAACAGCCTACACTTATTTTTACAAAATAAGCATGTTAATGCAAAATTGACTAATTTGGACATACTGCTCCTTAAACACAAATAAATATATATGTATTTTGTCTTTAGTCTGTTAGACTCATTTATGCTAGTCAAGCAAGACAGGTCCTTAGTCAAAAGACTAAGTAAGTCTTATTCGACTTAATATTACTACAAAATTTATACGAGACATCAAATGCCACAAAATGGGGGAATATTCACTAGGGTATTGGTCTGCCGGTCTATGGCACGTGGTGCAGCAATTGCACCCACTACAACAGTTGATTAGAGGAATGGTGGGTTGAGCAACCGTCCATTCAACCTTAATTGAAGTGGGGAGCAGTTGTCAACACTTTCTCCACCTTCTCCACTTCACCACTACTCAACCATCGACACTTTCCTCCAGAGAAGAGGTCAAGTGGTTACAGTATCTATGATATAAATATATTATCAATCTATTGGACAAAAAAACAAGTGTAAATTGAACAAGAGCTGTAAGTCGAACTCTGAGACAATTCTAATATCAACTCGATTATTCAACTTTCTCATACAGAGCGTGTTCATAGATATTCACATCCATTACATCCTACAGAGTCTGATACTCTGACCTCAACCTTCTTTTGCTTCCCTCCCTAAGACCAACCCTTCTCCTTCTCATTTGTGACTGAAGCAAGACTGGAATGGCTATTGCTTGGTTAGGCCAGGATTGTACAGATTGATCTCTCGAATCTAAATAAAGTACTTCAACAATACAAATGTTTAAGGATTGACGAGTTGTCACCTTCTCACCCCATTTTTTATAAATTACCCTTCAAATTTGTTTTTCCCCAAAAACATTTTGGCGACCACAGTGGGAGATCAATATCTCGGTTACATCAATTTCTTAATTTTTCAATTTCCCAATAAAAATGGTCGATCCTAGGTAGGATTCAGAAATCTTCAATCCCAACTTTATTTTCCTGAATACCAACGATACCTCTCCTGTTACTTCTGAATCCATTCTTTCAGGACAAACTCTTGTAGAGGCTATAAATACTCAAAATCCAACAACTATTACCGATTTGATGAAAGTCTTGAATAATATTGTAATGAATCAAGCTAATATTGTCAACACTCAGAATGAAGTATTCTCCCTTTTGAAAGTTCTTACAAATCAATTATCAAATGAACCAACATGTGTTCAACCTAGGGGGAATACTACAAAAAATTCATTTTGGATTAACAAAGATGGTAGTGATTCTTCTTCTAAGATTCACACCCCTGATGATGACGATAATAGAAAAATTTCTTCTCATACTAAATGTGGACCATAAATGAGCCATCAACCTAATTTTCCTACTCGTGAAGACTCAGAACAATTTCTTCATACGCAAAGAGAAGAGTTATCATATATAACATGTTGCAATCAGGTTCCTTATAACGAAAGGATGATGATATTCTACAAATCCCTTTTGGAAGGTTTGTGTTCCCAGACTTTTTCAGAAGCTGCTAAGCGATCGGATATAACTGCATATGCCTTGTCAGAAAGAACAAGACCTGTCAAAAATGAAAAAGCACGAGAAACGCAGCAGTCGACGTCTTTCCCGTAAGCAGTACAACATTCAACCATTTATAAATACTATAAATGAAGGAGGCAAAAGGAAAACTTCAACACTGGAACAACATCCCAAGCGTGCAGCACGAACACCAGTTCCAACTCCGGCTCCATCAGCAGTTCAACCACCTCAAAGGGAAAACCAAGCAGTTGCAGCTCCACCACCAGCCCGACGTTAATATTAACAACCAAGGGAAGCCCCAACAACCATAAATTTCCCTTTTCCAATCGAATAACTGATCAAACTCTTGTAAGTATGAATACAGGAAGGTGCCAGCCATCCGACGTCAACTAACTTCCCAAGAGATGACATATGCTCAGTATTTCCGTTTTCATAGGTTCGTCAATCATCCAACCAGTGAATGCAATGGTCTAAAGCGTGTCTTCAAAGAAAAGATGGAGTCATGAGAGTTACACCTAGGGACTGAAGATGTACAAAAGGGTCCCTATTTCTATCATCCCTTGGACACATAACCGACGTAGTGGTTCCTGAACTCATTGAATAATACATAATCATGAGTTTCAAAATCACTCAAGTCTCTTTGAATCTTTCCTTGAGTAAAATGATACATGGCAAGTGGGTCAAAGAATTTGACGTCTAGTTATCTTACTAGCTATGACTCATTAATTCATTAATTCATTTTAATTTCATTTCCTCCAAAATTTATGCAATATACATACGCATTAAATGATCAAAATCTCAATTTCAATTCAAAAACCGTTAGTTCAAGATTTTCATTTACCAATCATCTACTCGTTCGAACCTAGAAATCAAACCAAATAAAAATATTTCTACATCAAAAATCTCATCCATATGAGAATCCTCTTCCTATTTGATCACGTCAAGAATGGGGACTACGCCCATGTTGCTTACTTCACTCTGCCAACACCAATCCACTGTCAAATGTCAAATATATGTTTTACAAAAGTTGGGGTCTGACTATCACTGACAACAAGGAAGCTACAACAACACCAACTTCAATACTTTCGGCAACGCCAGCCTCGAGACTTCTCTTTCTAGCGTAGGCGCCTATAAAATGGACCAACTCAATTTACACTCAACCATAAATAGATTGCATATCCATCAAAGCAGTAGGTAATACAAACGTCCCATCATAAGACCGATCACCTATAAAATACTTCTGTAGAGTCAAGACACATAAATTTCATCAATCAAATTGTTTTGACATTAATAGAACTCAATTTTAATTTAGACAAGTTATTTGCACTCTCTAATGAAAGACGTTTAAGATGAAGTTCGTCTACATTAAGAAAACTATCAAGTTTCATCATCATCTTCAATAGTGTTTCATCTCTTGTCTACAACTATCTACTGCTACTTGCAACTCCTTATAGCATCAACTCCATGAAGAAGCCAGCCTACATCGGGTTCGAAGTTCTTGGACACGTCCAAATAGTATTTCGAGTCGGCTAACATTATTTCAGAGATAGAGACCCTAGTCACAGTGCACATCTCGGTCACATACATTATCTCAGCTAAATAATTCACCAAGAAAGAGCAGTCCCCGGACTTCTAGATAGTAGGACGTGAACATATTTTTTCCATATTTGAAGTGTATACTTCAGCAAATTAAATTGAAATGCCAAACCCTCAAGCAAGTCAGGAAGTTACAGGAAATGGAACTAAGGTCCCCTCACATGAGCAAATGACGCTGCTAACAAAATAGAGAATATGAGAGGCTGCTCACACAAAATTTTCACGTGAACAATTGTTCAAGTAATTTTTTTTTTCAAAATTCACTCGAAACCCTAGCTTACTTGTTCGCAGCTAATGATGCTGGAGATGACGTCCTTCTACAACTAATATGGATTAACAAAGTCTACAAAACTAGGGTTTAGAGACGTTGCTAATAAAGAAGAGGTTGAGATGGAAAGAAGACTTCGTTTGCAAGTTATATATTCACGTAAAAGAGAGACAAGGAAAGACTAGCCTACCTTTCTATCAATAACCAACTGATGCCTTTGATGGTTGAAACAGAGGGTGGAAACGTTGAAAGAGGAGGGAGAGTTTCTTTGATCCATCATAGGTTAAACAAAGCTTGTCCTTCTTAGGCTTCAAAACTGAGACGTTTTACTCTTTTACCCTCAACGTGTGAGCCTTGGTACAAGGAGTAGAAAACATGGACGTCTTGGCTCTTGTCCCGAACTTAGCGTTTTACTCATTCATCCTCAATGTGTGAGCCTTAGAACAAAGAGTAAAAGCGTGGACGTCTTAAATCTCGGCCAAAACTTGGCATTTTACTCTTTCATCAACGTGTGAGCCTTAATACAAAGAGTAAAAACGTGAATGCTTTAGATCTTGTTCAAATTAGGAATTTTGACTCGTTTACCCTCAACTTGTTCTTCTTAGGTAAAAGAAGCAAGCTCGTGCATCTTTACTCCAAAGGAAAAACTCAAGCGTCAATACATAGCTTGTATGAATGAAGAGTTTTACTCTTTTTCCCTGAACTTGTGCTTCTTAGGTAAAAAAAAAACAAACTCGTGCGTCTTAACTCATAGGCAAGCTCGTGTGTTTTGTTTCATAGGAAAAACTTGTGTATATTAACACACTCCTTTCAACTAGAGAGGCTTAGTTAATCCTTTCAACTAGGGAGCCTTAAAGTCAGTTTCTAAAACTTGCTTATTAGGGTTTGCTGCACACATACAAATTTCAAATCCCTAATTTATTTATCAAAGGCCATGCTAGGTCTCATTCATATGTGTGGCCTCTCACACATATATTTTCACGTGTGGCCTCTCACACATATATTACACGTGTGGCCTCTCACACATATGTTTTTATGTCTGGCCTCTCATACATATATTTTCATATGTGGCCTAACGTATATTGTTTCTCATGCTCAACAACATACACTTATTTTTACAAAATAAGCATGTCAATGCAAAATTGACTAAGTTGGACATACTACTCCTTATACAAAAATAAATATATATTTATTTTGTCTTTAGTCTGCTAGACTCATCAGGCTAGTCAAGCAAGACAGGTCCTTAGTCAAAAGACTAAGTAAGTCTTATTCGACTTAATATTATTAGTACTACTCATTACTACAAAATTTACACGATACATCAAATATCACAAAATGGGGGGATATTCACTAGGGTATTGGTTTGGTAGTCTACGACATGTGGTGTAGCAATTGCACCCACTAGAGAAAACTCTGGAAAGTTCGAACAACAGTTGAGTAGAGGAGTAATGGGTTGAGCAACCGTCTATTCAACCTTAATCAAAGTGGGGATCAATTGTCAACACTTTCTCCACCTTCTCCACTTCACCACTACTCAAAATGAAAATCTAAAAAAATAAAAAAATAAAAATTGGGATTATCTTACTTACCTGTTTTGGTAGGAAATTTCAATTCCACAATAAATGTAAAATATCTCTTGCACACCAAAAATAAAATAATACCCAAAGTAAAATCTAAAAGATAAAATAAAAATTCTAAACCAATTAACACAAAATTAAAGAAAACTAAAAATCACAATTTCTTAATCTCCGGCAGCGGCGCCAATAACTTGATGTAATTTTTATAATGTTACCGCAAGAGCATGGCTGTCGATGGGACAATATGCAAGTACGATTCGTTCCACAAGGATTTTGGAATTGCAATTCCTAGTTTTAATTAATTTTAGTGCTAATGACAAATTGATTTTGCTAATTTAATTCTAAATATAAAAAAAATGCTAAAAATGATAAATAAATAAAAGAAAACCTAGGAGTCGAGATTTCATCACTACTATGCAAACTAGATGTTGTAACTATTTTCTATAATTTTCTCAAATTATTACTCAAAACGATTTCGGACAAAATGTTACGTTTTGGAAAATATGGAATATTTATTCTAATTGTTGTTCTCAAAAAATTAACAATTATCTTCATTATAGAATGTTATTATCTAAAAAGAATATTTAAAACAACTATTTAAGCATTAAAGGACATATGAAGAAATTATTATCAATATTAACCAAGAAATAGGACCATGAGAAATTGTTATAGAAAATAATTAAAACATGCTAGCAAACATAATAGGACTTCATCTCTAATCCTAGGGAAGGAAATTAGCTACTCATCGCAAGAAGAAAGGAAGAAAAACTCTTTTTATTCATGATTGAATTAGAAAATTACAAAAAGAACTGACTAACTGACGCTGAATCAATAGAATAACCTATCAAATAAACGACTGACAGTGGGTGCAGTTGGAAAATGACCGTTCTTTTCTATATGAACCATGATATGTTATTGTAGCAGGAACTGTTGCTAAAACTGTTTAATACAAACAATTAGGTAATAGTTTTTAGCAACAGTTACCCTCTTGGCAACAGTTTCTTCAACCTTTTGGTGACGTTTTTCTCATCTTCTTTTTTAACAACAACAGATTTTTGTGATTTTGATTTCTTGATCTCTGGCAGAAGCCAGCCTCCCTTCAATCATCCTAAAGGTCTTCTATTTATACCAAAACACCAATTAACTCCAAATCTTTGAGAATATCTCTCATTCAAAAATAATATCTCGGATATTTTTATTCTTCTTCGGACTTTGATTTTTATCAAGTCTCTCTCAAATCCTTGATTTTGTTTCTGTAGTTATACCACACGATCTTTATTATGGTAGAAACAAATCTTAGGTGAAATAGGAAAGAAATCCATATTTCACAAGGTATGATCTCCTCCCTGTATTTTCTTCCGAGAGACAACTATTGCCGAGAATTTTAGTTTCCTTTTTTAACGACAACAATCTATCAAGAAACACTTGATGATATTATATCCTTCTTTACTCGAACTTGCTTGATGCTATTGCCTCACTATAACTCAAAAATATATTCTTTGCAATAACCGAAAACCTAGAAGATATTGCTCGTGATTCTTTTCCCTGAAACAACTATACTCGGTGATTCTGTTTGATATTTTTGACATTCCCAATATCTTCAAACTCTTATTAATCACGACAAGATAATATCTCGTCTTAACCCTTGAAATTCTCCAAATAAATCTCATTCAGTTTACGCAGTTAAAGAAAAGAATTTTCCCGCCAACTTTTATATTTGAACTTGAGAAAGAGGTGCCCTTATCAAACTTACTGGGTGCCTTAAGTAATTTTTCGGGTGCCTTTATCTTTTTTTATGTCAATTTTTCCATGATTGTCTATTCTTCCAAAAATACCTACAAACACAATAAATACATAATATAAATATATAAATGAGTTCTAACAATATACAAATTGAAATTAAATAAGACACGAAAACATATCTATCAATGCTTCTTGCATGCAGTGTCAAAAGAGTCAGAGTTTTTTGAAAGTGAGAATTCGATGCAGAATGTTCGTTTGGATTTTTGCTGTTTATCTTTTTGTTTATGTCGAGTGACAGTGGTGTAGTTGTTATTGTTGAGTTTGAAAGAAATTCGACGATTAAATGAAGAAAATTGAAAATAAAAAAAAAAATCAAAAACACCGCTCATTAGAAACCCCTAAAATCTATAATCTCAGTTACAGATCTAAATACAGTTCAAGAGAAACTCACAAATACTTGATATAGTAAAAAACAAGATGATCAATGAAAATGGACAAAATATCTTGAGATTCAATTAATGAAATCATAACCAAACCCATTCGACCAAACTAAAATTTGATTTGAAAAATAAAAAATTTCACCCAATCGTCGAGTTGATTTCCAACCTTAAAATTCTTCTACTCTCAGAGAAGCAACAGTAACCTTCGTATCTAGATAAAGCTAAAGGATATAAGATGAAATGAAAAATATTTAAAAGACCTAATTTTAATACCATAACTCTGCCAACTGTATTTATTAGAAAAAAATCCAATCCAAAGATGGGAGAAATAATCTTACGGTCAATAAGCTGCTAGCTTATTAAGCCGTCCCACACGGCTGCGCGTGACAGCAGTCCTCGTATTGTACACTATATCCAGTTACTGGGTTCAAAGATATTTGCCAAGGGTCATTCTTTTTTGGGCTTTTTGGCTAATTCTACTGGATGATTCAATAAGATAAAGTTAACGTATTCAGAAAAACAAAGATTACTTCTTAGCTTCTGTTTTCACTCCTTGCCTGATCAGCGCAGGTTATGTGAGAGACAAATCGGTCAAAAGGCATATGATAAATCAGATAAAAATTCAAGAATCGATGAAGGTAATAAATCCTATAAAATTGGTGAATCATGGCACATTATACTATCTCAGATATGTTAGTTTACAATTTGCAAGATACATATGATTCAGGGTGTTAGAGGTAAGGCTGTTGCTGAGCACCCAAGCCCAATCTAGTTCTAAAATTAAAAGAACAATGCAGTGTATAATAATTGGTTCCAAGTATCAGGTAGTCCAGGCAGACACCAATGACTACAATCTGAATATCGAAATGGATCCCCTCTTTGGCCTTGAGGAATATCTCCACTATAAATCGAAGGATGCGCGTCTTTTCTTAGTTGCGACAGTGTTGTTATGTCTAGCAGGTACGGTGGAGATCTCATGTCTCTTAGAACAGCATTAACTATATTCATTTGATCTGGATAGGCACCTGAATATAACCCTCCACTGACAGGCACTGTTTCACGGTAACAATTCTTGGTCGCTGGAGTAGAATTCCATTCGTTGGGACTGCAGTGGAGCAAAAATACCAAACATTAATCAATTATTTCGACAACCGTTCTCAACCGTCAAGTTATGCATCTCATTTCTCCATAAAATCCAACTCCTAGCCAGATAAATTGTGTACCCCATATTGGCTGTTAGGTGTACATTCCTAACAAAAAAAAAACAGTTGACAGACGACAGTCCCCTGCCGACGTAACTATCTTTCTAAAACACAGCTTCTGCTGCAGATTAAATCCAATGAAGCCCCACTTGAAACCTAAGTAGTTATGGGAAGAAAAGCAGAACTATACAAGACTAATAAAATTCACAAAATCTTTTTCTCAGAAGCTGCTGTGATAGACTGTGTGGCACTGTTTTAACACCACTTCTTTGAAATCATCTGATAAAGGGTATGAATGCACTCTTCAACAACTCTATACCATTACCTCCATTGCAGATGAAGAATACTAGGCAAAACATCAATGCATAGTTGAGGATTTAGACTAGAGATATATGTAGGGGACCTAGTCATACTAGGTCAGGATTCCTGTGTGGTTCAGAGTACTAGTGCAAAGCTGCAGTAGTTGTCTCATAAAGCT
Source organism: Papaver californicum (assembly GCA_023531435.1). Classification (NCBI taxonomy): domain Eukaryota; kingdom Viridiplantae; phylum Streptophyta; class Magnoliopsida; order Ranunculales; family Papaveraceae; genus Papaver; species Papaver californicum. Next base: position 1,689,124 of record JAJJMC010025461.1, on the reverse strand, counting down.
AGATACATCACTATATGGGAAAAACTCATTTTCTGCCGCATTTACTCTTCTCAAGAAGGCAACGCATTGAAACTAGAACCCTAAACAAAACCCAATAATGGATGAGAGAGAGGGAGAGAAGAGAGACTTACTCATAGTGAGTAGGAGAAATGGCTTGAAAAATAACAGTAACTTTTGTTCTATCAATGTTATTGTCTACATATTTTGCCCATGTTCTTAGTCCTTTCTCATATGCAGCTAAACGATCCATTTCTTTATAAAAAGATCCATCTGATTCCATATAATCCCACCTACATTCAAACACTAACACATTAAAATTTCAATTTGAACTAATGTAATGTCACAGTGATGACGGTAATGCCGAATTAAACTCAACCCCATTGATCAAAGTTGAGAAAAATTAGTCCATACCCTTGAAGTCTTCCAGCATGAATCCACCAATGTCCTGAATTAAACACTAAAACATCTGCCCCTTTCCAAGCTTCGGCATTACTCGAAATATCATCTAATTGAAGTATAAGCTTCCCTTGTTCCGCATCGATATCGACCAAATACGGAGCCTTATAGAATAACAATGTCACTCCATAATCCTACAAAATACGCATTGCACAGCACAAAAGGAAGTAGTAATTAGCTTAAATACATTCTCTTAATAAACATAGTTAAGTTAATAATAACTAGTACTACTTACCAAGAACCCAAAAGTTAAAAGAGGATCTCTTCTAATAACTTGTGTTTGAGTATAAGGAACATCAGCTAAAATCATACAAATCAAAGACTCCCATTGATTCTTACCCAGAGAATCACCAACAAACATCAGTGTTTTACCCCTCATTCTTGTCAAAAACAAACCCCCATCAAACCTTGGGAGCACACAATCATTAGGCTTCCATTGAAATCTTTGATACTCAGAATCAGGTCTACCTTCCATTTGACAATCGAATTGAGCATCAACCATTGGACAATTTGATGATTTATAAACCGGTAATGAATCATCTTTAACCCAGCTACCAGAATACAAATCACAACCAGTTTGATTGAAATAAACTGGGGTTTTACTTTTATAACTACTACTCTTCTTCTGATGATGCATACTGTAGATTATAGCTGATGATGCTAACTGGGTTTCTAACAGTAACATTAAGAAATATACAACCAAAAACCAAAACCCACCACCATGAATGTAAAAAGAAACACACACAAAATCTCTACTCATTTGTCAGATCAAAGAAAGGAAAAGAAAAAAAAAAGAGAAAAAGGAAACAACTTGGAGATGGAAGTTCCTCTCTCTCTCTCTCTCTCTCTCTCTCTCTCTCTCTCTCTATTCCGTTGATATGGGTATGAGCACTTTTGACAATACTACACTGTTGATGTTTAGGTGCAAACCATTCATTTGAAGATACTTTCTCTATCTATGATTCTATACCCCTATATATATATATGTGTGTGCAGTGAGGAAGTAACGAGTATTGACAGTAAAGTTTTTAATTTTGTACTGTGTGGTAAGTGTCGTTGCTTTCGTTTGTCCATCAAACATGTGAAGAGTTTCTGGTGTGGTGTGAAGTGAAACAGTGGGTCTCCTCTACTCTTCTTTTGTAGCCGAGGAGAGTTTGAGAAGGTTAGCTTACCTCGAGCAGTTCAGATGACCGGAAAAAACCCATCAAATTTTTGAAAATGTAGAAAGAACAAAAAAAGAAAATAGAATTGCATCTCGATGAACTTAAAAAAATTGGTGAGTACGAATCTTTGTTCTTAAAATAAGCACAAGCGCGTGCACATTGATTTGCTTTTCGGCTTTTAACGCGGAGGGTTTGTGATTTCAATCAAGAATAAGAATTGGAGAATAGCAGTCTTGCACACTTATCTTTTCTAAGGATAGGGACTGGATGGGTGCTTATTGAAAGCTGGATTCCATGTTTGCCTAATCGAGTGAGGAAAGAATTCTTGCAGGGGAAATAAAGAATTTGTGTAAACTGACAAGGAATAAAGAACAGAAAGATGAAGAAAAAAAAAGTGTGCTTTTAAAATTCAAACAACTCCCCCTTCACTCTCTTTTTCCTTCTTTTTTTTTTTGTGTGGCTTTCTTCAGCACATAGAAAACTAAAATTTTAAGGTCTTTTGGTCATCAAGAGAAATGTCAGTATGACATGAAAGATGGCAAACGTTAGCTGGTTCTGTTGCTGACCGATTAGATCAAAGACTAGCTAGTGCAATCAGTGCACAATGACCACCCATCTTAATAAGCAAAGGCCTAAGAAGTGCACTAAACATTAAAATCAGTCGGAAACATTAATAAACCGATGATGCCTACATAGAGTTACATGCTTTAACAGGACAACTGTCTTACTAAATAAAGAATGCAGATTTTTTACACTACCAGGATTTTGAATATCTTTGACAGGTCGTTAGACTTGCATTACGTTTAAAAACAGTAAAATACCTGGATTATGAACCACCATTATCATTGAACTTACCCTCCTAATCTATCCATACGAAGTTCAGGCTAGCTCTTTTTTTTATCAATAAGGTGTTTGTTTCACCATCTGCTTTAAATCACTAATATTCTTCATTAATTAGTTTCTCCAAATCTTGTGTATCAAGTGGCTCTGTATAATAACCTTTCAAGGTTTGCCAATCTACGGGCAGTGGATTGCTGTCAAGTCTAGGCGACGTAGTGATAGAAGTTTTAATTCACCTAAACCCATTTGAATTCTTTTTTCAAAAGAGACAAAACCTTTTCTACACCCTTTTGGATTCTCATTAGAAATAAAACCATTTGTTGCTATCTTTCTCTCCGAGAGTTCATTATCTTTCATGCATCTCTTACAAGCTGTTACTAAAGAACTGAAACTTGTGTTTGGAGGCAAAGGCGAACGATACCGTAGCTCTTTCTTGTTTCCTGACTTCATATCATAATAGAAATCCCATCCAACAGCCCGCAGATGTTCCTTTGCTTGCAAGGCCATGCTCGTGGCACTACCTCCACTTCTTCTTAACTCTTCCTGTTTCTTATTCTGATCCACATTTAAAATTGACCCAAACTATCATAGCTTGAGGACAGTATTTTGGTTTGATGTGTGCATTTGCGAGTTTCTTATTATTTCGAACGACAATAGATTCTCCACCTGATAATATACAAACACCGCTTGCATAACCATCCTTATTAGCCACAGTAACCAATTTTTTGGTATCAGCCACAGAGTTGTGACTTAAACTAGTCATGCGCAGTTCAATGTTCCTACATACATCAGCAAGGGAATAAAATGCCTTCTTATCAGGCGACATATACCGGAATTTGATTATTGAATTCCTTGTAGCTCCATCTCTTTTACTGCACTCAATTTTCCATCTCAAATACGAAAGAAGCATTCTAACCTTTGTTGTTATACTGTTATGATCAATTTCTTTCGAGCGTTTATCTGCTGCACCTCGTAAATAGTTATAGAAGTAGGACAGAATTCAGGTCCAACAAGTACCCAGTTTACTAGTTTTCGACCATGACTATGGAGAGCAGAAGGAACAGCTAAACCTTCTTGCTTAGTTGTAGCAGTAGTAGTAATATTTGTGGAACCATAACTATTCACATAATTACTCGATTACGAATCAATACATTAGAAATATCTCTACTACTACTATCACAGTTAAAAGGTACTAAATTAAAACTAGTCATAGAATTACCACTTTGTTGATCTAACCCACCTTTAGTTCTTTCTGCCTTTTTCACAATGCCGGACGCGAAGCCATCCTCTTGTTCTGTTGGAAAATAATATATATAAAATATGAATTTTAAGGTTTTAAGAAAATAATTAGGTTCTTGTTTTCTTTTAAGAATGAAAAACTTATCAGTCCCACATTGGAGAGTTTCCATCTTAAACGGTTTTAAGAGACAATATAAAATTATTAGTCCCACATCGGGGAGATCATTCTTCTTAAGCAGTACCAGGTTATTATATAAACAAGCTCTTTTCTCAACCTAAAGGATTAATCCAAGGAAAAAGGGTTTCTCCATATTTTTGAAAAGACCAAAGAAAAATATTTTTCTATTGTTTTTCTTAAGCTTTCGCGATTTTCCTTGAGGTTTTTTTCGGAGTTGTCAAGCTCAACTTGAGCATCTACTACGAGTGTTAGTAGTAGGTGTAGTAGGGTGTTTTATCCTGGAGGCATCCGCCCTGTGGAGGCTATAGCATCACTCTTGAGTGTATCCGGGCGCTAATGTCTTAAGGACTGCGTGTTGAACACGTGACTCACTCTGTTTTCCAAAGTTTTGCCATGTTGCTGTTGCGGAGATCTGGGGAGCTTATCCGTTTCGTCAAATCGATCAATTCCAATACAAAAGAGCTAAGTATCTTTGTTTATTTGAAATTTCTTAATTTTGATTATTGCGCCCAACAATCTTAAGACATTACCTTTAGTAGTAATCAAAAATGAATGCTCGATTTGTGAATCGTTGACGTTGATATTATATTGGAAAATAAAGGATATTAATTGTGAAGTGAAAAACAAAATTGAGTTTTTTGGTCAGCTATAGGGTTTCGAGTATATCTCTTAACTTAGAAGGAATTTCGACAAATACTTTTAACCAAATATAGTAGACACCTGATAGTTACCCACACCAAATTTCAGAATTTTTGGAGTTGTAAAAAGTATTTTTTAGGTATTTTACAAAACTGAGAAACGTTCCTGAAAAATTCTGACGGGTAGAAAAATATTGTTGACTAAATTAGTTTTTCTGGGGTAACCATGTGTTTTTTGAAATTCTGATTCGAACGAAGTTTGTAGATCTAGATGTTATCTTCAAAAACCATTTTTTATTTTCTGATTCGGAATTGTGGTTTGTGAGATATGGTGTTTGTAAAAACGTTGTGTATGTTTGTCCAGAATATCAATAATTATATCTAAGCTCTAGATTAGTATGAGATCTTGCAACCATTTACAGTGGTACTTTTCACCTTGGATATAACATGAAAAACCGATACTAGTGAGTGCTTTTATCCATGATAGACTTGAGATTTCAATTTAGTTGAAATATTTATCATAAACAACTTAGAGCAAGTAACGAATTGATTTTTGTGACTTAAAGTGATAATCTCTTATATGTGTGTTAGATTACTATCACATTGCTAATGAATAAGATGTTAAATCAGTTGTGTATGAGTTATCCATTGTGTTATAAATCACTTTGATTATATGTGTTTTGTGTAGTATCAATTGACATGAATCACATGAATGGTTAATAATTGTGTATTAGCAATTTCTATGGTGATTTCTAAATCATTTCGAATATGTTACCTTTGGTTGAAAATATGAGAATCATAATACACTAGTATACCACAGTCATATGGATAGTGAGGTATAAAGTATCTTTTAGTAACTAGTGCAACAAGAAGGTTAGGTGATCAAATGTGCTTGAATTGATATGTATGTACACAAAAATTGTTTAGGGTTTTTATTACCAAGTTTTGTTACTTACTTATGATAGTGATAGTCTAATGTGAAGAGAGACTTAAGTAACTTGATAACTATGTGTTCGCAATAAATATTTTGATAAGATGATCACTTATAATATCTTGATAATTGTATATTACCTATGACGAATAAAAGTATCAACCAATTTTTGAATCCTAGTTGTTCAGAAGTTTCATCATCTTAAGTTGAATGATAAATTTAGTGTTAATCTCTGGTAACTTATACTACCTCCGTTTCAGGAAAAGAGTTACTATCACTTTTTTAAATTGACCTATTTTTAGGCTAAAATGAAAAAGTGATAGTAACACTTTTCCAGAAACGGAGGGAGTATTTTTTTAGTTGTGTGCTTATCTCCTCGGAATAGAGAATTGTATATTCAAATTTGAATGAAACAATTGACATTCTTAATGTGTTAAGTAATTTTACTTTTCAGTGGAGATGATAAAAAGAATTGGTTGGTAAATGCCAGAAGTGCTGGAACGTGTGCTCCAGAAAAGGCATGTTTTGTCTTCTACCAGGAATGGAAAAGATTAAAAGCATTTTCATGAACAATTCAACTATCAAAATAGTTGAAGAAATAGGTAAATGATGTACAAGGCCTGTCAGGTATGGACATTAATCAGATTATGATATCATTCTTAATATGTGCATTGCGAATTAAAACTAGTGCCAAATGCTATCTACCTAAGTTACTATGAAATGTTATACTTGGAAATATGGTCTTGTGATGCTTTGAGTGTTAGCTTAATAGAACAAGACAACAGTAGATAAAAGGGAAAATCGTCGATGAATTGAGAATGAATACATGAGCATGTTAAATCATAATGTTGGTATAGAGTACCATTATATGGTGTGTCTTAGTTAGATGCAACCTAAAGGACACATAATTGTAGTTTCTTATGTTGAGAAATCCTGATAATTATGGGAGGCCTTATGTCTCAACTGTGGGGTATAAGATGGAAACAAGTGTTTGTTTGATTTCTCAAGTAGATTCATAGAACACCCTAGACTTATATGTTCCCTACCCTGTAAACCTCAATTGTGGGGGTCTAAGGTGAGAATGAAGAGTCGACTTCTTTAGCAAATCATTGCATATGATCACCAAAACTGTAGTATGATAATTTTAAAGTTTTGAAGCTAACAACATTTAATTAAAGTAAATTTTATTGTTGAGGATGTTGAGTTCTCGACAATAGTTTTCTGAGGTCGGGTTCTCACACGAGATTGAATAAGTCAGACAGAGACTTGATTTTGTGAAATTATTGTTAGAGAATAAAATAGTGATCTCTTGGCACATACTCACATGAATCTATAATTACTACATCAGGCATTGTTTGCCATTATTATCAGTATGCTACATTAGATGGATGTTGAGACACTATACATAAATGATTAGTCAAAGATGGACAAACCTTAAGGGTTTGGTTAGCGCTAGGGGTACAAACTGATTACACCTACATATACTTGACCTGAACCAAGATGTAAGTCAATGACCTATAAATATTATTATTATGTTATGATGATGAATACTAGTGATGTACACTAATGAATTTGATAGTGTATTTACACTAAATCAATTGAAGGTGCATATGTTTAGCATGCCTTTGTTACGTGTTTTACAACCACTAACAATTTTTTTGTTGTTTAAAGTTTGACAGGAAAGTAATATGTTGTTGAAGTGGTCTAAAGGATCAGAAAGAACCAAAATCAAATTTTGATGATATAGTTTCTGTCAAATGTGTGTTGTAAAATAGGTGCGCATGTTTCCCATTTTATCCTGGATAATTACAGGGTTGCTCTGATCACAGGACCATAAAATTTGGATGCTTGAAATACATATTTAATTTCAAATATGTGATGTTTGTGATTTGATTTAAAGACTAAGTTTTTGTAGACAAGCATTATCGAAAAGTTCATTGGAACCAGAAGAAATTCTGACGGGAATGGTCTTTGTCATACTCGATGCGTTTAATGTGTGTTGTAAATGTGCAGTGAATTAGGTGTACAAATATACTTGTGATCCCAGAAGAATAAATGGGATGATCTGATCAGAAATTTAAAGTACCTGAGGCTTTGGAGAATCTTAGCCTATGTGTGTACTCTCTTAAGATGTATAATTAGTTGGAAATCCTCCAATAGACATAAAGAACTCGACTGAGATGAAATTAGAGTTCGTTTGCTTAAATTAAAGCATAAAAGGAAGATGAATTGCTAAAACCCTTTTATTGGGTATTCCTCTGTGACTGAAGCCTGTGGCCACCACTGCTGAAGCTCAATTGACTATGTGATTCTAAAGTAAATGAGCAATGGAAAATTCTAGACAAACTCAGAGAAGGCTAATTCGGTAAGACAACTACTCTCTAATGAAGTGATTTTTGTAGACTTAGTGAAGTCAAGAGAAAAATCAGTGGATCCTTTGACGGAAGGATAATCTAGAGAGGTAGTTTGTTATTGCATCGAGGGGGATGAGACTTAAGCTCAAGAAATAAAATTGCCATGAAGGACACTCAACCTTAGTGAATGGAGATCCCAAGATCAAGGTTCAGTGAGACAACTAATTTGTTGTAATTAAAGGTATGCACTATCAAGAGAATTACATTCTATGTCCCTCCCTATGGTGCATTGTTGTGATAATGTGACTGCATGTGAAGGATGACTTTTAATAAGTCTTAATGAGTTCTATAATTTCAATTTAAGATTGAAGTGGGGTGTAGCAGTAACACTCTTGATAGAACTCACCTATCTGAATGAGGAAGTGGGCCGCTTTCTATGAGAATATGAGTTGATTATCTAGAGCATTCTGAGAAACATGATATTTGCTCAGGGCCAAAATGAGCACAACGGCACGAGCTTGGCAGCAACCTTGGATATATCATGCGTGGTGGTTATCATAAATTACACCAAACGCTAGCAGTTCAAGACATCGCGTTGACTGTCTCTAGCAAGTAGTTCCGGTAATCTCTCACTAAGCAAAGGTTCAAGACCTCATGGACACCTCTGCCTAAAATGGTATTTCCTACGTTTTATGTGATTTTCGTTTTTTTATTGAGATTTAATTCATTTTGAGAAAATGAGTTTTATGTTGTTCTTTATGGTCTTGGTATTACTGATACTTAGGACATAAGGGTCACTAAGGGATCACTGGCTCATTTTCACTTTGCTGAACGAAACCTTTAGTCCCACTATGGAAAACTAAAGATGAAAGCTCTCTATACTATTGTGATTTATGCAATCAATAGTATGACCCTAGGGTCAACACACTTGTGTGTGAGGGAGAGGACGTTGGAATGGCTAGTATGATTTCAATAGACACGGTTTGGATGATTGTTCAGTCAGTTCGATCGGTTCGTGGAATTGGGTTAATGATTTACCAAGATCTATTTATGTTTTTCATGTTTTACTTAGGTTTTTCATTCATGTGGGGGATTGTTGGAAAATAATATATATAAAATATGAATTTTAAGGTTTTAAGAAAATAATTAGGTTCTTGTTTTCTTTTATGAATAAAAAACTTATCAGTCCCACATTGGAGAGTTTCCAATCTTAAACGGTTTTAAGAGACAATATAAAATTATTAGTCCCACATCGGGGAGATCATTCTTCTTAAGTAGTACTAGGTTATTATATAAACAAGCTCTTTTCTTAACCTAAAGGATTAATCCAAGGAAAAAGGGTTTCTCCATATTTTTGGAGAGACCAAAAGAAAAATATTTTTCTATTGTTTTTCTTAAGCTTTCGCGATTTTCCTTGAGGGTTTTTTCGGAGTTGCCAAGCTCAAGTTGAGCATCTACTACGAGTGATAGTAGTAGGTGTATTAGGGTGTTTTATCCTGGAGGCATCCTCCCTGTGGAGGCTATAGCATCACTCTTGAGTGTAATCGGGCGCTAATGTCTTAAGGACATCGTGTTGAACACGTGACTCACTTTGTTTTCCAAAGTTTTGCCATGTTGCTGTTGCGGAGATCTGGGGAGCTTATACGTTTTGTCAAATCGATCACTTCCAATACAAAAGAGCTAAGTATCAATAACTTTTGTTTATTTGAAATTTCTTCATTTTTGATTATTGTGCCCAACATCTTCATCCATAGAACCAAACAAGTCCTCCTCTTTAATATTATCAAGCACCTTAAAGATCATTACTATTAAAACCAAAATTACTATCAGCAGGATTACTACTACTACCCAATACTTCATTCAAACTAGGAACAAAATCAGCATTCATTAACATAACATTAATCCAATCATAATCATCTTCAAAAATATCCATATTCACTACATCTTTCATAGGGTTTGTTTCAAGTTTATCACCATGCATGCTAATTTTTATTCTTTTACCAATACCAATAACTTTCTCTTCTTCTTCAATAGGTTTAGAAGCCGTTTTATGTGTTTCTTGCGTCAAAAACTACTTTATGAAATCTTTAAAACCCTAAAAGTGGAAATACAATACGGTTTCAGTGTTTCCAAAAACTAAAACACTTATATTCTTCGATCTTATAAGAGTTAATTTCTCTACATGGAAACAAACAAGGCATAACCAATTCTTGTTGCTCTTGTACGTTTTTTTTCCTAGATAAATTTGGACCTACTCAAATCGTTTTGGACCTACCACTACAAGTTAAAATAAGGTTATTATAAAAAAAACCAAAACCCCATTATCCAACTATTTATGTTATTAACTAATATTCTTAATTAGTATTAATTAATTCAAATGTAAGTTAAATTAGTTGGTGATTAAAATTGGATTATAGTTAGTGTAAGATGGTAAGAATTAGAGTAGAGTTTTTTTTAAAAAAAATTGAAGAAGAAGGAGAAGAACTTGAGGAAAACTAGGGTTTTATGATTTTGGTAAGAAAGATGAAATTTGATTGTATCGACATATATTCCAGTGGTGAAGAAGAAGTGGGTGCATCTAAATATCGCAAATCATATTATAGTGCTTTCAATCCTACCGATTTAAGGTTTTTGTTAGACGAAAAAGAACGTGTGAACCAAAGCATAGATAGGGCTTTTAATCAAGCAAATGAAGAATCAAACCGGAAAAATGAAAATCTTAATGCTTTCAAGCGTAAGGTATACATGTCAAGTATCTCCAAACATGTATTTGCAGTCTATAATCTCTAAAAAGTGATTATTATTATTTTGCAAATTTTGACATATTTTCTGGCCTACGTAATACCAAGAATCGGCGGTTACGATGACATCATATCCGCCTATTCCACCTATTCTCAGAAATTACGACCCAGAATCGAAAGATATGTTCATGAACAACGAACGATTTTGGTTCAATTTTGGGGAAATTGGTAGGTCAAATAATCGGTCGATGTGTGTTGCTCTATGTGCTGATTCTGGTAGAAAAAATGTCCAGAAAAACTGTGCTTTGTTGAATGCTAGAATCGGTACACAAGTATGTTCACGTGTGCCGATTCTAACATTTAGGGATTTTTCCTTACAATCAAGACTATGTAGAATTGGTGGATGTGTATGGACCTAAATGCCGATTTTGTAGAATCGTTCGACACGATTGTTACCTATCCGCCGATTCTGTCGACCTAATATTTTGATTAATGTTGTAGATTGTTCAAGCGGTCGCCGACATACCTGAAGTCGTGTCTCAGATAGGTTCTGATACTTCTGCCCACTACTACACTGATTTGGTGTGGAAGAAAAAGGACGATGCAATACAATGGTTTGTGGACAAATGCATGAAGATAAAATATGCATTAGTCTTAGGCCGTCGTTCGAGGCGTGATCGTTTGGAAATTGTTTGCGATAGAAATGACAAGAAAGAAAGCCACCTAGCAAAGGACAAACTGTATGTGAAGAGGACATTGAGGGTCTACACGAGTAAGTCAAAGAAGCATGATTGTCCGTTTAATATTATTTGGAATAAACTCATTGGTGTATATAAGTTTTCTGAAGTGAACAATAGTTTTCATAATCACGATGAATGTTAATCGAATTTTTCAGCACTCTTCTTAAGCCTATATCGACTTAGGTCAATCTCATAGTTAGTCAAAGAATATTGGGAGTAAATATAGGATATATGTCCATTATATCATCTCATAGCATATACCTAATATCTGGTATATTTGAGGAATCTTATATCGTCCTACGTCGATGTTATAGTAACCCCGATGATATCCAAAGAATTATACGATTCAGTTGTCAACTTAGGTCAATCTCATAGCATACCCAATAATTTTGGGAGTAATTACATGACTCATATATATAGTATTATGACAATCTCATATCATATCCAAGGATATTGGAAGTAAATACAGGAATCATATTAGTCTTAAGTCAATCTCATAGCACATATAAAGTAAGACATTTTTTCATTAATAGATAAAAACTTAAAATTATAAATTTATTTAAAATTAGGTGATACTTAGACCTAATATATTTAGACATGGATAACATAGTACTAATCCCCAAAAAAGAGATAAATCTTCCTTTATTTCCCGGTACGAGATTCAATTATACTTGCAGCTTCGAAATGACGAAACGGTTTGCCTCTCTATTTGGTATATTCATCTTGCATAGGGAACCTATCCCCTTTATGTCTAGTTAGAATCTCGTTGTACTTTTCGCACAATCTTCTAACCATACTTGTGCGAGAAGCATAATACTCTTCCTCATAATATAGAGGTGGTTTCCTGTACTTACCGTCCCAACTGGGATTCCTGAAAGAACCTGTTTTAACAAGATTCTAGAAAAGTTTGTGAGGGCGGTGATCTTTCGGAAGATCCAACACGATGTAAATTTTTATAACCAATTCGATCTCTCTCTTAACATCCGCATTTATTTCCTTTTGTTTGATTTGCTCGTTAATTTTTTTGGGGGCTCTTTTGAGTATATCTTTTTCCATAACTTCAATTGATTTGGTATTTGATGAGGATGGGTTAGCCATTATGGTAGAATTTCTTTTGAAGGAAGCAGTGAATGATGGAGAACGATTTGTTTGAATGAAGTTGTGTATGATGGAGAATGTGTTATCCCATTTATATGCATAAAGGGCCAAAGACTATATTTTCAAAAAAAAAACAACTAGTTATTGAGCCAATGTTTGACCATGTGCAATAAAAAGTAACACATAAGACGTAATTAAAACCTTAGTTCAAAAATCAATTAAACCTTATAGTCACTATAATCCAAACATAACAAGTCATTCTAAATAAACATAAACTATTGTTTTAGATATAAATAAACATCCACAAACTAAATCATTTTCAACATCCTCTTAGTTGTCAGCTTTAGCAGCTTTATTAGCAGCATCTGCCACATCAAACTCCCTCCACATATCAATGTATTCGCTTTTGATTGTTGCAATTCTAATGACCTCGTCAAGTTCGTCCAAATAGAGCTCTCCAAGAACCTTCTTGACTTGATCCAACTTGTCTCTCTTCCAAAACCAAACTTATATAGGTTTCCATAATAGGTGGCTCCGGATTTTTATACACATCACACTCACGGATTTGTGTATAATTGCTACTCCCCCTGCCATTGTTCTCCATGTCTACGAAGAACAAATGAAGAAACAATATAAATATGTTTAAAGAGAAAGAAAAAATCAACAATCACTAATTCAATTAACAACAAAATAGTAAATCCCAAAATGAACTCAACATAATAGGTGGTTAAGATAATATTTGTCCACCAATTCTAACCATAAAAATGAACAGAAAACGTGTATGAATAAATCGTGTACATAATCGTTGGTTAAGAAAGATCTTATCACCGATTCTCATCTGATAAAAGTAAAAAAAAATGAAACATAAGAATCGGTGGATATAATTTGTCTTATCAAACGATTTTATATGGTATTTGTTAAGGCAGATAATCAGGTTCTTATCCAACAATTCCCATCTCAGAGAAGTAAAAAAAATAAAAAGGTAGAATCGTTAGATACAACAGATCGCATCCAACGACTTCCATATGAGAAAAAGTAATTTTTTTTTAAAAAGGGTAGAATCACTAGATACAATCTGCTGTATCCAACGATTCTGGGTATGGTAAGGAATATGGCATGGAATCGTTCGATGTGGAAGTATTGTATCCACCGATTCTGCTGCATGTTCTTCATGTTTATGAAAATCATACCAGAATCGGTGGATACAATACAACAACATCGAACAATTATGGTAAAGATTCTGGTAAAAATTCAAGAATTTGATTCACGAAATATAAGATTTAAACACCTAGATCAATCAAAAATGTTATTAGAAGTATGGGTTTATAGAGATTTACCGTCTAGATCGAACGAGATGGGAGATCCCAAATTATTTTAAAAAAAAATTGGATTAGAGTTTTTAGAATTTGAAAAAGTTTGAAGGAAATATAATTTTTTTTTTTTGGTTTAGGTTTTTGTTAGATTTGGAAATTAGTAAAAAGGAGAAAGATTTTTCTATTTATATTTTGATTTTAGTATTAGGGTTGATTAATGAGTAGAGGGTACGTAGTTTATTATTTTTGATCATAGCTAATTAGATACCCCTTATCCTAGTCTCTAGTTGGGAGCAAAATTGGGTATACCCAAAATAATTTGAGTAGGCTCAAAGTTAGCCAGGTTTTTTTAGGCCCAAAGTTAGCCAGCTATCTTATGAAGATTCTAAATACGGACGAGTACTAGTAAGCCCAACTTTGACAAGTATCCATTTAGACGTTCGGATGCCACCTGCCACTAGGTTGAGGATATAAAACCATAAACATTTTTACGGCTAGAAATAACCACCTACAGTTTTTATTTTTACGACGAAAAATTAAATTTTAAAAATTCAGTTACATCATAGAAGTTCATCATTTTCAAGTCGTAAAGGTGGTTACAACTAGTTTAATCAACTAAAGCCTAGCCGTAGACTTCTCTGATATTGCAAACTAGGTAATAGTCTTAACAAATCTAACCTACTTAAATGATAAAAACAACAAAAATTAGTTGGTTTGTTGATTCTTACCTAAAATAAACTATGCCTCAACACTGAACTATTTGTTGTGTTGTTTGAAATTTAATAAGTGTGCAAAAATAACAAAATTTATGTTTTAATTTATATTTATAATGGTTTTATTTAGTTTTGAAGAATTAAATAAAACTTATGGATTAAAATACGAAAGATCAACTATAAAATAGATGAAAACTGAAAAGCCAACCACCTCGGCTATCTCAAGACAGAAATGTTCATGAATTATTTTCTAAATGGGTGCTACCGAAATAAGTACAAGCAAAGTGTCACGGCCCACCCATTTTCCCACATATTAGGCTGGCCCGTGAGAAGAGTCTAGAGCCTTAGGGAAGCCACAAGCTTCCGGAACATTCTAGGACATTATAGAATGTCCCTTGTACTATAGAATATTCTTTGTATATTCTTGTAGATAGTAGAATACTCTAGAAAGAGATGATTCTAGAATATCTTCTAGAATCCTCTATAGAACACTACATAAGGAGGAGAGCCTCATCTGCTCAAGGCATCCACCAAGAGTTCTCTAAACATTGTAATACTCTGTCTCCAATAATCAAATACTCTTTCCCACATTAAAATATCTAAGTTTCTACTTCCTTTGTGTTCTTTTAGGCTTACTTGAAGAGTTCAAGTGCCGCACGGTCTTATCCAAAATCTAAGCCCGTGACAGTTGGTATCATAGCGAAGTTCGAGACTCAAGAAATGGTTGACTTTAATAACAACATCACCATGGAGAAAGGTGTTGAGGGCCAGACCAAGAAAAGGGCAAAGTCCAAGGATACGCAAACAAGTCTTGAGACGAGAATGGTACGCATGGAAAAACGAGTGAGTGATTTCCTTATGCGCGCTGAGAAAGAGCTTCTAACAAATGAATCTCTTGAAGAGTGGAAAAATACCATAGAAGAGGCCATAACCAAGGCGGTGGACGGTATCAAGATGGATGCGGAAGCCCGGATCCAAGATGCGGTGGAGGATACTGTGGAGGAAGTGAAGGCCAAGTTGCTGTCAGTCGAGCAAGAACTAGAAACGTTTAAAGGCGAGTTAGTGTTGTGCAAGAGGGCTGCAATAAACCAAGCCTTGCATGACGGACAAAGAAAACTCACAAGAGAGGATGCTCCCAAGCCAAAACCGTACAATGGAAAGAGAGACGCGAAGGAGATTGATACTTTCCTATGGAGTTGTGAAAGGTATTTCGAACACCTTGAGTTGGAGGAGGATTCAAGGAAGATAAAGAGAGCAATAGTGTTTCTCACGGAAAATGCCTTAGCATGGTGGAGGCTTCAGAGCCAGGAAATTCAACAAGGTATGGCTACTGATAGGATTTTAGATTACCCTATATAAATAACCGCAATCGCACGGCGTCTAACTAGTAGACAACGGGAAGTACGGGTCGAACCCACAGAGAGCGGGGAAATACTGCAATCAATATCTTAATTAACTAATCAGAAATAATATTTATGGATTTTTAGATTAATGAATAAAAGACTAAAACAAACTAAACTAATAAACTAACTCAAATGGGAGAGTTGGTAACCAGGGTTTTCAGTATCCACCACTATTTCTATTTAATTACTGAAGTGAAACATAACTCATGAATATTTATTTATTGTTCGCTCTATCGACATCACCTATTATATGTATTAGAGTCGCAGATATCACTGGGAAGCCCTAAGCATGGCGCATCAAAAACCCTAGTCTGAAGTATACACCATCTAATTGTATTAGCGAGAAAATAATACGAAGCTAATTATAGGTTCATAAATAATATCTGGCTCTTCAAAGCATACCTCATCTAAGGATTTAACCAAAGCATGAAATATCTAAAAAGTAGAAAAACATATTTGCTATCCTATTGATTCTGCGCATAGGTTACTGTATTGTACAGAACCGGTGAAACGAAAACTTATTTAGATTTAAATCAATAAATAAAATCATGGAATTAATCTATTCAAATCATAATGGTCTGTATCAAATAAATCATTTAATTGATCTAAAATTGTAAATGGTCAACCTTAAATCTTAGCTACAAATTAATTAGAACATGGAGATGGGTTTCTTAAAACCCATAAAAATAAATAGAAGATAAGAAAGGATTAAACCAATAAGCAGCAGTGTTTTCCCTTTTCTCCTGTATCCTTCTCTAATGTCAGCCGTCTGTATCATGCTCGTCCTTCACGCCTCCGAAAACAACACCAAAACAACTTCTGTACGCCACCAAATCAGTCTCCGCCTCCGTGTTGTCCCCTGTAAAAAAAACCTAAAAGAAGAACTCTGTACACGCCTCCAAACCTCCAAGCAAAACTAATATCTATGCCTCCATCTACTATCAAAAGCAACCAAACTAGACTCCAAGCCTATACCGTACTTCTCTTGTATCTACCTGCCACACCCAAAAGCAACCAACAGAAGCTAGCCCATCATCACCTCTCCATTCACATGTTTGCTAACCAACACCTTCTTTTAACTTTCTCCAGCCTCTCAAGTAAGGCTTGTTTGCCTTCAACTGTACCTGACGCCTCTTCTTTAGCCATCAGACACTGTTCCATCTGTTCTCAAAAGCTAACTTCTCAAAAGCTAACTGAAGACCACCCAATGATAATACTTGACAATTGCGGCTCCAGCTGACACTTCGGTGTGATAGCGTATGCATACAATCTAACACGATTGATCTTGATACGTCAGTTATTGCCATGTAGCCAATTCCTTTATAGCTTTGGGTTTTTATGAATGCTACCCACGTAATAGAATTCCTAAAGTCCAAAGACTCCAAACGTCAACGGATTTCCCATTAGCAATCTACTCTGTTTAGCCGTATTTATTTGTAACTTCGGATTTACGTATACTACCTATTAATAAATTAAATAATAAAATTAGTACCAACTAAATATTAGAAAATATAAATTAAGTGGTAAATATGTATAAATTATGCTCGTATCAAACACCCCCAAACCTATATTTTACTAGTCCTTGAGCAAAACTAATCTAAAAATAACATAGAATCCTAACTCACTTTCGCAGGAATCGCGACTATATTTAGCATATGTAATTATCCATTAAACCCCTAAGTGGCCTTAGCGGACGAGTTTTATCTCATGAGGGTTTACAAGAGGTTTACCCACAAAACCTGTACTCCAAATTCTAACTACCTGTGAACGATTTAGGATAGACACTAAACAAGCTATTTAGTTGGCATACTAAATTCTGCGACTATAAGAATCGTTACCCTGTATGAATCCAGTTGATGTACACGAGTTACTACTCAGAGTACTAAAATTCATATAAGAATGCAAACTCTACTCAAATAATCATTGAACATTCATATTTATCGAAATCATCAAAATCAAGCTCAGGGATAGATTAGAAGATGAAAATAGAAGTAATGAATGATGCACATGTTGACTAAGGTGAACGGTATTTCCCATATGTCTGAAGGTCACTGTCAAGATGAATCCTATTTTTATTATTATTATTTATATACATAATATATTTTTATTTTTCTTTGTGTTTTTTTTTATTACTACATGATAGTTCCCATGGATCCTGCATTCCACGCTTGCTTAGGCGACGAAGACAGGGGAAACACACACATATTGCTATCATAGTATCAAATTATTTTTTATTTTTAGTTTTTTGAATAAGAATTAAAAATGAGCTTGAACTCAACACTCTATTTCATCATGGCAGCGATAACAATTTGATGCTGGTCCCCACCAAATCACTTAGAGAAACATAAAATTGCAAAAATAAAAATAGAAAGTGATATGATTATGATGATTTTGAGATATGCTTGTTCAATGATTATCATGTTATTTCTAACACCTGAGTGCATTCAGATATGAATAGACTATTTAGCTGGGAACACCAATTCTATAGATAAGAGCTATGTTTCCATCCACCTAGAATGGTTAGTGTCATCCTGAATAATTCACAAGTTTCTAAATTTCGGAGTTTCTTTATTGTCATCAATTTTCGGAAACTCTACCCCCAAACCTAAATTTAACATTATCCTCAATGTTTCAAACTATGCAACCTAGAATGGTATGCAGTAAATATAAATAAGAGAAACAAATGTAAATTGAAGAGAATGGATTGGAACGTCTCACCTGATTGACGCAAGAAAAAACAGTATTCTCTGTCACACACATCAAACGATAATAATAACAAAGAACACTAAAAATAAAAATAAATAAAAAGCCTAAAAGAAAATAAAAACAAGAAGCTAAAAATCTACCTACTGGATATGTACAGGTAGAATCCCCAAACACTAATAACCTGAAAATTTGGGGATCAACCCAAAATATAATATTTGCAAATGACAGTGTCACAATTATTTTATTGTGACACGGTGACGCTGAAACTATCAAAAAGAAGTGATTACCCCCAAACCTAGTTTTCACTACACTTGGAAGTTCGTAAAGAACATAATATGGGGATAAAATAGTGATTGGGGAAATATCAATCGGTTTGTGCACGGTGTCAGGAGCAAGCAAGTCCTCTGGATATTTGGATGCAAAGTGATCCAACAAAACTTGAGAAGCACACAACTCTAACCCTAAATTAGGCAACTTTTGGAAGTCTAGGGGTCTAGAAACAACCTCCAAGTCGGGTGAATGATCTTGTGAGATAGATTCATCTATAGAATTAGGCAAATCATCTACACAATCTGTTTGGAACTGAGAGTCACTACAAGATTGATCATCATCAACAAATAATTTATGGCGTTCCAGAATTCTCAATCTTTGTTCCAAACTAGATAGTCTCTGGTTATAATACTCCTCATCCACATGGTCAGCTACATAGTCTGTATGGAACAGAGGGTCAGTACAAGACTGATCATCATCATTAAATAATTTCTGGCGTTCCAGAACTCTCAATCTTTTTTCAAAACTAGACAACATCAGGTTATACTCTATGTTTCTAAACAGAGGTGATTGTTGACTTACCGTATTCGAAAAATCAACCTCATGGTAACTGGGGTTGATACTTAGATGAATAACCACCTATGAAGGAATGATGTGGACGCCAAGTTCCATACACGAGACGATTAAATGCACAAATTTCCTTATATCCTGGATCATACATTAATTCCCCCATCGTCATCTCAGATGACGTCTTCTGAGTAGAATTCGTCATCCTCGAAAAAGTACCTGAAAAGAGATACTAAAACATGAAACGAGTCAAATAGAACTAAAAATCATAAAATAAAAATAAAAATAAAAATTTAAATATATACAAAATAAAATAAAAACCTAACTACGATTAGAAAATCAAAAATACTAATTACAATATTCCACAACCGCTCCCCGGCAGCGGCGCCAAAAATTGATGGGATTTTAGATTACCCTATATAAATAACCGCAATCGCACATCGTCTAACTAGTAGACAACGACAAGTACGGGTCGAACCCACAGAGAGCGGGGAAATACTGCAATCAATATCTCAATTGACTAATCGGAAATAATATTTATGGATTTTTAGATTAATGAATAAAAGACTAAAACAAACTAAACTAATAAACTAACTCAAACGGGAGAGTTGGGAACTAGGATTTTCAGTATCCACCACTATTTCTATTTAATTACTGAAGTGAAACATAACTCATGAATATTTATTTATTTTTCGTTCTATCAACATCACCTATTATATGTATTAGAGTCGCAAATATCACTGGGATGCCGTAAGCATGGCACATCAAAAGCCCTAGTCTGAAGCATAATTGATGGAATTTTAGATTACTCTATATAAATAACCGCGATCACACGACGTCTAACTAGTATACGGGTCGAACCCACAGAGAGCGGGGAAATGATACAATCAATATCTCAATTAACTAATCAGAAATAATATTTATGGATTTTTAGATTAATGAATAAAAGACTAAAACAAACTAAACTAATAAACTAACTCAAACGGAAGAGTTGGTAACCAAGGTTTTCAGTATCCACCAATATTTCTATTTAATTACTGAAGTGAAACATAACTCATGAATATTTATTTATTGTTCGTTCTATCGACATCACCTATTATATGTATTAGAGTCGCAAATATCACTGAGACGCCCTAAGCATGGCGCATCAAAATCCCTAGTATGAAGCATACACCATCTAATTGCGTTAGCGAGAAAATAATACGAAGCTAATTATAGGTTCATAAATAATATCTGGCTCTTCAAAGCATATCTCATCTAAGGATTTAACCAAAGCATGAAATATATAAAAAGTAGACAAACATATTTGATATCCTATTGATTCTGCGCATAGGTTACTGTATTGTACAGAACCGGTGAAACGACAACTAATTTAAATTTAAATCAATGATCTTGATACGTCAGTTATTGCCATGTAGCCAATTCCTTTATAGCTTTGGGTTTTTTGAATGCTACCCACGTAATAGAGCCTAAAGTCCAAAGACTCCAAACGTCAACGAATTTCCCATTAGCAATCTACTCCGTTTAGCCGTATTTATTTGTAACTTCGGATTTTACGTATACTACCTATTAAGCAATAAAATAATAAAATTAGTACCAAATAAAATCCTAGAAAATATAAATTAAGTGGTAAATATGTATAAATTATGCTCGTATCATCTACTATATCTACTTGGTTTTTTTAAGTCGATCTTAAGAAGTTCTTTTACCCGGAGAATGTGGCTTATGAAGCAAGAGCAAAGTTAAAGTATCTTCGTCAAACGGGTACAATCAAAGAGTATACCGAGACGTATACAAACTTGTTGTTGGAGATACCCAAGTTGTCCGAGGAAGAGAAGCTTTTTAAATTTTTGTGCGGAGCAAAGCCATGGGTAAAACAACAGCTAGATCTTCGTCGTGTTCAAACACTGACCGAGGCAATAGTCGTAGCCGAGACCCCGATCGAGAACACAAGGCCAAGCTTCGAAGAAAGAGGGAAGACTTCAAGGAGTACAAGCTTCGAAGAAAGAAGAACTTCAAGAAATCACCATGCCAAAGGTGGGGAAGCGAAAGAAGATAGGGACAAGCATACCTCTAAAAAGTTTCTTCCTTGGAAGGACAAATCTCTCGAGCATAAAGAGAAAAGTAAGACCTCCTACTCTTGCTTCCTATGTGAAGGAAATCATAAGATCCGTGATTTCCGAAGAAGGGAAAACTTAGTGCGTTAATAGAGGAAAGTGGATCCGAAGAGGAACGTGATTCCGTGGTGAGTTCGCTCCAAGTACTAAGTAGCGTCCAAGCTAAAGCGGATAAGCCCAAAATCAAGGACAAGACTCTCATGTTCGTAGACGTCAAAGTGAATGGGAAGACATCCCGCGCTTTAGTGGACACGGGAGCCACACACAACTTCGTGTCAAAGAGAGAAGCCTTACGGCTAGGCATGAAGTTCGCCAAAACAGGAGGTACCGTGAAGGCGGTGAACTCAGATACGAAGCCACTCGAAGGCGTGGTACGTGGTGTGAAAATGCATCTCGACAAGTGGGATGGACCGGTCGATTTCTCGGTGATCCCTATGGACGACTTCGACATGGTGTTGGGGATGGATTTCATGTGCGAACAGCGTGCCATTCCTATGCCACATTTTTGACTCCTTGTGTATACTCGGAGAAAAATCAGCACACCTTATCCCGGTGACTAAGGAGAAGAAGAAGACCACGGTGTTGTCGGTGATACAACTTTCAAAAGGGTTTAAGAAGGGGGAGGTAACCTTCATAGCAACGATGAAGGAGAAAAAACCGACAACCCAAGATGAAGAAGTTCCGAAGGCCATAAAGAAGGTTCTCGAAAAGTTCGAGGACGTGATGTCCAAGAAGTTGCCGCCAAGAAGGGAGATCGATCATGCAATCGAGCTAGAGCCTGGCGCTAAGCCTCCCGCGAAAGCACCTTATCGAATGTTCCCACAATAGTTGGCTGAATTGAAGAAGCAACTCAAAGATTTGCTGGATACGGGCTACATCCAGCCATCGAAAGCACCATACGGAGCACCAGTGCTGTTATAGAAGAAGAAGGATGGAGTGATGAGGTTGTGCATCGACTACCGAGCTTTAAACAAGGTGACCGTGAAGAACAAGTATCCAATACCGTTCATTGCAGATCTGTTCGATCAACTAGGAGGGCAAGATACTTCTCAAAGTTGGACATGCGGTCAGGATACTACCAAGTAAGGATCGCGGAAGGCAATGAGCCAAAGACGGCGTGCATCACGAGGTATGGGGCTTACGAATTCCTTGTTATGCCTTTCGGCTTAACTAATTCTCCAGCTTCTTTTTGTACGTTAATGAACAAGATATTTCACCCATACTTGGACAAGTTTGTGGTGGTCTATCTTGAT
The DNA here is from genome assembly GCA_023531435.1 of Papaver californicum. Lineage (NCBI taxonomy): Eukaryota > Viridiplantae > Streptophyta > Magnoliopsida > Ranunculales > Papaveraceae > Papaver > Papaver californicum. Next base: position 1,666,404 of record JAJJMC010025461.1, on the reverse strand, counting down.
GACATAGTGATCTATAACAAGACGTTGGAGGAGCACGAGAGCCACTTGCAGACTGTTTTCCAAGCACTAAAGGAAAATGATTTATATGTGAAGAAAGAGAAGTGCTCTTTTTCCCAAAAGGAAGTCTCCTTCCTAGGTCACAAAACCAGTAGCGGAAAGCTTATGATGGAAGATGACAAAGTCCGCGCCATACAAGATTGGACAGCCGCTACCAAAGTCCCGGAGTTGCGATCGTTTCCATGATTTAGCAACTACTATCGAAGATTCATCCTAGGATACTCGAGAAAGGCATCCCCATTGACAGACTTGCTGAAGAAAGGGCGATCTTGGGAGTGGACGGTCCGATGTCAAGAAGCATTCAAGGAGCTAAAACCGGCGGTGGTCGAAGAGCCGGTCTTGAAGCTTCCCGACCCAAGCCTACCGTTTGAGGTGCACACGGATGCTTCGGACTTTACGATATGAGGAGTGTTGATGCAAGATGGACACCCTATCGCGTTTGAAAGTCGCAAGTTGAACGACACCGAGAAGAGGTACACCGTACAAGAGAAGGAGATGACGGCGGTGGTTCATTGCTTGCGACTATGAAGACATTAACTTCTCGGATCAAAGTTCATAGTCAAGATGGACAACGTAGCGACGATCTACTTTCAAACGTAAAAGAATTTAAGCCCGAAGCAAGCTAGGTGGAAAGACTTCCTTGCGGAATTCGACTATGATCTCGAGTACAAACCGGGTAAAGGAAACGTGGTGGCAGATGCATTCAGTCGAAAGGCGGAGTTTTCCAATCTCACACGAGCCAGCAACACGTTAATAGACCGTGTGAAGGAAGGGTTGATCAAGGATCCAAAGGCGAAGAGTATGATGGAGTTCACCAAAGCCGAGAAGACGAGGAAGTTTTGGATCGAAGATGACCTGCTATTCACTCCAGGAAGAAGGGTCTACGTGTCTCGGTGGGACAACTTGCAAAGAGATATCATCAAGGAGTGCCATGACTCGCGGTGGGCAGGTCACCCCAGAATCCATCGTACATTAGCCTTGGTGTACGAGAAGTTCTTCTGGCCACAATTCCGTGATGACATAGAGACATATGTGCGGACATGTCTTGTATGCCAACAAGACAAGATTGTGCAAAAGCATCCCGGCGGAATGTTAGAGCCACTGCCCATTCTGGAGAGACCATGGGAAAGCGTCTCAATGGACTTTATCACATGTTTGCCCAAGTCAGATGGGTTTGGCACGATTATGGTGGTGGTAGACAGATTCACCAAGTATGCTACATTCGCAGCAGCCACACCCGGATGTACGGCAGACGAGGCAGCCAAGTTGTTCTTCAAAAATATGGTGAAGTATTGGGAGTTCCAAAGAACATTGTGAGCGATCGAGACGTACGTTTCACGGGAAAATTTTGGACGGAGCTCTTCAAGTTAATGGGTACCGAGCTGGAATTCTCAACAAGCTTCCACCCTCAATCTGATGGGTAAACCGAGCAGGCGAATGCAATTTTAGAGCTATACATTCGGCACTATGTTAGTGCTAATCAGCGAGATTGGTCCCAGTTGCTCGATGTAGCCCAATTCTCCTACAACTTGCAGCGTTCGGAGTCTACCGGGAAGAGCCCATTCGAGCTCGCAACCGGACAGCAACCCTTGACGCCAAGTACTTTAGCCACTTCTTATGCAGGTGCTAGCCCCGGAGCATACAAGACCGCGAAGGATTTGCAGCAGCAAAGAGACTTAGCACACGTCCAATTGATAAAGACGAATAAGAAAATGAAGAAGTGGTCCGATAAGAAGAGGCGGCATGTGGAGTTCTAAACTAGCGACATGGTGTTTGTCAAGCTTCTGCCCCAACAATTCAAGTACACTCGGCCACTACACAAAGGCTTGTTACGCAAGTACGAAGGGCCGTTCGAAGTACTAGCCAAAGTGGGCAAAGCTTCTTACCGAGTGGAACTTTCATCAAAGATGAAAATCCATCCCGCCTTCCACTTGAGCAATTTAAAGGCGTTCAACAAGGACGGGGAAGACGAGAGTCGGGGAGTATCAAGTCGTGCATCACCCATGATTGCAACTTCTTTCGACAAAGCTGTTGACGAGATACTAGCCGATCGTATTGTTCGAAGGAAGGGAGTGCCGCCTTGCAAGGAATACTTAGCGAAATGGAAAGATGCATCGGTACAAGAAGGAACATGGGAGTCTGAAGAGTTCCTCTGGCAATTCAAAGATGTGATCGACCAGTTTCACGCACAAGCCACGACGAGGACGTCGCGAGAATAGGTGGGGGAGAATGTCACGGCCCACCCATTTTCCCACATATTGGGCTGGTCCGTGAGAAGAGTCTAGAGCATTAGGGAAGCCACAAGCTTCCGAACATTATAGAATGTCCCTTGTACTATAGAATATTCTTTGTATATTCTTGTAGATAGTAGAATACTCTAGAAAGAGATGATTCTATAATATCTTCTAGAATCCTCTATAGAACACTATATAAGGAGGAGAGCCTCATTTGCTCAAGGCATCCACCAAGAGTTCTCTAAACATTGTAATACTCTGTCTCCAATAATCAAATACTCTTTCCCACCTTAAAATCTCTAAGTTTCTACTTTCTTTGTGTTTTTTTAGGCTTACTTGAAGAGTTCAAGTGCGGCACGGTCTTATCCAAAATCTAAGCCCGTGAAAAAAGGCTCTTATACGAGTATCTTGATGTACACAAGGTGTAATTTAGCCCCAGACAAATGGGAGACACTCTCAAGTCTCAACCCCATAACCCTTACTCTCATAAGTTCTAACTAGATTTGGTCGTGTTACACACCGGACATATTGAACTTCTTACCGTGTTATCTTCTTTTAACAAAATCGGGATGTAGCATATGTTATGCACCGGATTCGATGAATATTTTTGATTTGGTGTGAACCCGCCTCAATACGATGCATTAAACCTTCTTTTTCTTTCAATAAAACTGAAATGTCACTAATAATTAATATCGCACTTTGTTGTGGTATGGGGCAGTTGTATGGTCTGAAGTTACAATAACCTCACTCTTGAGCTTACCGAAGTATGAAAATATCTATCTCAGGGAACCATGCCTATTGGGAAGCTGAAGGGCTTCGACTACCTTTTCAATGCTAAACACCTAGTATCTCCAAGCTCTTGCCTACATGTAAGAGAAATGAAAAAGAGAATACTCGAGGCGCATTTGCACCAATTATAGCAGTGAGATCATCTCCCATGTCAAATAGTATTAAGTTAAGGTATTATTTTAGGTACCATCAAGCTATAAAATTATTAAATTAAAAAAATACACTGATATATATTATATTCTGCAAGAGATTTTGATACAAATTGATAAAATTACCAACTACTGTCAAAGCTCCACCACCAGGTGTACTCGATTCACTCCAATGATACACCGATGCAGATTCCCATGGAAGAGAAGTAAAAATCCTTCGTGGAACTCCTGATGGAACCTTGCTTGGAATATTAAATGGCATTGTTGTCCACACCACAACTATAAAAAAAACACCAGAATAAAGCTTTTAAGGAATCCTATAATAATAGAGTTTGAAAATGTTTTCAAATTCCAAGTACTATTAGAAGAAGTACAAATGTTAATAGATCAGTTAGATAGTTGTCACGCTTGTGCCATAACGCGAAGACCTGGCTCTTCTGCTCTTTAAAGCAGTAAACAGAAGTCCAAAGTTGAAGATTAGTCCCAACAATCCATTTGTATACAAGAATTGATATTTTTTTTCGTTTGGATTTTCAGACTTTGGAATTGCAAATTCACTGACCATTCCCTTGATGGCCACCTGAATGAAAAGTACCGCGATGAACATGGCAAAAAGTTCTCCAGTTCAAAATCAATACATCAATTTATTTATCTAACTGTTTTCTTTGTTTTTCATCAAACTTCATTTTGAAATTGATTTTTGCAAACCTGACTCATTGTCTCACCAAAATATTTAATACCCAAAGAAGAAAAATTAGCAGAAGAGAGTAATCAAAATGATTTAGTAACCTCATCAATAGAGGTAAAAAACCCTACGAAGAACAAAAAAAATGAAGATGTGAACTTATACCTTTGACAATAAACTCGTACTCCCTCGGTTTCTAGAAAAATGTTATTATCACTTTTTTTATTTTAGCCTAAAAATAAATCAAATTAAAAAAATGGTAGTAACACTTTTTTATAAAAAATGAGGAAGTATAATTTTTATGATGAAAATCAAAACCCCCAAATTCAGTACCTCTGAGAATCAAACAATCAAACATTAAAAGTACTTAAACCTTATCCATCAATCAAATGTACATCAAAATCAACATCAGCACATATAATAAGGGTTTATAATTATAAGACAATTTTTTTAAAAAATGTTAGGCAATTATTACCTTTAGGCAGGGAAACCTATGTAAATTGTCTTCTGCTTGATTTATGTTGGTGAGGAACAACAAAAGAAATCCCAAATGAGTTACCTGTATCAATCGATAAACCCAATTAGGAATTTTGCCGACCATAATATATTGTAATCTCATAACATTACTCTCACGCATGTTTCTAAAATCAGTTAAAACAATTACCGCAATAATTAAAGTTAGGATTAGTTGATAAGCTTTTCGTCAGAATTTTTGTTTGATAAAAAAACGGAGGGTTCAGAAGATTTTACCATATGGGAAGAAAGAAAGAAAGAGCGAGGAAGAGAAAAGAGGTAGCATTGTTAGTTTTTTTTCTTTTCCTTTTATATTCTTTTGGCGGAAAATACAAAGAAACGGGGAAGTTTTGTAAAAATATATAGGAGTCGTTTTCTTTGCATTAATCATGATTTTAAAAATATTAAGAGTGAATAGTGTTCACTGCTGAATTGTGAGGTGGATTTTTATCACCGTTTAACTAGACGTACATAAAAGTTAGCTTTTTAAAAGGAAATATTTAATCATGTTTAGATGTCTAGCCAAAGCCGAGAAAGATAAAAGTCTAGATGACTCCGTCAAGTTTTTTTTTTGAGTCTGATTTTGCGCATATTCCTTTAACGAATGTGCACGTAACATTTTAATCTCCATCATTAATTTAATTTAGAGAGTTATATAATAAGAATTGAGATTCTAAACATAAAAGGTATTGGGACTATTAGTTAACTAATCAATCAATCAAAATAACATGTTAATTGTCAAATATATATTCTTTAGAATAGTGTGCATAGACCCTTTTTTATACAACGGTGGCTCGGAGATTTTTCCTGCTGAAAAGTTTCCTCCACCAGCCGTTTGTACTCTCCAAAGTTGCAAAACTAGAAAGTTCAATCCAATAAGGAGTTTTGCCATAGATTTTTGGAAAATAAGGCAAGCATTTCCCCTTAGTAATTCCCTTTTGCCCGAGTTATTTTTGGTGTCATTTAGGCACTTTCGAGGCCCGGGCTTCATTCTAGAGCATGATAGTGGATGATAAGTTCTGGGATCTGTAGCAATAGTCAGAGTTCAGAGTTGTGGCATGCAAGTTGGGGCCGGTTCATGTCATTGAAGAAAAAAAGATTTCACCATGTTCAGATTCTAGCATTGCTATTTGATTTTGATAGGTACCCGATTCTCATCTGAAAAAATTTATTTATAGTTGTCACTTTATTTTGAAATACTTAGATAAGATAACCCAAATCATCTGTTCTCTGCAGGTTTTTTTATCATTTTATTTCTAGGGTTTTGATGTAGGAATTGGTTGAAACCCTTTTCTTATTAATGTTTTGTTGTTGATTGTTAGTGGTTGTTATCCTAGAAAAATCATTCTGGACTCATTCAAATTTCTGATCCCTTGCCCATTTTCTTCTCAATTCAATAGATTTGTGTGGAAAGTTCTTGGTCTTGTTGTTACAGAAACGAGTTGGAGATTATCTAAAATACGATCTCCAAATGCTATATCTGTAGGCTAGAAGGAATGGTTATCTCAGTCCCAGGAACACCATGGGGTAGAAAAGGGGTATAGAAATTTGGAATGGTGGATTTGTTGGAAATTTATGAGGTTAACAAATCACTCGGTCTCTAACAAGTAACAAATCAGGTTCGTTAAGATAAATTCAAGTAGAAAAGTATTGGTTCTAGGGACCGTCTCTATTAGTACATTGATTTATGGAATGACTGCCACTGCCATAGGAGTGTACTGCATAGTTTTCTCTTATTTCTGTCCCTTTTCAGGTTCTGACTAATGTTAATTGCCTACCTCGTGGCTGACTTGCTTTTATGGCATGATTTTAACATAAAGTTGAACATATGCAGTATTTCATACTATGCCAGTGTGTAAATTAACCGTTAAGATGGAGTGGGTAAACAGTTGTGTCAAAGAGAGTCTAACAGTCGTGTCGTGTAGAGATGCATTGTGGTTTTAAGCTAAGTATGCATAATAGCTTTTTGGAGAAATTTTTGATAGGGTTTTTCACTTACATTATTTTGTGTATACTCAAATGGTTTGTTGATGGGAGTAACTATGGTTGAGTGTTCTTTACTGCCTATGGCAGAATTTGATTTTCATGCGAGCATGTCTTTTTCTTGCTGATTTCATGGGCTTGTGTTTCGTGTGAGCATGTCCATTTCTGCTGATGTTATTATCGGTTTTGCAAAACCAACAGTTTTTACACCAAACCTAGATGGTTCTGTTTTACATTGAACCCGATTATTAAACGGTTTGGGACGGTTTCAGTTACTGAGAAACCGTCCCTCTTGGTTTCGGTTCTGGTTTAGTACAAAACCGTACCATGTGCAGCCCTGGACTCTACGATATGCTCTTGGCAAGTAGCTGTTCTTGCATTATTAGGGAAATTGTTAGTTTGAGAGATAGATTTTTGTTAAAAGTTTAAACAATCAAGTTATGGATGTTTTGTACTAGACATTCTGATTTATTGGCATGGAATGAAGAAATTCATTTAGTTACTATGTACTTTTTGGTTTGTGTTCAAGATCCCTCTTATCGACTTAAAGCAAGCAAACAACGGTATCAGTTCACCCTAAATGGTACTACCTCCGTCCCAGCAAAAGAGATACTATCACTTTTTCATTTTAGCCTAAAATCTCTTTTGCTGGGACCGAGGTAGTAATAACTATTGTCTGTATTATGTAGCAGTGATTGAATGAATTTCATTTTATTGAAATTAACCTTTAGAAATGTGGTAAATTTGCAGGGGTGTGGTATTTTGCTGGCCCCGTCCGCGCAAGCAGTCACCAGTTTTAAGACTTTGAATATAGTTTATGCTGGGGATTGATGAGTTAATACATGAATTCTCTGATGTAATAATTTCCACCAAATGCTCTTTGTCTTAGTCAATATGTTTCCGTTCCTTTTTTTCTTTCTTTTTGCATTAACATTTATAGCTATCGTGGAAACTGTCTTTTATTTACGAGGCTAGGACGAAGCAACGGGGCCTTTTTAATGGGTATGTTCTCGTAGTATAAATCTAATTGATTACCCAAAAAGTAAAATAGATTTGGTTCTACATCTCTGCAATTCTATGCTGCTGCTTTCGTTGATATTAATCTATAAATTAGGTTTTCGATTGGATAGTTGACTTGATGTACTTATGCCTTTGGAGTAATTCTCCTACTGCCCTTACCCAAAAGAATAAATTGTCAAGGTATAAAATATTGACCAGTCGATATCCATACAATCTGCTGCATTCTTACTATCTTGGCTAACATCATCTTCCAGTCTCATAGCCTGTGTAGTAGTAGGGGAAATAAAAAGTTAACGGCAAGATTCCTACTTTAACGTTATGTTACTAGAAACATTTCGTGCTGTTTCTGATGTTAGGGAAATTAGGCATGCGCACATATCCATTTGTAGATGCTTTAATCACCCTTCAACAAAAAATCTGTCACACTGAATATGGGGTAATTAAGAAAATTCAGTCAAAAACATGCCAGTTTCTAGTTTTATGGGATGAGACCAGTTTTCTATCATTGGACTGTGTTAACACTTTTTTGTTTGAAGCATTACTGTGTTAGTACTTGATGAATAGGTGTTTGCTGTACGTGTTCTTTTTTTTTTCACTCTCATTTAACATGGTTGAAGTCAAGTTAGTGTCGTTTTTTCCAAAGGTGTGAGTGAAAGTTTCTTTTATAGAAAATAATTTGACAAAACGGCTATAACAACCATGATAAAACCGTAAAAACTAACTACCATATTCTCTATGTGATGGCGTGAAATAGAAAAATGAAGATAAATGTTAAAATAACGTAGAACTGACTCTAAATAACATGTGTTTAACTCTAAATGACTCTATGTAATGGCGTGAAATAGACACATGGCATAAATATTTTATGCAGGTCACATGTTATCTAAAGATTCATTTTCACAGAGATTGGGTGGATTTTACTGTCTGTATTTGCCTTTATGAAACCCAGACATTCAAGCCTCCTTTTAGGATATACTTGTCTCGAGTTATGATATCTCAACTAGTTACTTAGGCCATTATCTTTTGCTGATGAATCTGATGTCTTGTAGTAAATATCTTATAGGTTCTTTATTCTGTTAGTTTGTAATTTGCATCAGAAAGTTGAGAATGTACTCCTTATCTCCATGATATGAATGAAAATTGGAACAGAATACTCTCTATGATGGCATCTTACTGATTTTGTCACAAATAATTCTCAAATCATCTGAACGCTCATATTATTTGGGGCAAATATCTAAATGGTTTGTTTATCTCAGATTCCAAGTGCTTACAACCTTAATTTTATGGTAATCTGATACAATCTTTTGGAGTAAATTGTTTATATGGTGCCATAGATTTTGAGAAGGTAATAATAGTTAACATGTATGTGGACTGTGGCTAGAAGTTTTTGCGTAGACTTGGACTTATTTATTGAAAAATGTGCCCAATCTTTAATGTTAGGTCCATGTCAGCAAGATTCAAGAATCTGAAGAACAAAAGCACTTGAAGAGTAGCTAAGTTTTATTATATGAATCCCCTGCTCCATTTTGCATAGAGGTTCTGTAGCACAGCATTTGATGTTCAGAACCTGATAACATGCATATGTGGAAAAGATTGTGTGCTAGCTTCTTGCTACTTTGTATAGGTCCACTTCGACTTTTGTATGACAAGTAGCGATTTTGAGGATGATCAAGAAACAATAGTGCGTATGGAGCCAGGTTAACTGGGTCTAAATAGCTGATTTTATTATTAGGGTGTCAGTTAACTGGGTCTAAATAGCTGATTTTATTATTAGGGTGTCATTTAGTAGATGTCTTGTCCCTTGATTGAGTTATAGTTGATTGATATGATGGCATCTTGCTGACTTTGTCCCTTGATTGAGTTATAGTTGACTGACTCGTTTTTTGCTTTGGTATTTCCACTAGGAGAGTTGCATCCTGAAACGCCTTTTGGTCGAAGCAAAAAAACAGGAAATTTTAGTTGTACCTGCTTTGGTCAAAAAAATGCTAGACCAAAATACGTTTCTGTTTGGTTTTATTGACATAAATGAGAGTTCAGCAAATGATAAATACAAGAATCGAACGGTATTTATCATCTTGTTTGTCTTTCTTACGTTCTTATCATCTCTCTTTCTCACCGATCTATCAGGTTATTGACAAATACACGAATCGAACGGTTTCTGCACATGGATTTGGTAAGCGTTTTGTGTTTCATGTGAAAACAATGTAACAACATCAGATTTTCCTTTAAAATTCCAGATTGCTTTGCAGATTTAGATCTTTGCATTTCTTCCAAGACTAGATGAATGACCACTCTCATAATCTGTCATATCCATCGACGGATTAAGGCTAAGTCAGAGTTTATGAGATTTGGTGAACACATTGCTGAACATACAACCTGAAGAGCTAATATAGTAAAGAACCTATGAAGAGCCAATTTTTTTTATAATATTTTCTTTGTCAAAAAAGTAAAGCACGGAGCCAGAAGTTTATTTCAAAGCCTCAATATTATGTCCACCAATGTATTCTTCGGAGGGATCACAAGTCAGAATCTACACTATAATGGGCATTAGAAAAATGTACCAAAATTAATAATTAGAATTGAAATTTAATCTCCCATTATCAAGTCCTAGAATATTTTATCATGAGTCTATTCCGTTGGGGTTCAAGTTTATAGCTCAATGATTTTCCATCAACTCTAGTAAGGAGGAAATCAGGGGTTCGATCCCCACCATAAAAGTTTATATTCATATTTAATGTAGTTGTATAGTTGGGTTTGGCAGGGTGAGTCTGGCTGTCTGGATGGGTTTGGGTAGGGGCTTGGGCTCGGCTTTCACATATCAAAATAATAATAAAAAAAAATCCGTTAATTTTCTAGAGTTATCATATAATGATGTGAATATGAATTCTGCTTAATGAATAACCAAACTGTTGCGCATTCAAGTCCAATTCCCTAAGAGCATTAATTTTTTTTTAAATATGCTAATCAATGCGATGGACAAACCAAAGTATTAAATTTAACAAAATCCAAATTATACACGCAATTATAAGAAAATATTGTTATAATCAATAATCACACTATTATTTACTATTGTATTTCATTCATTTAGGGGCTATGCTACTTGTATTCAAGGATTATCAACTTTTGCATATTAACAAATCCTAAATTAGTTTTAGATATAAATAGATGCACAATTAATTACAAACTTGACTAAACAAACTTTCAATCATATTGCAATACGTAAATCATGCAATTGTTAATCACGGTAGAATTAGACTGATAATTATGAGACAAAACTAATTTATCAATCAAGCAATATATTTGTAGAATTCAACTACATCCTTAACCAATAAGAAAAGTTACATACTCATGAGTTTCTTAAAACTCATGGAAAAACATACAAGAAGGTAAACCAATGTGTTTACATGTTGTTCTAAGTTCCTCTTTATATAGGCTTTTAGAATCACTGATAGACACATTTTAGTGTCTAAATTGCACCTTAATTTCTAGTGAGTTAGTATTCGATTTTGTGTCTATTACGTGTTTTTATGCTTTTGTAGGTACACTAGAAGAATAAAGATTTGTGGAAAAATTGGCTCAAAAAGTGTTAAAGCACCCGGGAAAATGGATCAAGGCACCCACACTTTGGATTGGGGCACCCTTGGATCGGACTGAGCTGGATCGGGTCAACCCAGCGGGTCAACCAGGCGAGTCAACCCAGCGAACCAGGCGAGTCAACCCAGGATCGGCCGATCCAACTCATCGGGATTCAACTGAATCAACTGCACACTTTGAATTCACGTGAGAAACAAGTTTCTTTTGCTTCTAGATTGTTCCAAATGTTAATAGTTATCTCACGCAAGTCATAAACATCAAAAGATCCCGTGAAATCAGCCCGGAAATCATGTATTTGGCCGGAATCATGATTCGATTAAGATTGAGATTTATGGGTTGTTTTAGAGAGTTCTATTAGGTTTAGAACTCTCTCTAGGGTTTCTACTACCTATATAAACCAAGAGAAGCCAAGAAAAACGAGGGCGAAAACCTAGAGAAGAAATCAGAGCAATTCCGGCCACTTCCGGTCGCCGTCGGTCACCTGCTGCTGGTCCGGCCGGCGTGTTCTTCATCAGCCACCATCGGAGAAGACGACTCAGCAACATTTATATCTGTTGCTGATTCAAACTGCTCTTGTTGCCTATTCTTTCAACCATTTATTGCTTAGAAACACTTCTGTAACGGCTGAACCCTGTTCTTCAACACTTATAAACGTATCTGTTCAGCTGTTGCACTATTCTTTAAACTTGTAATCAACTTTTTGAGTAACGAAAAGGTCTTTTGAGCAAGTTTTCTCCACCATGAGCTGAGTCTATTTACTGGGATGAGGGATAGGATACTTTTCTCAATTTTATGTGATTTAATTATTTTCTAATAATTATTTATAATTCTTTTGTTATTAGAATTGCATAGTTTTAAATAGTGAAAACGGTTTTCTTTCAACAGTCGTGCTTTTGCTTGATGGATTATGCTTGGTAAATTAATTTTGATAGTCCATGCTTGTGATTTACCTCTGTTTGTTAGCATAACGAAACCAATTTTGGCAATTACTTGCGCTTCAATTAATTTAAAAAGAATTATCTGATTAATCACATAGGTTGTTAGAATTACCTGATTCCTGATTCCTGGTCCTTTTAAAATTATTCGAAAATCATCTTTAGGTTATTTAGTCTTTTTCATACTCCTGGAATTTTCTAGAGTTAATTTAATTCATTATTTTCTAAGATCATTACCTTTACAAGTTCGAGAAACGATCACCTTATTTACCACTTTCAAAACTACATCAATCACCTCTTAATCCTCATCTCATTAGGATACATATGTAAAATAGGAAAGTGCTTCGTACACAAATATATGCATCAAAACTTGTAATATACCCAAGTTAGGGAATAATCTTGTCCAAATATAAGTCCAAAACACACTCCTTATTTTACTTCACTCACAGGCCCAACTAGGACCAACATCCAACAAAACCAAACCCAAATGGGTTTCAGTGTTTTTTCCATAACTTTTTTGTTTGTATCCAAACTGTTTGATTCTTGTTTGTTTGAATCGTCTTTTAATTCCTTACAAGATAGAGGTGAATATATCTGGTTAGTTTGGTCCATTTGGACCGGAAAAACTCTTTTCTCTTCCTTTATCCACTTTTACCGTATATTCGTCGCTTCACTTGGTTTTGATTTCTTGGATACTTGTAGTACTTCACTCCATTGACATCTTTAGAGCTATTTCTATTTATTGGAAGTTGATTCATCTAATTAAAGAAAATTAATACAAGGTAAAATATAACAAATATAATGCAAACAAGCTTGAATGCGACACTACAAATATATAAATTAGGCACTTATCAAATTTCTCCGCACTTTTTATTTGTTAGTCCTCGACAAAACTACATACCTAAACTAACGTAATTCACTTTCGTAAGAATCACGGTTACACTTAGCATGTGCAACAATCCTTTAAACCCCTAGGTAACCCTAATGGACGAGTTATAGTCTTATGAGGATTTACAAGAGATATACCCACAAAATCTACTCAAACTCCTTAATACTCTAAAGTCACAAGAATCAAAAGATCTTTGAAGCAATTAAGATTCTCCACCTAATGTCAAGAGGTTAGAAGTACAAGAGAAAATTTAAAATATAAATACACTTGGTCGACGAGAGAGAGTGTGTAATATGATTAACCAATCCCAGTGTTAGCTTCTGCTTACAATGGAAAACAACCTTAAAAGCAACCAATAAGCATTTCGCATCGACTTCTCCCTCATCGGTCTGTCACTCATGTAATAAAAGATAGAAATAAGTCGTTCATAGGTGCGAGAAGAAGCAAAAAAGAGAATACTTACACGCAGAAGGGTGTTGTTTATTTTCAATTTCTGATGATCTCTAAGAAAGGAAATCAACCATGTGCGAGGATGAGAATGCTCACTCGCCTTCTCATCCGATCTAAATTCAAGAATCCTCCTTCCATAACGTCTAAAATAAAAAAATTCGTCTTCGGCTTCAACTCTCGAATATAAACTTTCAAGCCTTGTAAACTTTAACAAATTTTTTACTCTTTCACCCGGTTACTTGTTTCTTTGAAACTTATTTTTTTATTTTTTTATTTTCCATATCCTTGGTTAATATGTGTGTATAATATATATATTTTCATTACCATTGGGAAAGGACTTTGGCGTTTGATATTTTACAACTTTGGTACTGTTTAGGTAACACAAAACTTGAAAAATTCACATCTTTTGTTTTTCTTTCTTTTCAATTGGAATATATGACTTATTTTCCTTTATTTGTTGTTGTAAACCATTGACGTCTATTAGAGCATTGCTCGATTGAACCTTCAAGTGTTGGTATCTCAATGTTGTTGTAAATGTTAGATGACCAAACTTGCTTTATCGTCTACTAAAGTCAGTCTCAGATTAGGAGTAGATTTAGGTAGTTAAATATCAGAAATCACCAAATAACCTTAAGGACAGAAGACTGAAGAATAGGAAGACATCAGCGAGAACTTCATTAACAAAGGTATGTGAAGACTGAGTATCATACTTACTCATTATTTCTACTATTCTATCTTCTGAGACAATGTAATATGGATTTAGTATATTATGAGTTACAAAGAAAAGGTTTCGAGTTCAAGCTTGTAATTGAAAAAACAAACTCAAGCATTGGTTGTTCAAGGATCTATCGCATTTGAGGTTGATAAAATTTTATTGTTCAAAAAATTATGTTTGCGAAAGAAAATCCTAAAAACATTAAATTGCAATAGAGTTCATAAACTGAAAATTATGGTTCATGAACTATAAAGAAAAGTTGATGTTACTGAACTCCAAAGTACATAAGAGCTCGCGAACACATTTTTTTAGTTAACAAACTTTACACTTTTCAGCATGTTCCTGGAACTCGTGAATTACTGAGTTTGCGAACTATGCCCTTTTGGATATGTTCCTGAACTACTCCAACATTATGATCGTGCGAACTTTAATTTTCCTAATTCGTGAACTATGCACTTTTGGGTATGTAGCGAACCGTTAAGACCAATATAAGTCTGTGTTTGTAACGGTCTGAGCCGATGGACAAGATTTTTATCCCTATTAACTTACCACCAACCTTCGACGACACAAATTTACGTATGGGTGAAGGTTGTCAAAGGTTATAATACAAGCAAGATTAAGAAAATTGACGAATATGATATAAGTCAAATTAGCGCAGCAAAGCATAACTATAATGGGTTGAATGCTATCATACATGCCATAAGCCAAGATCTTCAATACCATGTTGTACATGTGAGATATCAAAAGAAGCTTGTGATATTTTAAAAACTGTATTTGAAGCAAATACCTCAGAAAAAGAAGCAAGGCTTCATAACCTAACTTCTGACTAGGGAAACATTTGTATGGCTGATGAAGACTCGTTTGAAGAATTTAACCATAAATTCTCTGAAATAGTGAATGATTCTCATGCGTTAGGAAAAACTATTTCGTAAAAGGATATTGTGTTGAAATTTTTTAGATTGTTGTTAGCTAGATACGAGTCTAAAAATATGTAATCACAGAAAGAAACGATCTTTCAGAATAAAAAAGTAATAGTAATCGTTTTCCTAGTACGGAGGGAGTATATAATAAATCTAACTTATTATCTTCATAATTATACTATAAATTAATTAACATTATTATTTTATCTTATATGTAATAAAAAAATACATGTAAAATATAACATTGTGGTTGTAAAAACTAAGATCGAACATAAATACGTTATCGGAAGACGGACCGGGTACAATAATTTGAATAAAAGTCTACGTCTGTTCATCTAAAATAATCGGGCAGGCCGGAAAAGCCCATGACAGGCTATCTGTCGGGTGTCCATAGATTCCTTTGAACCCAGACGGCACATGACAGGCCACAGACCTCTGCACATTATGTCTACGATATATAGTTGAGACGGTAGGGTTGTTCAGTTCTAAAACTCACGACGGCATTGAAACTTGTCGGACATTTTCATTGCACACGCAAACGTTTACAACCAAATAGAAAAACAGACAGTTCACTGAAATTACAATCAAATCAAATTCACATACATTAGTACTCCTAAACAATATAATGGCAAACCGAACTAAGAGACCATCCTATCAACGGATGCGAATTCCACCTTCAGTCATTCAGTGCAAGCTTGGAATGATATAAGTAGGATTTTTCTTGTAGACAGTAAGTCCAAAAGATTCATCCATGTCAAGAATTTGATTACCTGAACCATCTAAAGGTAGTTTCCAATCAAACCAAAACAAGAGATTTGCAAGAAGTAATTCAGAAGCTATTAAACCAAATTGCATTCCCGGACAACCCCTTCTTCCAGCACCAAATGGTAGGTATTCAAAATGCTGTCCTTTATAATCAACAGGATTGTTGATGAACCTCTCTGGGATGAATTCTTCGGGATCTTTCCATGAGTTTGGATCTCTTTGAATTGCCCATGAATTAACAAATACTCTTGTTTTTGCTGGAATATGAAATCCATTAATAGAAGTTTCTTCACTCGATTCTCTTGGAACCAATAATGGGACTGGTGGATGTAGTCTAAGAATCTCTTTGACAACGCATTTTATGTAATCCATGTGATGAATATCGTCTTCGTCAACCTTTGATTTATCTCCAACTACTCGTCGTACCTCTTCTTGAGCTTTCTTCATCATCTCCGGATTCTTTACGAGTTCAACCATTGCCCACTCAACAACAACTGAAACGGTATCTGTTCCAGCTACGAACAAGTCCTGTTGCGTATTCATATGTTAATTCGACATGATTAATGGCCCAATTTGAAAATATATAGAATAGCAGAAGAATATTAATACTTACCAGGACAATTGCTTTGATATTGTCTCGAACGAGAGTGATGTTGAGGGATTTGTCTTTCTGAACACGAAGCAACGTATCTATAATGGTTTCATGATCATGATTAGAACTTCCCAATTTGTTATTCAAATGATCTTCAATGACTTGATCAAAGAAAGCATCCATTTCTGTATGCGTGTTGTCCATCCTTCCGGTCAAGCCAGTGAGTCTATCAACCCAACCAAACGCTGGAAAGAAATCCCCCACACTGAATGCTCCCATAAGCGTTAGTACATCTCTTGTCAAGTGACCAAGTCTACTCGTACCGTCTGTTTCATCATACGACTTTCCAAAAGCAACTCTTGAGATCAAATTATTAGCAAGATTTAGCAACAATTCGGTTAGATTAACAACCGTGCCAGGATTCAAACTCAAAACCTTTATCTTCTTCATCAAAAATCCGATTTCTTCTTTTCTTACAAGTTCGAAAGATTGAACTCTTTTAGCACTTAAGAGCTCAGTGACACATACCTTTCTTACTTCTCTCCAGTACTCACCATAAGGTGCAAAACCCACATCAGTGCAGTTATAAAGAAGTTTCTTAGCACCTTTAGTAGCTGGTCTGTTCGCGAAAACAAGATCATGGGTCTTAGTGATTTCCTTAGCCATTTCAGGAGACGAAACGACAAGGGTTTTAGCAGTACCCAAGTTTAAAATCATTAAGGAACCATATTTGTTAGAAAGATCTCGAAGAGTTCGATGAGGAAGTGTTCCTAATTGATGAAAGTTCCCAATGATCGGAAGTTTTGGCGGAGATGGTGGTAGTTTACGGTTATCTCCACCGATAAACCAACGAAAAACGAAAAGAGAAATGATGATGGAAATAGTGATTGGAAGGAAGAGTGGACCTTGTTGCTGAACTTGAAACCATTGTAATGCTAACTGTAATGGATTATTAGCCATTGTTGATCTTAGTATTCTAACAAGGAGATGATAATGATATTGGAATATGAAACTAAGTCTACCACATATGTAGTTATTTATAGAGAACTTTTAACTCTTACCCAATATTTAAATGGATAGCTTTGGTAACCAACGTTATAACAGAAAAGAAAAAAACATATATATATATATATATATATAATAAATAGAGAACGAACCAATTTAATAAAAAAGAATTGTTTTCTAAAATTACATTTTGATCTTCATTTTGTGTACACTTGCGTTAAGTCCTGCTGTGACTAGATGATCCCCGTGACAACATCCGTAAAGGCAACTCCAGTGGCGCGATCAAAATGAAAGATTAAAGATCAAAAATTTTGATCTTTGATACGTTGCAAGAACAATCATGAGTAGTCAAGCGAAAGTATGGGGTCGCGTTTATTTTTAGTTAAGTGCCAGCGCAACGCTTGAGAAGACAGACGAACTCCTGCTATCTCGCTTGCTCCAGACGGTGTGATAGTGTACCGCATGATGTGGAGCGAAATTCCAACTCTTCGCCCAAGTTGAGACGGTATCCTAGCTTTTCGCCCAAGTCGAGACGGTACCCTAGTGTGACGGTACCCCAGCACTTCGCCCAAATCGAGACAGTACCCCAGCACTTCGCCCAAGTCGAGACGGTACCCCAGCACTTCGCCCATGTCGAGACGGTAACTCTTCGCCCAGTCGAGACGGTACCCCAGCACAACGCCCGTGTTTTTAAACGAAATCCTAACCTACCGCTTGAGTCCAAACGAATTCTTGGGACTTTGTTTGATTATAATTTTTAGTCGGGGATCAAAGATTACTTTTAATCATGAACAGTGGATTTCGTCAATTATATTTAATCAATGATTGCATGGCTATTGTTAGTTTTTGGCAATCAAAAATTACTTTTAATCTTTAATCCGACTTTTAATCGATCCGCTGCAGTTGCTCTAAGGTCTCACCTTCTAACCATCGGATATTTCATCTTGAGACAAGATTTAAGAATAAAAAGTATATTTATTATTTTATCTTGTTTCTTATTTTCTTTATATTATTATATTTAATTTTATTTGTTCTCAGTCTTTATATCAAAATCAAAAAATATCTTTTACACCCGTAAGAATATAATTATAATTTCACGTTTTCTAAATTCCTAAACCTAAAATTAGAGAGGTATAATCTTCAAATATATTAGGAGTAACGTGTAAACTTTTAGGTAAATAAGTTACACATAAAGTTGAGATTGACATGAATATAACAAAATTACATTTAGGGTTTGAAAACTGTCAAGTATTTTTTTTTAATTGCGGTTTGAAAATTGGTTTGTTGAGTTGATACGAAATTGATTGCGTTCACATGTCAAAAAATATTTGTATATATAATATTTGGCAGGATTTCAACTGTCCGATCAGTCAAGTGGGAATATATCCATCCACCGGTATTACCAAGTATATACAAATGGTACGTAGCTACTTATTTAATTATTAGTTAGGTAATTACATTATTGAACTAATATTATATATGTTATCGGGAAAACACGAGGGATGTTTGGAGCACATGACTATCAACCAAAACCAAATCCCTATTCAAATCATTTTTTATGTTTTAAACAGCAACCAGGGATGCTAGGCCTGATCTCTAAGAGCACATAGAGCAGTTACAGGTTTTCGTTGTGTAAAATTTTTAGATAAAGAAGAAACAAAACTAGTTGAAATCAATTGGAATCAACTAAAAACCAAATCCGAACTTAAATTATTATCAATAACAAATACTATCAATTAGGGTTTTATTTTTTTTTGTCAAAGCTTGGACTTTTAGGTTATAATAGTTTCATCATTTTTATATATATATATATATTTGAGATATATACTCAAGAAATGTTTGTATATACGTGTAAGAAAGGATTATGTTTCACTAAACAAATTTAGTTGTGCTCAGATTAACTTGGTTATTTTAGGTTTCAGATCACCCCAATATTAAATTAGACTATTTATTAGTGGTATTTGGTATACTGATTTATTTGTTTCGACCTAATTTTTTATCAGGATATGATTCAGGAAATACGAATGATGAAGTTTGATTGTTGTGTAAATGCTAATTTTTCTTTAGGTTCGATATCAGTTATCACTAAACTTTCTGGGTCTTAATTGAAATATCAAAAGAAATTTTAAATACCATCAATTAATTTAATATTGACCATTCATTTAGATGCGATATTATAAAGGCATGTCTATGAAACAACTAATTTTATTTCGCCCAGAATTTATTTATTAAATGCATAATTTCTCTAAGGGTATAAAAGTAAAATTATTAATTACCAACTTTATGAATGATCAATTAAATCAAGATAAGTAAGTTATTTGATAGAACCTAAGTATAGAATATGGGGCACTTTGACCTTGAAAAATGGTTACTTTATACTAACGGGATCCAAACTAAAAATAACCATTAATTATAAATATTTAGATAATAATTAAAAATGAGAGATGTAAGCCCAGACCTCTAAGAGAACCAAGAGTAGTAGGTTGGTTTCGCAGTGTAAATTTTTTTAGATAATAAACGATAAAAATAGTTAAAATCCAATAATATTCATGAGTGATGAGTTTCTGTCATACGTTACTGACTAATTAGATTAGATACAGTATAAATTTCGGACATACATACTTACCGAATTTTATAACAACTACGATCGTTATATGTATGATATCAATATTGTTGGAATAATCATATTTTTCATTGCATTGATGGTTATCTTCGTTCTGAAATCAATATTGATAATTATATTTCAGGCGGTAGTTAAAATTGCAACGACAGTTATATGTATAGTTACATTTGTAATGAAAGTGAAAATAGTAGTGACAACGATAGTTCCAGTATACGAATTAGCACAAATAGAAACGATTTCAATATGAGAAGAAGATATAATGATCTCGATATAAATAAAAAAATACATATATTTATGGGTTCAATGCGAAAGTTGTTATGGGTTAAATTATAAGAAATTTTTTAAGTCAAAACTAAATGTTTGTGAACAATGCGGATATCATTTGAAAATGAGAAGTTCAGATAAAATCGAGCTTTCTGTTGATCCGGGCACTTGGGATCCTATGAATGAAGACATGGTTTTTATGGACCCCATTGAATTTCATTCAAAAGAGGAACCTTATAAAGATCGTATCAATTCTTATCAAAGAAAAACAGGGTTAACCGAGGCTATTCAAACAGGCATGGGTCAACTAAATAGTATTCCCATAGCTATTGGGGTTATGGATTTTCAGTTCATGGGGGGAAGTATGGGATCCGTAGTAGGCGAGAAAATTACCCGTTTGATCGAGCATGCGACTCGTAAAGCTCTCCCTCTTATTATGTTCGTGCTTCGGGAGGAGCGCACATGCAAGAAGGAAGTTTGAGCTTGATGCAAATGGCTAAAATATCTTCCGCTTCATATAATTATCAATCAAATGAAAAGTTATCCTATGTATCAATACTTACACCTCCTACAACCGGTGGGGTGACTACAAGTTTTGGTATGTTGGGAGATATCATTATTGCTGAGCCTAATGCCTACATTACATTTGCGGGTAAAAGAATAATTGAACAAATATTGAATAAGACAGTACTTGATGGTTCCCAGGCGGCTGAGTATTTATTCCATAAGGGCTTATTGGACTCATTTGTACCACGTAATCCTTTAAGAAGTGTTCTGAATGAGTTATTTCAGTTTCACGGTTTCTTTCCCTTAAATTAAACTTCAATCAAGTAGATCATTCAATTCAGTTTTTTATTTGCGGAAAAGAAGTTTTTTAGTTATCGTTAAAGAAAAAAAAAGAGTTTGTTTTCATTACGGGCATAAGATCCATTTATATTGTAAGAAGAATCAAAAGTTTCGGATACTTATTTTAAAAAATTCTCTCTAGAGCTGTATTTTATACCTATAATTGGTGCTATATTCATGATTAGTAATCAAGAAGTTTCGATCACAGGATAAAAGAATGCATTCTTTCTTTGTTTTGGCTTAATTTTATGAATAAAAAGAATTTCATCTTATCCTCTTACGTATTATAGATATAGAAAAATTTAAATATATAAAATAATAGAATTAAAATCGTGCATATTTAAATATCTCCCGTGAGAACTCATATTTAGTTCTACATTTCTTGCACTTATTATTCTATATTTATAATAAATAGATATACTTATCATGAGATATCTTTATAATATGTACAAATTTTAAATCGAGGTATCCATTCTATGATAACTTTTGATTTACCCTCTATTTTTGTTCCTTTAGTGGGCCTAGTTTTCCCGGCAGTTGCAATGGATTCTTTATTTTTTCATGTTCAAAAAATAAGATTGTCTAGATCCTTATGAAGCAGATGCTTTTATATCTAACCAATTTGATGAATTATTTCTAATGGTTCATAATAGTGCTAGTTGATGAGAGTTACTTCGGGAACAAAAAAGTAAAGTAAAATTCATTTGGGTTATTCTCTCAATTCTAAAAAATGCAACTTGATATAGTATGAACTGACGCTCAGAACGTATATGGATAGAACTTATATCGGGGTCTCGAAAAACAAGTAATTTTTGCTGGGCCTGTATCCTTCTTTTAGGTTCACTAGGGTTCTTATTGGTTGGAACTTCTAGTTATCTTGGTAGGAATCTGATATCCTTATTCCCGTCTCAGGAAATCCTCTTTTTTCCACAAGGCATCGTTATGTCTTTCGATGGGATCGCGGGTCTGTTCATTAGCTCCTATTTGTGGTGCACAATTTCGTGGAATGTAAGTAGTGGTTATGACCTATTCGAAACTTTTTTTGTGGAAACACTAGAAGCCACTACACTGACTTCAAGTTCTGACAATCTGACTTGACCTCTCACCTGGTCTGTCCCCAACAACGAAGAAAAAGAAAGCTACGAACGGGACATTTTTCGGGGAGTAGCCCATCCTGCTTCTTATGACACTGACTGGCTAAGGCAGCCATTGAAAGGTGACTGAAACACCAGAAACGGAGACTACCCGAGATAAAGGAATACCCAGAGACACATATACAAAAAATCCATATAGAAATTCACAAGGAAACGCTACAATTGGTCAAGATGCACAATAAGGTCATATTCATAGCATTTTGCATTTCTTGACAAATATAATCTGTTTCGCTATTCTAGCTGATTATTCTATTTCTAGGTAATGAAGAACTTCTCGTTCTTAATTCTTGGGTTAAAGAATTCCTCTATAACTTAAGTGACACAATAAAATCTTTTTCTATTATTTTATTAACTGATTTATGTATTGGATTTCATTCGTCTCATGGTTGGGAACTAATGATTGGCTCTATCTCCAAGGATTTTGTATTTTATCATAATGATCAAATTATATCTGGTCTTGTTTCCACTTTCCCAGTCATTCTAGATACACTTTTAAAATATTGGATTTTCCGTTATTTAATCCCGTATCTCCGTCACTTGTAGTGATTTATCATTCAATGAATGACTAAAGGCTGATTCACCGATATTAATCAAATCATAATGTTTGTTACTTTGTTTGTACATACATAAGCAAAACATTCCAAAACTTACTCACCTTTTCTATTTATACCCATCCCAGAGATTCTTCATGTATTCAATTCCAGTAAAATTATTCCATTACAATAGCATAATCGTGGATAGGGAACTATACTAGTAACCTACCTAATTTATTGTAGAAATTCTCGGGATCAATGATTGGACCATGCAAAAAAGAAATATATTTTCTCGGATAAAGGAGCAGATGGCTCGATCTATTTCTGTATCAATCATGCTATATGTAATAACTTGGCCATCTACTTCATATGCATATCCCATTTTTGCGCAGCAAGGTTATGAAAATCCACGAGAGGCGACTGGGCGTATTGTCTGTGCCAATTGCCATTTAGCTAATAAGCCTGTGGATATTGAGGTTCCACAAGCGATACT